>CAWUFW010003042.1:1385000-1953294 GCA_963921515.1 Calotriton arnoldi | reverse complement strand
ATGTCTCTTTACACCTGGGCAGAAGAAAAGATATTTTTGAATTTAGTAGAAGATAAGAAGACAAGATTTTCACAAGAAAGCTTCTGAGCATAAGGCTCATTTGCCACCTTGAGCTGAGAAAGAAGGGAGTTACACACCTGGCAAGGCTCAGAGCTGCTATGGCTCTGGATTTTGTAGAAGACAGGGAAAATTTGTCTACATAGGTTAAGGACTGACTATAACAATGTTTTCATCGGTACCAGTGAATGTGACATAATTTCTTAATTCTTGGAGGTTGGGGAATCAAAGGAGGAACAGATTCAGTTTTTCCTGAATCTATTATGTGTGTGGGAATAAGGCTTACTTTAGGCTTCCTGCACGGTGGTATGGAAGTTGTTACTTGGAATAGTATTTCCAAAAGATATACCACAGTAAAAGAAACACTGGCAGCAATGAAAATAATGGTGAATTAACACGTAGCAAAAGAGCTAGTTTTTCTGAAATTGTAGGTGATATATTTGGTGCATTGATACCTTCAGTGGGAGTAATTCTGAACTCAAGAAGAAATATGTAAATTATCTACAGTGGTTGATCGTTTATCAACGGATACTGCTGGAGGCTTTCTAATGATTAATGCGGAAATGGTTGCGATTAGATCTATGGTTATGCCAAATCGACTTGCTCTTGACATTATTTTGGCAAAAGGAGGGCGGAGTCTGTAAATTATTGAAGACGAAACATTGTTGCACTTACATACCTGATAAAAGTGCAGAAATTGGAACATATATACGAATAGATACTATAAACTTGAGAGGAACTGAAAACCACTGGAAGTTGATAGTGTATGGGAAAGATTGACAAATAGATATTGCGTCAATTGGTGCCTAGTTTTCTAATATAGGGAAAGGACTTATAGGTAAAATATCTAGTACCCTTAGCAGGGATAGCAATAATAGTATTATAGTAATAATAATATGGTGCAAATGTTGTAGAAAAGATAGATCAGTATAATGTGACAGGAAAGAGGAAAGAAAAAGAAAATTGATGAAATGGAACTTGAAGATTTGAGAAGTGAATTATACAAGAAAGCTTGAAAGGGATGTGAAAAATAGAAAGTGTAAAGATGAAAATGAAATTATAGTATGCTAAAAGTTGGCATCTGGTTATGGGTAGTATTTGATGGCTCAGCAAACTGCCATCAGAGAGGGGATTGATGGAGCAAGGACTCACAAATGAGACTTGCTCGGAGGCAATCTCTCACAGTATTATATTAAACTTTGTATTGTTCATACTAACTCTTGCATACACGAGCATAAATAGCAAGGAAGCTTGCCTATGTGTTCTAACTAACAAGTAACGCCTTGTCTGTTCTAAAATGGCCGCTAAAACGCGGGAACTCTGCTGCGCATGTCCCAACCATATCACGTGGTGTGACGTCTTTCTTTGCTTGGTGGGAAAATTCTGCTTCTGCGCAGTGTGTTTAAAATGGCTGCTTAATGTTTTCACGTGCTACAGCTTGCTCTCGTGTTATAATTAAATTGTCATTTTCTTAACGCTATTAATGCGGGATAGAATTTATAAGTAAATGGGAATAGAGTAGAGAAAGTGGGTATACAGTGAAACATTTTATTTGTGATTTAATATTTTCTTCTTTGACTCTTATTAGTTCGTAAACTTGGGCCTGGGGTTGGTGAACTGAAACTCGAGAGACAATGATTCTGCGCATGCGTCTTGCATGTCTGCCAAGAGAAAGGATGAAGTCCAACCTGGACGTCGTCCAAGGCCACGACCTGATGGCCGACACTGCTGTACCCATACGCTGTTCCTGTTAAATATGCAACACTGTACATGAAGAATGTATAAACTTTGTCGTGAGACGGGTGGAAAGTAAAGCAAATGTATTAAATTTGATGGGCGGTATTTAAAAACAATGGTCTTCAGGAAATTGAACTAAATTCATATGGTGTGAGGATCAACCCCTGTCCCTGTCAATCAGAAGTAGTGGTCCCATATTTTTGCAACATTAATGGGAGGTACATGGGCGTAGAAGGGGTATAATAGATATAGAATTAGCTAATTAGATAGCCAGTACGCTCTCAGGACGCACAGCTATTGGCTCCAGACCGCCAAGCTGATCGATTGCAGACTGAATCGCTGTCCAGAGAGGTCCTGAGGAGGGCGGCTGGAGTCCATTAGAAGAAGACACGGGAGAATCGAGGAGAAGCGAGTATCAGAGAGGGAACGACGCACGGCGTCGTGGTAGAGGTCACCGGTCCTGTCCTCGAACCTGGAGGAGGTCTTTGCTCTTCATCCTTCCTGGGTCCTATCTTCCAACTCCTGGCCAAGGGGTTTGGTTCTCGCACTTTAGGTAAATATATGCAACCTTTAGTTGCGCTGCTGTCTCTATCTTCTCTTTCTGGACCGTCATTAATCGATAATTAATTTCCTTGTGCTTCATCCTTGATGTGCGATTAAGTATCATGCACTCTGTATTTTACTCTGCTAAATCTTTAGATAAACATTTAAAACTTCCTGACTCATGTGATTATTTCAGGATTATGAACTGTAATGAATGTCACTCATTTTACAACTTCCTAATTAACAAGAGATTCCATTGGTAAGTCATTACTCTTCAATCAGAAGGTAATTGGTAGCAGGGATTTTGACTTAAATTCACAGCTAAGTATTCTAGAGAAAAAGTTTAATTTTTAGACATATGGATTTCAAACACAGAAGATACCATCAAGGTAAGCCTATATAGGAAGCCAACTGCAAAGAATACTATTCTAGAGCACAGTAGTTTCCACCCAGCCTGTCAGAGAGATTCAATTCCCTTTGGAGAGTTTCTACGCATTAGGCGCAATTGTACCAACAATAGAGACTATCTGGAGCATGCGGAACAACTACAAATACGCCTATTGGCGCGAGAATATCCCAAACGTTTGGTCAGACAGTCTCTAAAAAGAGCCAAATACTATAATAGAGATGCCCTCATCTCAGGCCAAATGAAACAACAGCAAGACAAATTGGTCTGTGTGGTAAACCATTCCATCATAAACCATAAAGTCAGACAAATTTTAGAAAAAAACTGGAAGATACTTAATGTAAATGAAGAAGAGGAATCTTTACAAAAACCAATGGTTGCATACAGAAGGTACCCGAATTTGAGGGACAAATTAGTACATAGCAGATCTCAAAAGAAAGGGGTCCTCAGACAGACCACCATAGATGGACTACCAACAGTAAAAGGCAATTTCAGATGCAGGAGCTGCCATGCATGTGCAGCTGCGATAACAGCACGAAAGTGGAGCTATGGCAACAAGTCAGGAGAACTCAAACATATGACGAACTGTAGATGTGCGAATATTGTATACTTGATCCCCTGCCCATGTGGCCTAGGATATATCGGGGAGACAGGTAGAGAATTTCGGACGAGGTTCTCAGAGCATAAGTCAGCAGTGAGAACACACAAATTACAAGCGCCAATGGTGAAACATTGTGTAGAACATGACCACAAAGATGTAGAGCTCCAGTGGCTCATTTTAGAAAAGGTTATCTCTAGACCAGGATTGGACACAGAGAAAACCAGAAAGAAGCGAGAGAACTACTGGATATTTACTTAAGATAGTGTAAGAAGAGGGCTAAATGAAGAAATTTCATGGATAGTCCCACAATAACAGAAGATAAGTAAACATAAACAGATGTGGCAATGTCAGTGATATAGTCACAGAGTATTTTGTTCACATGCCATCATATGAAACTGTCACTCTTCCAGGGTCGTTTTTCTAATGTGGCAAGTCCTCCACATTCATGTCTAAAGCAAATTGGCACTCAAAATTATTATGTTTGCTGAGAATTTCCTTTTCCAGCCGGGACAACCCTGTTATGTCTCCCCAACATAGCACTATATGCCCCCAAAAGGGACCCTTTGTTGCCTTGGTATCCTTTGGTGACATTACACCAGCGCTCCTCTCATGAAGACTATCGCATTTAGATCAATGTTAGATCAATGTTAGATGGTGAGGATGTGGTGACAACACACATTAGCATGTGCACACACTCATATGCGCTCCTTATTTATTTTTATTTTTATATACTGGGTTTAAATAACAGTCACATGTCACGTATCAGAAGTTTCTTAATATATCTTTTGCCATGCAGCTTACTAAATCAGAAGCTGAAATGGGTAATATCTTTTAAGGAATTTCAGCATTGTCTTGGGTATCCCCATGATGAAAATATAGTACTGGCGCTTGTATAAAAAACTAATAGGCGCACGGCGTTCCAAGATTGCGACTATTTCGCTACATCACACAAGCACATCCACGTAATGCCCTCGACATCGTGGGAAATCGCCATTCGAACCATCTGGAGTCGCATACCGCTTATCCTGGATCACCGAGAGAACATCAACGAAGTTACTGTAGGAAACTTAGGTTAAATCAGTATTGTCTTGGGTATTCAAGCTAGGAATATATATGGATTGGCGTCGATATAAAAAAACAAATAGGCGCACACCATTCCAAGATGGTGACTATTTTGTCACATCACGCATGCATATCCACGTCATCGCTAGGGGCGTGTTTCTTGCCCTTAACATCGTGGGAAATCCCCACCCGAATCATTTGGAGCTGGCCACCGGCCGGTCCTGGAACCGCCGAGAGAATATCAATGAAGTGACTGAAGGAAACTCAGGTAAGATCACCGAGACGAAGCTTAGAGGTTAGATTAGCGGGTAGCCAGGGCACGGGTTGTCTGCCACCTCTGAACGTGTTCCCAGCGGTGTGTGGCACCTTCAGTATAAGTGCAGGCGTCCACCAGCACACGAAACATGACTCCTACCAAAACATAGAGAATTTACTTTGATAATCAGTTTGGCAGCTAGGGAGCAAGTAACCTCATTTTGAGCGCTGTAACTTTCAAGACAGGTCTATCCTCCTTTGTGTAACTCATTTCAGGCATGAGCCCTTTGCGCTATTGCACATAGACGAGATATATGCATTTATGTATATTGAATGCATCATTGACCATCGACTTACTAAGCTACATACACTGTCTTATCTGACAGTAACTTGCCAGAAATTATTGGCGCAAATAGGACATACATATATACCAGACTTAGCGTACATGGCTACTATATATTTTTGGGGCTATTCATTGGAGCCATGCATATATTCCTGGTGAACGTATTATTGTTTATTATTCACATGGGTAGAGACACTCATAGTCTGTGTTATTTCTCATTTGCAGAAATCATGAAATTATAACATTTTTGCTGAGAATGCAGAAATACAAATCATTGGACATCCAGCCTCTGCACACATATGTGGAGATACAGAGGGTAAGAGTCGAAAATCCAATAGCTTGTATTGACAACACCACCTTCCTATATTCCAGCATTAATATTAGTCTTGTTTGGGTAATCTTTGCAGACTTTATTCTTTCAAGTTTGGACAAGCTTAAAGGGTCTCAGCAGAGACGAAAACACGTAGAAGAAGGATCTTCTATATATAGTACCACTGTGTACAAAGGTACTCTTCGTACTGAGTATTTCAATTGTATTTTTTAAACCTTTTTGCACTTTTCCAGCTCTTAAGCTGACTACATACTACTCTTGTCAGCAGAGTATAAGTTTTAAATAACAGTTCTGTGTTCACGTGGCTTTTTTGGTGACATTGGATCTATCCCCTTCCTAAAAAATCTTTTTCTCTTTCAGCTATCAAGCATGATGTCAAAACCAAAGCACATGATGCATAACTAGGTTCCCACAATGTGGCAATTTAGTTTAGCTTTTGGCGGGTATTATATTATGAAAAGATAAGGCAGTCAATTTTTTTTTTTTTGTTGCAGTTTTAGAGACCCCCATTCACCTCTGTGAATAATTTTTTCGAAACAATTGGTCCTGATGAAGGTGGCAACAACTTAAATCCACCGAAACGTGCGTTGACCAACATCAAGGGAACCCCCGCATATAATACAACATATCAGTGGAAAATATCATTGATTAATTTCTACCACTGAACTGAAGATCAGATGGATGTTTGTTACTATATTTACTAGGAGTTCCCTGGCTTAACACACCATGTTTTGTGTATGAGTGTTTGGTATGGATGGGACATATATGGCTGTTGAGTATTAATGATGGATGTTTGTTTATGGGGTCAAGAATAATATATTTTATATTGCTATGCACCAGAATTTGATTACTGTTCTGTTTGTACAAGCTTGGGCCAATCCAAACATGCTGATGCTATTGCAATAATATATGTTTGTACTTGATTGTTTGTCAGTGATATGAATTTATGTTTTTATATAAGGTTGAAAAATGTATAACTATAAAATTGTTTTTTGCAAAATCAAAAAATAAGTATGATGAATACAAAAAATAAAATAAATATTGGATACTTTTATAAATAAGCAGTTTGCCCGAGTGGTCCATGATATACCTGCCTTTCACACGTAGTCCCCATGAGGCCGATTAGTAAATAATTGTAGGTCAGACAAGAGTGCTATTTATTGATATTTGGTCTTTTCCCCCTTACTCTTGGACCTTGAAAGTATTTTTAGGGGGTACCTTTTTCTTACATAAACCATAGGCACTACTCACAGACTCCTTGTAAGGAAATCACCAGGACTGTCCACCATTAAGACTGGATCAAGACGGAAATCAAAACCATTCGGATACATGTAATATATAAGATGTAACTTGTTGCCTTCTCTGAACCCAGCCATAATCCATTAATCCCCACCCACCAACTCTTGCGCGCTTGCCTGGAATACAAGTACTCTAAACTCATAAAAACTCCTCATTAATTTGTTACTTCCTGTGACTGATTTTCTCTCAGATTGCCACTATGATATTATATATTCTGTTTTATCCACCATTTAAACATCAATAACATTATTCAAAAATTAAAAACAATATAAAAATACTGAAATCCCTCACCGTCTTGCAGCGGCAGCAATCATTGGTAAACCCTACTTCAATATTTCATCACAAGTCATTAACATCACCTTAAATATACCAGACATTTACCTACACTTACGCAAGACTATATACACACCACAAAACCCATTATAGAAAACATGCAGTGCAATAACCACTGAATGGTATACATTTGTAGCATAAACAGAGGTCTCCAAAATCCCTACAATGTTACAGTGCACGTGTTTGTATGGCAAACACTGATATGGTCCATATAAAATTGAGCTCTTAACCCAATACACCCAGCAATGGCTTCTTGCCGCCTTCCTTTCAATTGATGATACAGAGAGAGAGAGAGAGAGAGACAGTGCTATACAGTAGAAAAATAAAAGTAATAAATATGTACTTTTTTAATACTTCACTCCGTAGCCTTAATATACTCTTGCCCCATATGTTAGGGTATGGAAAAGTAACTTATATAGCACACTAACAAGATTAAGTCTCTCATCTCTTTTATCGGAGTTCTAACGGCAGTTTTTGATGAGGTAGTTCTTCAGCTTCATCTTACATATGGAAAAGTTTCCTTCCCTCCTAATGTCAAGTTGAAGGAAGTCCCATACCCATGTTCTATAATTGCTAATTCAACAATGTCTAAGGAAGGCTCTGAACACGTTCCGAGTGAATAAAACCAATGTAACAACTTTAAATACTTTCCTTCTTGGTAAGCTCAGATTTCTACCTGATGCTAGGGATAGGGATATCAGTACTTGCCTGTATTTTAAGATGATGTAAAATCTCTTTTATCTGATCCTCTATTCTATAGGATACCTATGTGGGCTCCTCCTGTATTGTATGTATGATCATCATGTCTGGTGAGCCCTGCTTCTGATCAAACTTCAGCATTAAAATCACTCTAAGGGTGGTTGATCCTACGATTGTGTAAGTTCATGAAGATGGTGTTGCCATAAATTAAGCTTCGCATTAACTATGGCTCCCATCAATGAATAAGATGAAATAAAGCTGATTTTCGTGCTCAGTTATAAAATAGAAAACCAGATGTTATTGGTAACTATGTTCATTTTTGCTTCCAATGAAACTGAGTTGTTTAACATACCATGTAGCATTTTAATATAGCTCTAATGCAATGGTCTACTTCAACAGCAGGGAAAGAGGTATGTTTTGCAATTATTCAAGAAAAATAAACTTATTGACATATTTTTCTCAATTTAGTTACTTCAGCTCTCTATTTACTTTAGGCATCTGTATTGGTCACAGATCACATCAGCTGACCTTGACCCTTCTCAAAAGGATTATTGTATTTCCAGCATATGGTTATAACTTCAGTTGATCATTTATTTCAAAATCTTTTTATTGAATTTGATTCCAATACAAGAAAAAGAACATGGCAGTCACAACAAGTACAGCATAGAGGCCAAGCATAACAGATATCTTCCAGGTACACACATCTTGTTAACAAGGACCCGGCCCTAAGGGTAATTGCTTTATTATGTCCCCTCCTACACCTTGTGTGGCTCATATATCTTCAGGTAGCCAGTTGTCCAGTGAGGGACGTGAACTCGGCTGTACTAGTGTAACCCAACCCAACTTTCAGCCCTGAAGTGGGCAATTGAGAAAAAAAAACAGTTTTGAACCACAAAGACCAAAAGAGAAAAAGAAATAAAAGGTTGAGAGAAAAGGAAGAAAAGAAGAGTGTGAGAGATTTAAAAGAAAAAAAAAACAGATGTGTAGCCAATAGGTGTGACATGGTGACAATGATCCAAGGCGGGCTCCAAGGTGGGGGTGGTCTCGCAGGCGGGGGGAACCGGGGTCAGGCTCCACTCTTCTCTTGCTCGTTCAGAGCGCTCTCCCGCTCAATTAAGTGTGAAACAGATGAAGCGCCCGTAGCCTAGGGCTACATGCGAATAGGGGCAGGCCTACCGACAGATATTCCACTAGCCGAGTCGAAATATACTCAAACCCCTTTCTGGAGTCCTCCGTTATGTCTGTCAGCCGCTCCAGAGCCAATGCTCGCCACAATCTAGCGTGCCACTGTGTAAGGGATGGGGCTTCTGCTTTTTTCCACGCCGCTGCGACGGCCATTTTAGCAGCGCCGAGACACAGCCACATGATGGAGCGGTCTCCATATGTTTGCCTTTGCAGTAGCGGGTCCTGGAGCCCCAGAAGGGTGTGCTCCAGGGTTTACGGAATGGGGTAACCCAGTATCAGTTTAATTTGTGAGAGGATTTCTTTCCAGAACGGTTGAATGGATGGGCAATCCCACCAGATATGCCGAAAGTCGCCAAGGAGCCCCCACCCCCTCCAGCATCTATCCGTCGTGTTAGGGAAAATTTTATGCAATTTCTGGGGATGTAAGTACCAGTCGTACATTATCTTGTAGTGGGCTTCTCGTAGATGCATAGAGCGGTTGTGTTTGGCAATATCTTTATATAGGCGGCTCCATTGTTTCTCCTCTACTGGCCTTGAAAGATCAGTGTCCCAGAAAATCCTATGTCTCGGAGTTTGTTGTGGGCTCAGTGCCCTAATGAGGGGATATAGGAACGAGATAGTCCCCCTAGTAGAAGCCCCTGATTGTGCAAATTTCTCAATGGGAAGCAGGTCCCTGGTAGTGGCCAGCCGCACCTGGGGTTGCTGCAACCAGTGTTTTAGCTGTGTATAGTGGAAGCCCTATGAATATTGTAATAGGAAAGTTTCGGCACATTCCGCAAACGACAGGAGTTCCCATTTTTGTATAGGTGGGAAATCGTAAGACACCTCCCAAGTCTCCAGTGCTTAAATGGTCCATCATGCAGTGCCGGAGGGAACTCCGGGTTGAAGTGTATGGGGGTATATGGCGAGGGAAAGGTCGTCAGTGAAAGTGTTTTGGTAAGTAGATCCCAAACCCGTAGAGTAGTGGCCTTGGGGGTGCTAAGGTAAGCTTTCGGGGACCTGTGTTGCTTTTTCAACCATAAGAGATCCCAAATGGTCCTGCCAGTTAATTGTCTGTCCATATGGAGCCAATGTTTTTCGGATTCTCTGAGGGACCATTCAGTCAGTACCCGAAGCTGGGCTGCTCTGTAATAGCCCCAGAAGTCAGGGAGGGCCAGTCCGCCCTCGGCGCGCATTCGAGTGAGCATTCGATATGATAGGCTTGCTCTTCGCCCCTGCCATATAAATTTGGTGACCATCTTTTTGAGGTCTGTGAACAGTTCCCTATCTACTGGTATCGGGAGCCCCTGGAAGAGATAAAGCAGCCTCGGGAGGATATTCATTTTTATTGCATTTACTCTCCCCAGCCAAGAGGTATAGGCCGCTTTCCATCTAGTTAGGTCCGCCCTGATCTGTCGCACTAGCGGCGGGTAGTTAGCCTTATAGAGGCCGGCAACTTTTGGCGTTAGCTTAACCCCTAGGTATGTAATCTCTCGGTCCGTACAGCTAAAGGGGGAAGTTTCCTTGATTCTGTCAACCAGTTCCCCCGGCAGGGTTAGATTGAGCAAGAATGACTTCGATAGATTTACCTTAAAGCCCGATACCAGTTTAAATCGATCCAACTGCTCCTGAATGGCTGGGAGCGAGGTCAGCGGGTCAGTGATAGGAAGAAGAACGTCGTTCGCAAAGATGGAGATCTTGTGGACGCCAGTGCCAAATTTTATCCCCTTTATATCCTTGTTCGCCCTAATACTTTCCGCTAGGGGTTCAATACTAAGGGCAAATAGCATGGGAGACAGAGGGCATCCTTGCCTTGTCCCCCGCGAGAGTGCAAAGGCGTTGGACGCCACCCCATTTACTAGAACCCGTGACCTGGGAGAGTGGTAATTGGCCTGCACCATACCAATGAATGTTTCATGGAAGCCGAATCGTCTCAGTGTTTGACGGAGAAAGGACCAGTCGACCCACTCAAAGGCCTTCTCCGCGTCTAGCGAGAGAAGGGCCACGGGAATGTTTTTCTTTTGGGCTTTTTCGATTATGTGGACTATTCTCCGTAAGTTGTCGTGAGTCTGCCGGCCCTTAATAAACCCCGACTGATCAGGGTCGATCAGCGCAGGAAGGAGATTTTCTAGGCGGGTTGCCAGTATTTTAGAGTACAGCTTGGCATCCAAATTCAATAGAGCAATGGGCCTAAATGATGCACACGCTTTGGGGTCTTTTCCTGGTTTGGGAATAACCGTGATTAACGCCTCTCCCATGGTACCTGTCACCCTTTGGGCTTGTGCGGTATCATTAAAAAGAGACACCAGATGGGTAGTCAGCTCGGGCGCAAAAGTACGGTAGAATTGAGCGTTGAGCCCATCAGGCCCAGGGGCTTTCTGAAGTTTTAGAGCGTCTATCGCTTTCTAGACCTCATCTCCTGTGAAGGGTCTACTAAGTTCCTCGTTGGCGTGTGCAGAGACCTGCGGCAGATTTAGAGGAGCCAAATAGTCCTCTTGGGCCCGGGCTTCAAGTGGGTCTGCTGTGTAGAGGGTGCGATAGAACTCCCCAAAAGTGTTTGCTTTGCTTTCCTCGCTAGTATGGAAAACGCCCGTCTCGTTTACTATGTGCTTAATTTATTCTTTCTCTTGCTTTGCCCTCAATTGACGTGCCAAAAGGGTGCCTATCTTATTGCCACTTTCATAGCCTCGCGCCTGTTGTCTAAGAATGGATTTCTCTGCCCTGTTGGTGTAGATAGCCTTTAATTTGCCTTTGAGGGATGTGACTGTGCGGAGGGTCTGGCTCGACGGTGACTCTTGATGCTTTCTTTCCGCCCGTTTCAGTTCCTCTTCCAAAAGAAGCCTCTCTCCCCCCTGTTGCTTTCTGAGTGTAGTGGCAAGCTCTATGCATTTGCCCCTAATAACTGCCTTGAAAGCGTCTCAATTGTTTGCATAAGAAGTAAGAGCTGGATCGTTGAGCTTGAAGAATTCTGTGATTGCCGTTCTTAGTTCGTCTCTCAGGAGTCTATCCCTGGTAAGGAAGTTGGGAAAGTACCACCTCCTGTGTTTCGAACGCGGGGCTGGCCAGTTTAACACCAACTCCCGGGGAGCATGGTCAGAGAGGAAGATGGGATAGAATCTAGCCTCCGTGATTGTGAATAGCAGGGACTGACTTAAAAAAATATGATCGATTCTAGAGTATGTTCTGTGGGAATGGGAAAAAAAGAGTAGTCCCTCGAAGTGGGGTGGGTTTCCCTCCAGGCGTCCAGTAGGCCCAAACGCTGAAGGGAGGCTTTGAGGGCCCTACTGAACTTCCCTCCCGTCGCCCTGTGAGGGTGGGTCGTGTCTAGTGCGGGATCCCATATCAGATTAAAGTCCCCCAGCAATAAAATGTCACCCGTGGCAAACCCCTCCAGTGCTGTTAAGAAAGCCTCCAGAAAATCCAGTTGCCCTGTGTTAGGAGCGTAGATTGTGGCAATGGTGCAGGATCGTCCCCTAACCTCCCCCCGAACCATCAGAAAACGTCCCGCTGCATCTGTTTTAGTGGCACAGTGGTGAAAGGGAATCGAGGAATGGAAGAGAAGAGCTACTCCATTTTGTTTCGTGGGAGCTGAGGAGCGGAAAATCTGTGGGTATTGTTTGTGTTTCAGCCTACCTTCTTCCCCTTTATTTAAGTGAGTTTCCTGAAGTGCGGCTATCAGGATTTGGTGATCAGATAGGAACTTCCAGAGGCTCTGTCTCTTGTTAGGGGAGTTAAGCCCCCTAACGTTCCAGGAGATGCAACTGACTGCCATATATCACTGTGTATTCACCCCCCTCTGTCGTTGAACCCCCTTCGACCTGCCCCCGGGCATCCCACCTCCCCAGCCCGCACCCCCCCCCTTTCAGCCCTGCTATAGATAACCACCTTTTGAGCACCATGATACACAACATATAAAACAGAGAAAAAACATGAACCATGAGTTGTGGGGTCTTCCATCCCAGAGGGAGGCCTCACTGTGTCCAACTGGAGGAGCGAGCCCAATTCCGCTCCCAGGAACCCCTTAACCAGATCGTTGTAGTACTAACATGCTTAACGTTATATGGAATTTGAATGTCCGCCTCCCTGAACCTGTCGACCCGATCCCACGATGTGAAATGTCACCAGGCTATAAGACTCAATACCCATTGCGCCCGGTGTGGGGCACCAAACCCTCAACCTCTCACCCGAAGCCCCCCCACCCCATTTCTTGTGAGACCTAGACTTGGGTGATCCGTTAACGAGAGCCGAAGCCCCAAAGTGTTGACTCCCCCGGTCTCAGTCCGGTGTTTTTTTACCCCCATGCCCTATCTTCCGCCATGGTCCTCCGCCGCGACGCTCCTTCGGTCGCCCCTCCTCGTCATTCTGTGAAGTTGTCGGGGGAGGGAGATTGATTCCCAAAAGGCTCGCCGCTTCATCCATTTCCGTGCAGTGAACCTGCTTGTTGTCTAGGTGGAAGGCTATACCAAAGGGATAGGTCCATCTGTACTTTATTTGCCGATCTCGCAGGGCCTCGGTGATCGGTCGAAACTGCTGGCGTCGTGCTAAGGTGGCCTGCGCCACGTCTTGGAAGAGTGAGCATGTGACATTTTGAAATGTACTTTGTCCATTCCCCTTGCTTTTTGGAGGACCAGTTCTTTTGTTTTAAAAGAGCTAAATTTTGCTACCACATCTCTCGGTCTCCTGCTGTTTCCGGGCAACTTTGGGCCCACTCTGAACTCTCTCCAGCTGCACCTCTGGACCCCCTTCACAGAGGACTGTGGCGAACAGGTCTACCATGAACGCTTCTAGGTCCGGACTCTCGCTTTCTTCTTCCAGGCCTCTGACTCTTATATTATCCCGGCGAGAGCGATTCTCCAAGTCCTCGCACTTGAGGACAGATGCACGCAGCTGGTCACGAAGCTCAGCCGAGCTCTCCTCAAGGGGCTTCATACGCTCATCCATTTCCTGGTACTTCGCTTCCAGGTCTAGTGTACGCGTTCCCACCGCGTCCACGTCCGCCTGCAGAGCCACCATTTTCACCCTCATCTCTGCTCGAAAGGCGTCGAAGGAGGCATCCATGTCTGCCTTGATATCCTCTCTCAGCTCCCTCCGAAAGTCCCTGAGGGACGCCAACAAGTCTTCCCGAGTGAGGGTCATGCTGCCCCTCTCCGGCGCCTCTGCCTCTTTAGGTGGCCCAGCTCCCGGCGGGACAAAATAGTTGGAGACCTTGTTACTTGTGGCCTTTTTGGGTGGAATGTGGGGACAGGGGGGACGGGTCTTCCCGGGACCTCCCCTTCACCTTCCAGATCGTCGCTTGCAAGTGTTTTCCCTATGAAGAGGTCCACGTTGAGATCCGGGGCCCGCCCTCGTGGTCAACAGGGCCTGCAGCTCCTCGCGAAGTGACTTCAGGCAAGGCTCCGCAAACCCCTCTAGTGGACAAGGCCTCCTGTCTCCCCCACCCTCGCCAGAGAGCACTTCATGCAGTTGGGGAGGGGGGCGGGGGGGAGTCCGCGCTCACCGCCCCGGCGACCTGATGGGGCCGCAGGTCCTGCCCTCCATTCAGCAAGCTCCTTCGTGCTAGGCCCGGAGTGTCACTCAGAGGGTCGGCGCCATGTTAGGGTCAGGCATCGGGCTCATGGAGGACAGGCTCCCCAGTCCCCTGGATCGTCTTCATGCCCGTGGGGGAGCTTCAGTATGCACCTGGGGGGTCCTGGCAGCACCCGCCTCCCGACGGCGTTCCGACCTTTCCTCGGCACTAACCTTTCTCTGCCCAGCTCCTCAGAAGCGGGCTTGCCGCATGGCCTCGGCGGAATGCGCTTCTTCTGGGAGTGCCCGCAGCGGGATACGGCTGCCCGAGTCGGGCATACACCAACTCGTGTGCCCCTGGGGGGGGGGGGGAGGGACATCCACATCACCTGGATGCCGGTCGGCGTTACTGGAGCTCTCGGAGCCGCGCATCGCGTCTCCCCGCCATTTTGTGGAAGCCGCCGGCGCCTGGAGCGGCTTCCCCCTTTCCTTCGTTGGCGGGCACTCAGCGGCTCCCGGGGGCTTAAATCAGCTTCTCGGTGCCCCCACCGTCATTCACGCTGCAGGGATCAGGCTCGGATTTGCGGTCAATACAGTTAATTGCTCATTTTAAACGGGGCCTGGGATGAAGCCGATCGGATTCACATCCGAGCAGCCATGATGGTTAGCCACGCCCCCTCGACACTCCATTTTAATGACAGGGGATGCCCACTATTAACATGAAGTATACTGTTGGTACTTATGGGTTTCCTATACAATTTGGTGCAGATATTCTCTCCCTCATTGTAAACTTTGATTTCCTTATCATGAATGTCAAAAGTAAATTGCAAATTCAAATTGTTTTGATTCAAAGATTTTTATATATATATATATATATATACACATACACACACATGTGAACAAGGCCGCATGTCTGGCGGCCGAAACGCGCCATTTGGACTTATGATGTTTGAATAAACTACACTTACCTGCATCCTTGCTAACGGAGTCTGTATCCTGGTGTTGCGCCGTTCTGGATGGTCGCGCTCTGGGATTTCGTTGTGGATATATATATACACACAGACAGCCCCCGGATTTCCTTGACGAGGCTCTGAATCCAGTGAAGTAACGGTAGATGAGTCGGAGGACGCGGACACCGGCTACGAAGCAGGAGGTAGGAGCAATTGGAATTATTCCGGTAGGGGAGGTGTGCCAAACCAAGTCATTGATATTTAGCGAACGACTTGGGTTAAAGCAAGTTTACAATTTTGCCGCCATGACCGCCAACGCGCTACGGAGCCGTGAAGCAGCGGCTGAGATGATGTTTGACGATGCCCCCACAACAACAGTTCAAGGGTCGGTGTAAAGCGGCCCGACGAATGGGGGAAATATCAATACACAAGATATGTTTAGAAAACTGGAGAAATTAATGAGAATGGAACAATCCAAATGGTGGGAGCACAAATCCCTGGATAGATATCTACAAGTGGGACGCATTCCCAGGGGTTTGCGTATAATGATAGCCCCGAGCTATGAGAGCCCTGACCCACAAATGTTAAGCGAATGTCTGAATGTAATTTAGATTCTTCAAGAAAACTGGTTGAAATCTTAGTTAAATATGCAGAGTGACAGAATCAAGTTTCAGCAACAGACTGATGAATTGGAAACTGAAATCAAGAAAATGGAAGTCACACCAATAATAACAAAATACAGGGAAGAGATGCTCACAAGATTGGCAAAAGAGGAAGATATCATAAAGAAACGAAAAACGTACAAATTTCAAAGGGACAAACAAGATTACGAACTGGGGCAGATATTTACATTCGCCAAAAAATACGAATCGTTCAAAATAGCAAAAAAACCTTCCACTCTTGAGAATCCTCAAATCAGTAGAGGAGAACAAGCTGCATCGTCGACATCGGCGTCTGAGGCAAGTTCCGCACCTGAAAGTGAATCGGAAACAGACCAAAGAGGGCTATCAGCAAGATTGGGGTTTCACAAATTTACCCTGGGGGTAGAGGTCAATTGCCTAAGACAAGACCGGAAACAGACATTGCGCCCACGAAAGCAGAACCAACAAACAAACAAAGATGCAACCGCAAGCGAGGCGAAAGACGGAAATGCAGCAGGAGGCGCAAAAACAAAGAAGCCATATCACAACAAGAGATGGAACAGAAAATGAACAAAAAAACTAGCAATACTACCAACACAGTTGTAAATTTGTCATCCATGGTTTTAAATAAAGCGGAAATTCAGCTGTTGGATCTGGGTCTCTCGTATTGTCCAGAAAAGAGCTTTAATTATGCACAAACTCGCATGGACATATTCAAATTTATTCGGAAATTAAAATTGAAAAAATATCATGAAACCAACCGCAGAGAAAGTAATGTGAACTTGAATCAGGTTTCAAATTCGCAAACAGGCGATTACAACCTTACTGCGGGGGATGCTGAATTACTGGCAAATCTTCAAATGTTAAGACAAGAAAGCAGCAGTGATAACATCATGCCAGTAAATTCAAGTCCTATATCATATGCAACAGTAACTACGAAATTTAAACAGAAATCAAAGTTCCAACCATTAACAACAAGAGACGCTTTGGATATCTTCAGTGAATCGATAACAAGTGAAATTAAAAATCTCAAGATCCAATCCAACAGAACTTATAAAAAGTATAATTTCCAACAAAATGCATATCATAGACTGATGAAATAATTGCAATCAAATGATCAAATAATTCTTAGAAACTCTGACAAAGGGGGCAATTTGGTCATATGGCCAAAAGACATGTATATATGGCAGAAGCAAATCTACAATTGGAGGACAAAAACTGCTACAAAAGAAGCAATGTAGAAATAGTTCGGACATCATGGAACGAATACTATTCCAAATTGAACGTTTGGCGAAGTGCGGGTTTACTCAGAATGGATGAGTTCAAATTTTAAAAAAATGAACATCCCATTATGCCCGTCGTATATTTTATTCCAAAACTGCACAAAAATGTTACAACACCTCGAGGTCGACCAATAATCTCGGCGAAGGGCAGTTTACTGGAGAACACATCTAAATATATTGACTTCTTTTTACAAGACTATGTCAAAAGTTTACCCTCATTTATACAAGATACGAGCAATTTTCTAAGATACATCAATGACTATGTATGGCAAGCAGATGATTTATTAATATGTTTAGATGTAACATCCTTATACACAAGCATATATCATAAAGATGGGGTAAGGTCAACTGAGCATTATTTAAATTCTAGACCCTTACAGCTTGCCCAACATAACAAGATGTTAATCACAATGATCATGTACTGTCTAAATAATAATTACTTTCTGTTTCAGAATCAAATCCTACAACAAACCAGAGGAGTAGCTATGGGGGCATGTTTTTCCCCTAGCTACTCCTGCCTCCATATAGGTTGGTGGGAGGAAATGTGTTAGACCTGTCAGCCCTAGGGTGGTCTTGCCCTGTTTTTTTTCCCTTTTGCGCCTCATTTTTGCCACCATATTTTTACTGGACCTAGGTCTCCGGGCGCCTTGCCACTGCTAGCCAGTGCTGAGGTGCAGGTGCTCTCCCACTCAAGATGGCTGCCACAGGACCCTGCTACTGCAGAGGGGCCTTACACGCATACACACTAGTAGCCAGGGTCAGGCTGGGACATAGGGATACAGTATCCATTCCGTCCCCGCCTCTGGGCCACATAGCCAGACATGTGGAAGGTTCCAGAACCTTCCGGGCTGTGGGAGGAGTTATCTTTTGCCGCCTTTGGAAGGGTCACCTGACCTAGGGGTATAAAAGGCTTGGAGGGAAAACTTTTTAGTCAGTTGAGATGGGGCACCACTGATCCTGGGAGAACCTCTGCCGGAGTACAGGCTTTAGGGCCTAGGGGGGAGACCTACACTACTGCTGCTGACAGGGCTGAGGCCCTGCTGTAGTAAGATAGCTGAGGAACGCCCACCACCCACTGACCTTGCCCAGTGTGAGGGGACCCAGGGAACCACCTTCAGCGTGCTGGGAGGAACATCAAGCACTCCCAGAACCACCAACTCATCCCCCCCCCCTCATAAGAAGAAACTTCTGACAAGAAACTTTTGACAAGAAACTTATGACAAGAAACTTCTGACAAGAAACTCCTAAGAAGCAACCAATCTGGAACAGTCGCAAGACACCTTAATTTGAGGAGGCCTGACCGTCCAGCAAGGCCTGAAACCTAAACTGCCAAACTGGGGATCACCAGGTAAAGCGCCGTACCCTGAAGCGCTAGACCTTCACCCCCTATCTATTCCTGCCTGCTGCTGGGCTGCCCCCCAAGTACTTTTCCAGTCAGCCCTGCCCACAGGCTGCTGGTGCGCCAGGCGTTCTGTCTCCACGAGGGAGAAACTGCCACCCCTCAGGTCACTGACCTTGTGAGGAAATCACTGCCGCGGCCGCCGCCGCGTGAAGAGAAGTGCTGCTGTGAGGAGAGACCCTCCTCGAGGCCGTGTGGTGAGGTGCGCCGTCCGCGCCCTCACCGAAGGAAGCGCTGAGGTGAGGGAAGCCCCTCGAGTGGATGTGGTGAGGTGCGCCGTCCGCGCCCTCACCGAAGCCTCTACATATCCCCAAAATCATTGCCGCCGGGCCCGGGGCCCCACCGCCGCCGTCGCGGCCGAAGAAATCACCGCCGCGGCCTAGCGCAATCCGCGAGGCCTCCAGGCCCCGCCGACGCCGTTGCCGAGCAACCGGGGACGCCGGCCGCGCCCCCAGGAAGGACGCGCAGCGATTGGGCGCCGGCTCCCGCCACGCCCCCAGCACCGACGGAGGCCGAGGAAGAGCCCCGGCCGTGCAGAGGGAGACGGGGAGCCGGCCGGAGAGGACTGCCGGCTCCCGCTCCCCTTCCCGAAGTCCCTGAAGCCCGCCAGACCCACTCACCTGATCCCGGGGGCCGGAGGAGGGTGATACCGGCCCCCGCAACGTGCCGCACAGTCACTTCCCTGATCCCGGGGGCCGGAGGAGGGTGATACCGGCCCCCGCAACGACCCGTCATTCCGGCCAGAAGGCCGAGGTACCCCGACCGGGCTCCGCCCTCCAGAACACGGGCCGGGCCTGGAGATCGCCAGTCGCTAAGAAGCGCGACCAACGACCAAGCACCAGGTGAGCCCAGGAGGCCCCTAGGGCCCACAAAAACACCACTGGGGCCGGGGGCCACCATTAACCCCTAAATTAACTGTGTAATCTTTCTCCATGAGGCGAGGCCCCGGAGAGGAGTGGGCCTAGCCTGGAATTAACCCCTAAGGGACATAGAAGCCCCAGGATACAGGACATGTTGAGGGGTTCCCCACAGTGTTTACTAATTTAATGCAGATGCCTATTGTAATTACTGCCTAGGCCTATGCTTTTAACTGCAAAGTCTTTACTACAGGGGGAAAGTGATTAATTGAATTGAGCTGAAGTGTACACCGCCAAGAGTTGAAGTGTTTTATGTTACAGGTGTACTGGAATTGCGACGCCCACTGTACTGAATGTGGGTGCGCCTAGATTAATGCAGGCCTATTGAAATGTAACGTGAATAGCCTTCTTTTAAGTAATTGAATATGCTTGAAGTGAACTGCATGTTTAGGCCCATGTTTTATTAATGCACCTTGTGATCCTTATTGGTGCTACGTTTAAGAGATAATTCCTGCGGCCTCTTAGTGGCCTACAATGTTGATGAGCTATGATGCTTTATTAAGAATGTGCACCAGTTGAGTAATGCAATGAATTTAAATGTAGATCTGAATTAATCTGCCTCATCTGATGCTAACTTGATTTATATATAAAAGATCTTGATTTTAAATACACAAGCCTGGTGTGGTGTCATGTTATTGCGTTCGCATTCCTGGGTCAAAGTAAGAGTGTGCTGCACAACTGCCTTACACATTGCCTTCGCGTGCTTTCCCGCCTCGCGCCATGCTACCGTGGCGGACTCGGTAAACCCGGTTCCAACATTTGGTGTTCAGCGGTTGGATAAGGACTGGTGTTTGTGCAGCACCCTACAGTGACTCAGTGTGCGCCGCAATTAGACACCTATTGTAATGCAAGTGCTAGGAAATCTTTTGTAATTGCCGATTGTGTACATTCCTGCGTTAGACCTGATACCTACAGTCTAGAACCCTTTCCCTAAATTGTCTGGGACCCCACCTAGGAGGATGGAGTTTGAGTTAGCCAACCTAGAAAGGTATACGGTGACACAGCTCAAGGAGTTCTGCCTAGAGAGGGGGGTGGCCGTCAAGCGAGGCGCCAGGAAGGAGGTGCTTCAGAAAGCTTTGAGGGCATGGGTAATGGCCCACCCGGAGGGAAGAGGGGACGAGGAGCAGGGGGAGGCAGACAACACAGGAGAACTGGACCTACTGCACATTGATGTTAGCGAGAATGTGTTGCCAGGAAGACGTTCCAGGGCAGGCAGTAGTGCGTCAGGGGGAGTTAGTCGGCAGAGGAATTTGAGGACAGGAGGGAGGAGAGGCGATTAACATTAGAACTTGCTAGGATGGAAAGAGAAGGAGAACAGGCAAGGCTAGCCATGGAGGAAAGGAAGCTTGCGCATGAGCTTAGCCTGAAGGAACTAGAGCTCCGAGCCTTGCAGATGGAGATGCAGGGCAAAGTGAATGGTGGCAGCATACCTGCTGGGGTTCCACAGGAGCCCAAATTTTATCTACCAAGAGAGGTGATAGCCAGTTTTAGTGTAGGAGATGACATCGATAAGTGGTTGGCGGCGTACGAGGTGGCTTTGGTGGCCCATAGAGTTCCTGAGAGCTACTGGGGGGGAGGTCTTTACAGGTACATACCTCCACCAGTAAGGGACACACTTTTAACCTTAGATAAGGGGGAACAGACTAACTACCCTATCATGAAGGAGGCCCTGCTCAAGAAGTTTGGCCTCACCCCAGAGAAGTACCGCCAAAAGTTCCGCAACAGCCACAAGCTTCACACACAAAACTGGGTGGATTTTTTTGATTATGCCCGGAAGGCATTGGAGGGTTGGGTGCGTGGCAGCAACGTTGACAATTACAAAGGGCTGTATGACCTGTTCTTGAGAGAGCACCTCCTAGAGAAATGTTTTCCGGAGCTGCGCCAGTACTTGGTGGACCGCAAGCTGACCAACCCTAGGGAGCTTGCAGAGGAGGCAGACACGTGGGTCAGCACTCGGGTGTCCCACAAGGGAGCTGGGGCGGACCCCCCGAAAGGTGGACAGGGGCTCCCCCAGAAGAAAGAGGGGGGAGATAAAAAGAGGGAGTTCTTTAAAGGCCCCCAAAATAGACCGCCTGGGAGAGGGGTAGGTTCCCCATCCCAATCTGGATTCCAGAAACCCACTTATCCTGACAGGAGTCAGCAGCCCAGAACTGTCCGGTGCTACGAGTGCGGGGAGGTTGGACACTACAAGGGGGATCCCCAGTGTCGCAAGAGAACCCCAGCCCCCACAGGAGGTAAGAGCCCCGGGGTGGCCAGTGTAGCGCTTGGGGAGGAGTTGTCCCTAGGTAGGGGAGGTGAGTGGACAGGCTTGACCTTAGTTTCCCTGGGGGATAGAGAGATCATCCCACGGGTTCAGGTACCCGCGAACACTGCCAAGTATCGGCAGAGGGTCCTGGTGAACGGGGAGGAGGTGGAGGCTCTGAGGGACACAGGTGCCAGCATGACGATGGTGAGACGTCAGCTGGTGTCCCCAGAGCAGGTGATGCCTGAGGAATTCCACCCGGTTGTTATGGCTGATAATAGCCTGGGTCATTACCCCGTGGCCCAAGTTCCCTTTGAGTGGGGAGGAGTATCAGGTCTGTTGAAGGTTGCGGTGAGCCCTGCCATGCCAGTTGACTGTCTGCTGGGCAACGACTTGGAACATACTGCCTGGAGGGGGGTAGAGTTCAATGCCCATGCTGAGATGTTGGGATTACCAGGATGGACTTGCATCGTCACGCGGTCCATGGCTGCCCGACAAGGAACTCAGCTGGGGTTGGAGCCTGAAATAATGGCCCAGCCCACTGCTGGACGAGGAGATGTCCAGGAGGAGACACCCGGTGAGATGGATGGGGAGCCCGCGGAGGTGACCCCGGAGTCCGCTGAGGTGGTTGGTGTTCCCGTGGGGGACCTGCCGACCCCTGCAGAGTGGCAGGTGGAAGGAGGGCCTACCCGGGAGGAATTTTGCCAGGCGCAGAAGGAGTGCCCTACGCTTGAAGGCATGCGGCAACAGGCCGAAGCCCAAGCAGCTGGAACCGAGACTGGTAACTACCATGTCTACTGGGAGGATGGTCTCCTCTACAGTGAGCCTAAGGCTCCGGTGCATGGGTCATCAAGGGCCGTGGTGGTCCCCCAATGCTACCGAGCCTTTCTGCTAGAGTTGGCACACGAAATACCACTAGCAGGACACCTGGGCCAAGACAAGACGTTTGCGCGTCTGGTCCCACATTTTTACTGGCCCAGGATGCGCGTCACTTCTGACACTTTTTGCAAGACTTGCACCACTTGCCAAGCGAGCGGCAAGACAGGGACGAAAGTGAAGGTCCCTCTAGAACCTCTCCCAGTTGTCGATACCCCTTTTGAGCGGGTAGGGATTGACATTGTCGGGCCATTGGACCCGCCGACTTCTGCAGGACATAGGTTCATTTTGGTGCTGGTAGACCACGCCACCCGGTACCCGGAGGCAATCCCTCTGAGGACCATCACTGCACCGGTGGTGGCGCGGGCCCTGATGGGGATCTTTACCCGAGTGGGATTCCCCAAGGTCGTGGTGTCAGATAGGGGCACGAATTTCATGTCGGCCTACATGCAGGCCATGTGGAAGGAGTGTGGAGTGACCTCCACTCCTTACCACCCCCAGACGAACGGGCTCGTGGAGCGTTTTAACAAAACCTTGAAGATGATGATCAGGAGCCTACCCGAGGACTTGAGAAGGAAGTGGGACGTCCTCTTACCCGGTCTGCTCTTCTAATACCGAGAGGTGCCGCAGAAGGGGGTCGGTTTCAGCCCCTTTGAGCTGCTCTATGGCCACCCCGTTCGGGGGCCCCTCAGTCTTGTCAAGGAGGGGTGGGAGAAGTCTTCCTCGAAGCTTCCCCGTGATGTGGTCAGCTATATGCTGGCATTCTGCAGCCAAGTGGCCAAGCTGTGGAAGGAGGCCTCGGACAACCTAGAGGCTAGTCAGGCCGTCATGAAGAAATGGTATGACCGGAACGCTCGGACGGTAGAGTTAGACGCTGGACAGAAGGTGTGGGTCATGGAGCCAGGAGAGCTTAGCGCCCTCCAGGACCGGTGGACTGGGCCGATTGAGATCTTGGGAAGGAGAGGCCAGACCACATATGTAGATGATGTGAAGACCCCCCGTCAACCCCACAGGGTGTTCCACGTCAACCGCCTGAAGCCCCACCAGGAGCGTTCAGAACTCACTCTCCTAATGATAACAGATGGAAGTGAGGAGGAGGAGAGTGAGCCTCTTCCAGACCTTCTGGCGGCCCATGAGAAGGATGGTTCGGTAGAGGGAGTGGTCCTCGCCCCCTCCTTAACCCCAGAGCAACAGAGGGACTGCCGCCAGGTCTTGGGGCAGTACGCCTCGTTGTTCTCCCTCACGCCTGGGATCACGCACTGGTGTACCCATGATGTGGACACAGGGGACAGTCCGCCAGTAAAAACCAAGTCTTACCGGCTGTCCGATAAAGTCAAGGCTAGTATCCAGGGTGAGGTTACCAAGATGCTAGAACTGGGGGTGATTGAGCCTTCCAGTAGCCCTTGGGCTAGTCCGGTGGTGTTGGTGCCGAAAGCGGCCCCACCGGGCACCACACCAGAACTTCGGTTCTGTGTGGATTACCGCGGACTCAACTCAGTCACAAAGACCGACGCTCACCCGATCCCTCGGGCGGATGAGCTCATTGACCGGCTGGGAGCAGCCCGGTATCTGAGTACCATTGATTTGACGTCAGGCTATTGGCAGATCGCCATGGCGGAAGGAGCAAGAGAGAAGACTGCGTTCTCCACCCCCGAGGGCCACTTTCAATTTCGGGTGATGCCCTTCGGGTTGAAAAATGCTCCAGCCACTTTCCAGCGGTTGGTGAACCAGGTGCTGTCTGGCCTAGAGGCCTTCTCTGCTGCCTACCTGGATGACATAGCTGTCTTCAGTAGCAGCTGGGAGGACCATCTGGAGCATCTCCAGGAGGTGCTAGAGGCTCTGCAATGGGCTGGTCTAACCATCAAGGCCAGCAAGTGCCAGATTGGACAGGGAACTGTCGTGTACCTGGGACATCTGGTGGGCGGAGGTAAGGTGCAACCCCTCCAAGCCAAGATTGAGACCATCTTGGCCTGGGAGCCCCCCAAGACCCAAACAGAGGTCCGGGCTTTTCTCGGCCTCACGGGATACTACCGCCGGTTCATCAAGGGATATGGAACCATCGTGGGCCCATTGACGGAATTGACTTCAAAGAAGCAGCCACGCAGAGTCATCTGGACGGCTGCCTGCCAGGAAGCCTTTGAAACCCTCAAACGTGCAATGTGCACCGCACCGGTGCTCAGGACTCCAGACTTTGGACGGGAATTTATTGTGCAGACAGACGCTTCTGAGCATGGCATAGGAGCTGTGCTCTCGCAGCTGAATGACGATGGCCAAGACCAGCCAGTGGCCTTCATTTCCCGAAGACTACTCCCCCGGGAACAGCGGTGGAGTACCATCGAACGAGAAGCCTTTGCCATGGTTTGGGCTGTAAAGAAGTTGAGGCCATACCTTTTTGGTTGTCACTTCCTGATCCAGACCGACCACAGACCCCTTCGCTGGCTCATGCAGATGAGAGGCGAAAACCCCAAATTGTTGAGGTGGTCCATTTCCCTCCAGGGGATGGACTTTCGGGTGGAACATCGACCCGGTGTAGACCACGCCAACGCTGACGGTCTCTCCCGGTTTTTCCGCCTTAGCGACGAGAACTCCCTAGAGGTTGGGAAGCTCTCCCTCTTTCGGCTGGGGGGACGCGTGTTAGATCTGTCAGCCCTAGGGTGGTCTTGCCCTGTTTTTTTTCCCTTTTGCGCCTCATTTTTGCCACCATATTTTTACTGGACCTAGGTCTCCGGGCGGCTTGCCACTGCTAGCCAGTGCTGAGGTGCAGGTGCTCTCCCACTCAAGATGGCTGCCACAGGCCCCTGCTACTGCAGAGGGGCCTTACACGCATACACACTAGTAGCCAGGGTCAGGCTGGGACATAGGGATACAGTATCCATTCCGTCCCCGCCTCTGGGCCACATAGCCAGACAGGTGGAAGGTTCCAGAACCTTCCGGGCTGTGGGAGGAGTTATGTTTTGCCGCCTTTGGGAGGGTCACCTGACCTAGGGGTATAAAAGGCTTGGAGGGAAAACTTTTTAGTCAGTTGAGATGGGGCACCACTGATCCTGGGAGAACCTCTGCCGGAGTACAGGCTTTAGGGCCTAGGGGGGAGACCTACACTACTGCTGCTGACAGGGCTGAGGCCCTGCTGTAGTAAGATAGCTGAGGAACGCCCACCACCCACTGACCTTGCCCAGTGTGAGGGGACCCAGGGAACCACCTTCAGCATGCTGGGAGGAACATCAAGCACTCCCAGAACCACCAACTCATCCCCCCTCATAAGAAGAAACTTCTGACAAGAAACTTTTGACAAGAAACTTATAATAAGAAACTTCTGACAAGAAACTCCTGACAAGAAACTCCTAAGAAGCAACCAATCTGGAACAGTCGCAAGACACCTTAATTTGAGGAGGCCTGTCCGTCCAGCAAGGCCTGAAACCTAAACTGCCAAACTGGGGATCACCAGGTAAAGCGCCGTACCCTGAAGCGCTAGACCTTCACCCCCTATCTATTCCTGCCTGCTGCTGGGCTGCCCCCCAAGTACTTTTCCAGTCAGCCCTGCCCACAGGCTGCTGGTGCGCCCCGCGTTCTGTCTCCACGAGGGAGAAACTGCCACCCCTCAGGTCACTGACCTTGTGAGGAAATCACCGCCGCGGCCGCCGCCGCGTGAAGAGAAGTGCTGCTGTGAGGAGAGGCCCTCCTCGAGGCCGTGTGGTGAGGTGCGCCGTCCGCGCCCTCACCGAAGGAAGCGCTGAGGTGAGGGAAGCCCCTCGAGTGGATGTGGTGAGGTGCGCCGTCCGCGCCCTCAAAGAAGCCTCTACATATCCCCAAAATCATTGCTGCCGGGCCCGGGGCCCCACCGCCGCCGTCGCGGCTGAAGAAATCACCGCCGCGGCCTAGCGCGATCCGCGAGGCCTCCAGGCCCCGCCGACGCCGTTGCCGAGCAACCGGGGACGCCGGCCGCGCCACCAGGAAGGCCGCGCAGCGATTGGGCGCCGGCTCCCGCCACGCCCCCAGCGCCGACGGAGGCCGAGGAAGAGCCCCGGCCGTGCAGAGGGAGCCGGCCGGAGAGGACTGCCGGCTCCCGCTCCCCTTCCCGAAGTCCCTGAAGCCCGCCAGACCCACTCAACTGATCCCGGGGGCCGGAGGAGGGTGATACCGGCCCCCGCAACGTGCTGCACAGTCACTTCCCTGATCCCGGGGGCCGGAGGAGGGTGATACCGGCCCCCGCAACGACCCGTCATTCCGGCCAGAAGGCCGAGGTACCCCGACCGGGCCCCGCCCTCTAGAACACGGGCCGGGCCTGGAGATCGCCAGTCGCTAAGAAGCGCGACCAATGACCAAGCACCAGGTGAGCCCAGGAGGCCCCTAGGGCCCACAAAAACGCCACTGGGGGCCGGGGGCCACCATTAACCCCTAAATTAACCGTGTAACTTTCCCCATGAGGCGAGGCCCCGGAGAGGAGTGGGCCTAGCCTGGAATTAACCCCTAAGGGACATAGAAGCCCCAGGATACAGGACATGTTGAGGGGTTCCCCACAGTGTTTACTAATTTAATGCAGATGCCTATTGTAATTACTGCCTAGGCCTATGCTTTTAACTGCAAAGTCTTTACTACAAGGGGAAAGTGATTAATTGAATTGAGCTGAAGTGTACACCGCCAAGAGTTGAAGTGTTTTATGTTACAGGTGTACTGGAATTGCGACGCCCACTGTACTGAATGTGGGTGCGCCTAGATTAATGCAGGCCTATTGAAATGTAACGTGAAAAGCCTTCTTTAAGTAATTGAATATGCTTGAAGTGAACTGCATGTTTAGGTCCATGTTTTATTAATGCACCTTGTGATCCTTATTGGTGCTACGTTTAAGAGATAATTCCTGCGGCCTCTTAGTGGCCTACAATGTTGATGAGCTATGATGCTTTATTAAGAATGTGCACCAGTTGAGTAATGCAATGAATTTAAATGTAGATCTGAATTAATCTGCCTCATCTGATGCTAACTTGATTTATATATAAAAGATCTTGATTTTAAATACACAAGCCTGGTGTGGTGTCATGTTATTGCGTTCGCATTCCTGGGTCAAAGTAAGAGTGTGCTGCACAACTGCCTTACACATTGCCTTCGCGTGCTTTCCCGCCTCGCGCCATGCTACCGTGGCGGACTCGGTAAACCCGGTTCCAACAAAATGGTTTTGAACAAACAACACAAACAAGTTGCGGACAGCCATATAGATGACTTATTTGTCATATGGCGGGGAACGAGAGAAACAGCAGAAGAGTTTGTTAAGAACATCAATCAAAATGAGCTGAACTTACAATTTACAGCTACTATAAGCGACTGCTCAGTATACTTCCTTGATTTGGAAGTGTACATAAATAATCAGAAGATTGAAACCCGCCTTTATCGCAAACCAACAGCGGGCAATAGCCTTCTGCATGCTACCAGTCATCATCCTCAGCATTTGATAAATAGCATACCATACGGAGAAATGCTGAGGATAAGAAGAGCATGTAGTACAGAAAATGATTTAAGGGAGGCCCAGCAACTCAGTAAAGAGCGATTTGTTGAGAGAGGCTACAAAGCTAGTATCATTGATATAGCCAGGGAGAAAGCAAATCGACTAGACAGACAAGCAATACTAACAAAAAAAGCAAAAGAAACTAAGGATCAGGATGAGACTACTAGCAATGAAACCAGACTAATATTAACATACAGCCAACAACACAACTCAATGCGCAAAATTGTGAACAAAAATTGGTCGATAGTGCGCAGCGACCCGGTAATTGGTAAAATGATGCCAAAATATCCTAGTATTACCTATAGGAAATCACAATCCATGAAAGATTCAATAGTGAGCAGCAGCCCTGAAACTAAACTATCGTCTAATTGGTTAACTGCTCGGAAAGGATTTGTGAAATGCAACAATTGCCGAGCGTGCAAATGTGGGATTAACAAGATCATGTACAACACTCCCTTTTCACAGTATCCAATCAAGATATCCAAGTTTCTAACATGCCGTACGGAGTATGTGGTGTACGTGTTGGGTTGCGCTTGTTGGGTTGCCCTTGTGGGCTGCAGTATGTGGGCAGTACTAAACTACAGGCCCACAAACGTATACTGCAGCACATGAGGGCAATCACCAACAGTGACCCCACATATCCGATGGCAAGACATTTTAAAGAGAAACATGACAACAATTTGGATCTGTTAACATATTTTTTAATTGATTCCATTCCTGTGTCTAGACGAGGAGGCAATCGTGAGGCCAAACTCCGTCTCCTTGAGACGAAATATATATTAGAACTAGACACAAAGACCCCGAATGGACACAACTCCAGTGAAGACTTTCATACATGCTTATGAATAAAATAAGGATGGAAAAATGAAATGTAACAGTACATGATATAAAAAATATATATATGAAAGGTTCTTCAAACGCATCGCCGCAATGACATTATGTCATAATGAAATCAAAATAGATGTTTTAGCAACACACGTTTTTTTTATACAACAAATTTTATTGGTAGCACTTTATTTATTTTAGCACTTGCACTTTAAATTGTAACTTACAACATACACAAAATGCAATCAGGTCACAAATTCAGTGATTTGTATAAATGTATATAGAAAATCATAACAAAGAATGCCTGCAAAACAATAGATACAACAACGTTGATAATTTGAAGGTCCAGGTAGCATTACTACCAGCAGATCAAATATAGACTATGTATAGGTTGCAACAATATATAATGTAAACCAAACTTAAATCGGCAGTTAGGCAAATATAAACCAAATTGCACATATATGAGGTGTGTAGCTATATAACAAACATAACCCGCGCAGGCAATGAGTTGGGTATTAATCCCAAACTATGTTAAAAAGTGTGTGTGGGGGGTTTACTACATGCTCAATGTAAATGCACTATATATGATTTTACAAACTTTATTTATTTATTGAAAAATGTGGACCTAAAAATTATTTTATTTGACGTTGTGTATTTAACAAACATGGTTTTTCTATATAGAAACTTTTTTGCACATTGGGCAAATTATACCGACTGGTGAAGAGTTCATTGCAAGGTGAGCAGTAGCTAAGGAGGCAAGGCTTTACGTAATTGTGGAAAGTGAGTGTGTGGCCTCGTGGGGGGCATAGTTGTTGCAGGTGCGTTTAGCGTGCAGCCGAGTTGTTGTTTTTTGTGCTTGGGGAAGCAATGTTGCCGAGCGTGTGATATTTTTGTGTTGTTAATTAGTGTGGCGGCTTGGACTGCGTGAGCAAATTCGGAAAGAGCAAGAGTTAGCTGGCAGATGGGAGGCACGGTAAGGGAGTTGCCTAGGTTACCGGTGTTTGGGAGAAATATTGTAAGTATGGCATGTACGTGTTTTAATAGGTATTGGGAATATATTTAGAGCTTATGGCGCTGTGCATAGACAGCTGCGGGGTAAATGTATGCAAATATATGGGTGTATGGTAGTGTGGGAAAAGGGGGGAGGTGGGGGGTAAAGGCAAACAGTGGGAAGCTTGCTAAAAAAGTTTTAGTATAAAAGTGGAGGAAATGGGCAATTTTTTTTTAAATATGTACTCCGTATGTACTGTATGTAAGTGGGTAGCATAGAGTTTAGTTTTAGCTACTTTAGGGTGAGGTGTATGGATAATGGGGACCGTGGGGGGTATGGAGCGAAGACTATGGGGTAAGGAAGTAGCTAAAACTAAACTATATATATATATGTAACGTGTCATGTGATCAAGGTCCCACGAGGATCGAAACGCGTAATGGCGGCGGTGCTGGGCGTACAATAAAGAAAAGAGCACTGCATTCTTGGGTTCGCTCGTCTTTTCTATGATTGGAAATTGGAGACGAGTTTGCAGGATATATATATATATATATATATATATATATATATATATATATATATATATATATAGCTGAGAGAGGCGTGAGTAATGGCCAATCTCGCAGTACAATTAACAGTCAAGCCGCCCCACAGCAATAGTTATGGATCGCAGAGTACGCTTCAGAGTAAACAGTTATGGAGTGCAGAGGGCGCTTCACAATTCATTAATAAATAAGGAGCTCTGAATGTGACGAGAAGCGCGAGTGATGATAAAGCCCGCAGTAAATTTGAAAATCAAGCTGCTCACGGGGAGCGGAGCATGCTTCAGGGATGAAATTAACCAAGCACAAAGACAAAAGGAGGTTCAATAATTGAAACACGGGTCACGTTCCTTTAAGATTTAGACTCTGAATTAGCATCGCAATGATCACTTGCAGAATTCTTTGTTGTGTGTGTCGACACTCAAGCACAGTTTCAATTATGGGCACTCATTCCACCATGGAGCCGAGATGGCACTTTTATTGGTCAAGAACAGGGGAGGTGTATCAGTCATTTAACGGTGAAAGAAATGCAGTGACTCTAGCTTGTCACCCTACATAGGAAAAATACAGCTCACCGATAAAGTCTCCTTGAATGGTCTCTCGCCTATTCCTAGGTCACCTTCAGGGATTGCCAAAACCAGGAATGCAGCCATATGACACTCACCTTGATGCCTGTACTGGCATATTGGGGTGTAATCAGCACAATCCCATCCTCTGTTGCCAGTGTAGCAAGGGTAGAAGTAAACAAGACAGGAGGGAATATGCTCAACGAGAGGTTTATTGGCAACAACCCAGCCACAGCACAGATACAGCTCTTCTCTGAGGAAAACGGTCTTTGACAGAACACAGCTGATGGAATGTTAGGTGAGAACATTCTATTGTACCAAGAACAAGGGGGCAAGGGGGGGGGACACTGGCAGTGGGAGAAAGTATCATGAAGGATAACACTGCCCATCCAAACACAAGGAGATGATGGCCGAAGCGCTGAAACTTTTCAGACACTCACCCCCAGTCACAGATCTGGATGAATCCATCATCGTTCTTTAGCTCACTTCGCCATCCCAGTTCAGACACAGCTATATGCAAATCAGTCTTGATCCTGTGCCTCATGGGAACAGTCCAGCCCGAACTGCCAAGCCATGTCTTCCCTGGACCGGAAACAAGCATCCTGGGACGGTTTCGGGTTAACAGCCCTCATCAGCCAGGCTAGCTTGAATCCAGTGGCAAAGTGAGCAAGGGACCCACGTCTGGGCATACCCTGCCAACTTAGGGCGAACAAAGCAAACACAAGGAGATGATTGGTGGAGCGCTGAAAACTTTTCAGACACTCACCCCCAGTCACAGATTTGGATGAATCCATCATCGTTCTTTAGCTCACTTCGCCACCCCAGTTCAGACACAGCAATATGCAAATCAGTCTTGACTCTGTGCCTCATGGGAACAGTCCAGCCCGAACACTGCCCATCCCCCTGGGTAAAGTTCTCAGAGGAGAAGCCACTCCCTTCTCACACCAAACTATGCACACCTGCCATGCAAGACAGAGTCCTCAGTAGAGGGGCCAGGACCTTCCCACACCCTACTATGCATATCCGTCACCCTGGATTGCAGTCTGAGTGGAGTGGCCAGTCTCTCCCCACAGCCTACTACGCACGCCCGTCATCCTGCAGAGAGATCTCAGTGGAGAGGCCAGTCTGTCCCCACACCCTAATACACACACCCATCAGCTAGGCCGAGTGTGCAGTGAAGGTTGGCTGCTTCCGGGTGGGTTGGCCACAGGTCCTGACAGCTGACGTGCACAGCAGTGGAGTCGGCTTTATGTATGGTAACAAAATATTACTTTGCGTTAAAAAAAAACTAGAAAGTCACTGAAAAAAACAAAGGCTAAAGTAACATAGTTAGGGGAAATGTTCAGTAACAACATAACTTTTCAAACTCCCCAAAAAAACACAGAAATTCACCAGTTATAGTTATCTCACGCAACTATAACGCGTGCCCTAAGGTAACTATAACTCGCGTCCTTGCCATGCACTGCTAATTACCCCGCATATTACATCACTCATGACATCTTCTATGACATCACTGATAATCTCACTGCAACATTTGCAATTAAATTATTGATGCGAAAACTGTGCATGGCGGGGCACGTCTTACCCAGAGACCTGAGGGAAATAAAAACCATTGCTATGACATGTTGGGCTTGGAAAAGACTCAGCCGTCGACTGGGCTTCCCCAATTTATGCTCCCCTGCAATCCCTCTCCCACACAACCCACTATTGCCACTCCTGAAAGTGAGTTTGATATAGCGCACCATGGAGCGCTGGGATGTACACAAGTTTTGGGATCTGCATAACCAGCACAAGTTTTTTGGCACTAGATCAACTCATGCGGGGAGGAGGTGATCAGCCTCTGCTGGATCATTTCCTACATCTGAAATTGTGGCATAGAACTCAGGCACAGTTACTGTATTTTCCGGAGAAACCCATAGACCTCGCTCCTCTGACCCATCTTATATGCTCCACGGAAGCCACCAGATGGGTATCCAAACTATACATTGCTTGCTCTTCGCTGTGCCTGTGCCACTCAGAGGGCCCCAGAATGGCCTGGAACAGAGACTTGGGGAGGTGAATTCACCTGCAAAACATAGCAGGATAGACCCTTTCGACCTCAGGGTCTAAAAGGACCAGGTGGACTTCCACAATTTAGCATGGGCATTTTTGGCAGACGTCATTGAGCTAGCGGCAGATATCTTAGACAGTCACATAGAAGCATAGCCCATGACTTTCTCCTGAGTTTTGTCAAACCGATTCCACTGAGAGTGCAAATTAGCTGCAATCACCTTTTTATTGGCGAAAAGACGGACTGCTATGTGTTAGGGTGGTACATACACACCATGTAAATGAGACAGTTTACAAGACCTGGCTCAGTGCAACACTCAGAGCGAAATGTATGTTGGAATGCAGCCCCCGACATCACGGCTCAGAGACATTTGGGAACCTCTCATAACATACTTAGCTCACACCGCGGAGAATGATACCTCATTTGCAACATATACCAGTGAGGGAGCTGAAGTTTAAGTGATATTTCCAGACACGCTTGTGACATGCGGGGTTTCCCCACACACTGTTGTTTTTACTCCCTGCTCCCAGGGAATGGTCAACGCAAAAGTAGGTGTGACCATTCACAGTACTGTAAGGTTGCTAAGCCTTGTGACTTCCTAAATTGTCAATGGGCAACATATTTTGAGCTGCTGTTCATGTACTCATCTGAGGCCGTCCATACTACATACAATGTGTGCATGACCCGGTTATGCTGACCCTGCTCTGATATTTACAATGTGCTGTGACTTGTGGCCTACACGGTTTGCTTTATATTGCTATTTTTTTGGGTGTTTTTGCCTCTCAAAATGTAAAATAATTTTTTTTAAAACATCCGCCTCAGCTACCTCCTCAAACTTGTATACCCCCATTCAAAACGCATTAACCCCATGCAGTTTTCTAGAGGAACTTTAGACAAAGCTACAGCCAAAACGGCTGAACGGAATTATACCAAATTTGGTAGGAAACTAAATCTTTAGCCAGATTTGATTAAAATCCATTCAGCCGTTTGGGAGAAATTAAGGTTCAAAATATATAGATATTTAGCGATGTGTTACTATAGAGGGAGTACCCTCGCCACGACCTGCCTATGACCTCACATATTACAACACTCATGACATGCTTTATGACATCATTGAAGACAACTGAAATTACATCATTGATGACATCAATGTGCATGGGGAGGGCACAAGTTATAGAAATTGAGTTAACTATAACTGGTAAATTTCAGCCTTTTTTTTAATGTAAAAATGTACATTTCAGCTATCCGACAGACCGGGGAGCAGGCGGCGTTCCTCCTAGCGGACATAGACAGGGCATTCGACTCTTTGAGCTGGGTCTATTTGTTCGCACTGCTGCCCCGGCTTAATCTTGGCCCCCATTTCATGTCCTACCTGACACTCCTATATACAGACCTGACAGCATCAGTTCGGGTGGCTGGAGCGGTCTCTTCCAGCTTCTCTATCAGACGTGGCACCAGGCAGGGGTGCCCCCTCTCGCCGTATTTATTCGCCCTGGCTATGGAGCCGTTGGCGGCGTGGGTGCGCATAGATGCACAGCCAAGGGGCTTTGAGTGGGCTCCGGGGCTGTCCGACAGGATTGCTTTATATGCGGACGATGTCCTTTTTTTCCTTACGGCTCTGGACAGAACGGGGCCACGCCTCCTGCGGATCATGCAGATCTTTGGGGAATCGTCGGGGTTGTACATGAACCCCCGCAAATCCACGCTGTGGGCTCTGGGGGATCGGACGAAGGTAGGCAATTGGGCGTCCACGCTTCAGGTGGCGGTGGGGGGCCTCAAATATCTGGGGGTGTTCATCTCGGAGGTGCCAGCCATCTCTTGGGAGAGAAATCTGGTGCCGGTATGGGAGCGAGTCCGTGCAGATATTAGGACTTGGTCGCGCATGCCTCTGACACTTTATGGTAGATCAGCAATCTTTAAGATGGTGGCGCTTCCTCGGTTGCTTTACCAGCTCCAGAATCACCCGTACCCGATCCCGCCCAAATGGTTCCGGCTGGTGAATTCTGTGCTTGGGCAGTTCCTGTGGGAGGGGGGAGCTGTGCGTGTAGCGCTGCGCACATGCTTTCTTTCCACCTACTGCGGAGGACTTGCGACCTCGGATATTCTTTCATACTACCAGGCCTCGCACCTATTGGTCCTTAATGAGTGGTGGTATGGCGACAGGGAGGACCCGGCATATGCGTTGGAGCGTTATCTTATGGGGTCCCACACACTACTCTTTACTCAGCGTCGTTACGGGGCGCGCTGCCATTGGCCACACGGGTGGTGTTTCAAATATGGAGGCAAGCACTGCGTCGCATGGGGTGGTGGAATACCCTGACCCGAGAAACCCCCCTGTGGCATAATGGGCGTCTGCCCGACCTCGCGGCCCTACAGGGCTTCCGGGGATGGGATGCTATAGGCATCTCGACCCTGGGGATGTTATGAGGGACACGACACTCAAGTCCTTTCAAGATTTACAAGAGGAATTTGGCATGCCCCGGTCCCAGCTCTACCGATACCTCCAATTCCGTCATGCACTGTCCCCTAGCCTAGAGGGACTAGAGTCTCTCCCTGAGTTTAGCCCCTTGGAGGCAAAAGTGTTTATGGGGGATCTAGAGATAAAGAAGATATCCCGGATTTATCAGTCCCTGGTTACTCATTGCTCCCCTATGCTACAGAGGCTCTGGGGGGTATGGGAAGAGGACGTAGGCACACTAGAGGAGGAGGATTGGAGGGAGGCTCTGGCCGCCCCTCGGGGTGCGGCCATAGCGATGCGTCTCCGCCTCATTCAATTTAAATACTTACACAGGGTCTACTTCACCCGGGTTCGACTGTGGCGGGCGGGACTGATTGCCTCTCCGGAGTGTCTTCGGTGTGGCCGGGAGGAGGGCACGTTTCTACATACAGTCTGACACTGCATATCCCTGGACCGGTTCTGGAGGGGGGTCTTTGCCTGTTTGTCGGAGGTGTTGGGGTGGGGGCTCCCACGTACGCCACAGTTCGCCCTGCTACACGTCATGGAGGGGGTAGGGGGCAATGTATATAAAAGACATCTTATGCAACTTGGCCTCACATTGGCAAAACGGGATATAGCTAAGGCGTGGAAGGATCCACGGGCCCCGCCGGTGGCAGCGTGGAAAAATGGTCTGGACTTCTGTATGGGGTTGGAACAGCCAATCTTTGTTGCCAGGGGATGCCCACGTAAGCATTATAAAATATGGAAGCGTTGGGCGGAGTACCGGGGCCTGTGGCTGGAGCCTCCAGTTGTGGCAGAGGACCTTCCGGGGAGTAAATGATGGGACGCATGGGTCTGTTTTGGTGCAGGGTGGGGGGTTTGGGGGCGTGTGTACGTATGCTAATATTTTTCTGCTCTATGAAGGTGGATCGTGGACTGGACTCTGTGGACATTGTGCGACTCTGGGGGGGCGAGGGAGGGGGGAGTTGGGGGTGGTGGTCTTTGGAAAATTTTGCTTTCTATGCATAGTCATGTCTCTTATTTGTTCGTTTAAAAAGTCGATTGCTTCCCGGCTGATGTAATGTTTGATACTGCAGTTGTCTCTGGAGTGCAGAGCCCTGCAACATATGTGCAATTTGACAATAAAATACTTTTTCCCCCAAAAAAATGTACATTTCATCTAAGTATAATGTCACTTTAACCTTTCTTTGTTTCCAGGCGGCGGCGGCGGTGGTGGTGGCTGTGGCTACTGGGTAGTTATAGTTAGGTCAACTGTTCCACAAGAAAGCATTTTTTGCATTTCTAATAACTTTGACACCGTGTGACAAATCTCCGGAAACTTTCAAAAAAGGAGCAACTTTTTGACTAGTTTGTGAATGGAAAGTTTCGGGGTGTGATCCGTCAAGCATGGCAGAGAAAAAAAGGGGGGAGTCCCAAAATGCAACATCCCCATGCATTTTCCATAGACTTCTTAAGACAGGGCTACAGCAAAAACTGCTGAATGGAATTACACCAAATTTGGCAGGAAGCTAGATCTTGGTACGCAGATTGTGCGGTTTGTGATTAGGTGTAAATTAGTTCAGTAGCCGTTGAGAAATTAACGTTAAAAAAATATAGATATCTGGACGGTTGGGTTTGAGGGACTCTTGCGAGAGTCCCTCGAACCCAATTTTGAACAAATAGAGCTTTCTGATTGACCCAGGGAGCTTTTTCCCTCCTTAGGCCAATTCCTTCCCGCGGGACCAAGCGCTCCGATTGGCTGCCAGCAACATGAGAAAAAAATTGGTGGCAGCCATTACAGGGCTAGGGGACTAAACACGAAACAAAAAATATATAACGGGGCAGGGGAGGAATACCCTGATCGCTGAGGGGCCATGGGCTTCTGGAACCAAAACCATTTAAAATAAAAAACAACAAAAATTGCCATGATCCCGCATGACTCCCGCTGGATCATTAAAAAAATGTTATTAATGGGAGGGGGCGTGCGGCCCTCCTCCTCTAGCCTTTATAGGCCCCGGGGAGCCCACCCTCGGAGCCAAAATTATTGAATAAGGTCATGGGGCGCACTTCGCCCTCCCCGAGCCATCACAGGCCCTGGGAAGCCCACCCCGGGGCTGAAATTATTGTACATGGGGATGCGTGGCCCCGAGCCCACACATGGGGGCGAAGTTATTAAATATGGGGAGGGGGCCGCACGGCCCCCCTCCCGAACCTCTAAAGGCCCAGGGGACCCCATCTCTCGGGGTCACTAAACTTACTAAAAGTGATGGGGCCCTCCCTGATCCATAAATGGCCCCAGGGACTCCATCTGCCGGGGCCAGCTTACTAGCTCGGTTTCACTGCCCGTACCGGCACGGATAGGGAAACCAGTGTTTACTCCTGTTTGACAGGAGCATTTTTATGTCAAGCATAGGCAGCGCTTGTGCGGTCTCTTCAAAACTTGTTGAATACACATTGTGGGTTGACAGGCTGCCCAATGGCTTTTTTATTCGTTACTTTGATTGTCTATTAAAAAGGCGTGCTTGCTAGTGGTTAATCCTTCCACTTTGTCTCTCCTTTTACAGTTTTGTTTCCTCCCACGGAGCACCGTTCAATTACTGGTATCTTTATGCTTTGGTGTTTATGTGTTCGTTTTGGGGAACTAATTTTTCTTTGTTTCCTACTCATGTTTGTCATTGCTTGTTTAGCTTGTCGCCCGTGTTTCTTGTTTTCCCCGTATCCCCACCCCTCTGCACCATCCTTGCTTGCACATACAACCACCCTTCCCCCATCTTTTTATTGTTGCTCCCCCCATCATTAGCACTCCACCCCTCGTCGTTGCTAGTTGCTTCTTTCAACATTGCACAGCAGCATGACATGGCTTAAGAAAAACGAAGCGTAATGACGTGGTCAATGCTTGCCATGTCATAGCGCTTGTATTCCCTTCACGCCATGTTTTTTTGTGAATTTTCTCGTCTTCCCCCTTTTGCCCGTCGATGATGCATAACCGCCTCCCCCGACACACTCACCGAAGTAGTTCGATGTTGACCTGACCGCTACCCATCCCATTTGGTTTATGGCAGGACTTAGAGCTCCACTTGCCAAAGCAAAGAACCTAAAGAATACTACAAAAACAAGAGCACACTTTTTAAAGCAAGGTGTCACCTAATTAAATTTAAAGTGTTGCCACAACGCCCACGAGCCGCCCATGCATTTTTACAGTGTTTGGTGCTTAACAACATAACAAAACATGTGTATTTGTAAAGCGCACGTTCACCCAGAAGGGCATCTTGGTGCTGAATAACAGATTTTCATTGTCACCCAACTTAATGGTACTCATTTTATCGACCTTAGAAGGATCAAAGGCTGAGTAGACCTGCCATGATTTGAACCTGTGACCATGAGATCAAACACAGGCCCGTACAGTGGACGCATTAGTCCAATAAGCCACCAGACCCGGCTGGGTTGCATTTTTCTGTGCAAAGGAGAGCTATTTTGTTTGCTTGCAGCAGGATGAACTGTATTTTGTTAAGCTAAATTGTGGTTTCGCTCTTCTAAGCAAAGGAATGCTGCTTGTTTACTTTGCTTCACACGTCATGTGCCTGCAATTTAGCATACACTTTTTATTTTGTGTGCAGTTTATTCTATTTTTTTATAAGTGGATTCAATTTGGGCTTGATATAGCCTTACCCATATTCTGGAATAAAGCTATAATTGAACCTTGTGAGTTAATTATGTGTAGATTGATTCAATTGAAAGAGAGCGTGTATAGAAAGGGAGCACAGAATCTGAGAGAACTGTCTTTTATCACAATTACAGAAGTGTGGCTGGGAGAGGAAGGTCTGTCTGCGTGATAGGCCATTATACACTCACTTCCTTTGTTCAAAACTTAATTTGAAGATTGAGCGTTCCACTGAATTTAATAGTGGATTCTGCCTGTTTCATTTTCCCATCAAGAGAAGCAGAGGGCTTGGTTAATGACAGACAATGTTGATTGATAGATAGAAACTACGCTCTAGAGCATACCCAGCTATCGAGATTGCTTCTAGGTCCAAGAGGCCCAACCAGGCTGCTTGCAAAAATAGGTAAAGTCCTCAGGGACTTCACGATGGTGGCTTTTGTTGATACTTCTAAAAGCACCAGTTTCATTTACACATGGTCACATTCATGTTTTTAGGCAAGAGGCGATTGAGTGATTCGCCCAAAATCCCAAGATGTTGAGCTGATGCCATCCCTGCTTGTTTCCTCTACAATCTTTCGTTTGGCTTGTGGCACTCTGGGCCCGCTTTAATGCATCTGAAAGGTAAAATTAATCAAATATATTTTTTGCAGCATGAGAGGTTATGTTTGTTTCTTCAGCTGCGGTGCTTCGGCTAGAGTTCAGCCGTCAAAGTAAACCATGCAGCAGAAATAAACGCGCCCGTTTCATCACATTTAAAAAGGTGCTTTTCAAAGCACTTTAACAATTTGGATACTTACTTTAAGCGGCAGACTACATTTTGGGTAAAACAACGTACAGTTCTTGCAAATCGTGTAAAACAACACCTCGAAATACAGGCAAGGACATCTCTTTAATAATCTCTGCTTTTGGCTTATTGTGTTGTAGGATTCTTGTTCTTGAAACTGAGAACCAGAGAGCTAGAGAAAGAACCATAGGTAAAGCTGATAGGTCTCACCCACGCAAGAGTTACTGGCTTTGACAATGGCTTTTTTTTAGCCTGTTGTACAAGAGCAGGTCTGCTGTGCAGTATGGCTGAAAGCAAAGGAAACAAGCATTTGCAAGGCAATAGGTCTCGCATTTGCGAGAGTTTGAGTTATTGGCATTGTAAATGAAAATGCCTTTTATTTATGTGTTTTGAAAGCCTGCAATGAGTGCATAAACACACACTTTGTACTTAGAGGAAGTGGCAACGTGAACCTGCAGCAACAAAGTGGAAAGAGAGGCTGACGGGCGGCACTGTGTGTGTTAATGCAATAGTTTGTACTGGTTTGTGAGAGCAGCAGAGGAGTTGTAGTTTTGCGTTATGTTTATTGAAGTGAAAGCCTATTGTGTGTAGGAAATGGAAACAATAGAGATATGGGGTGAGTTGTTTTGTTTTGCAGACAGCAGCGGGTTGTTTATTTAGCTGTAAAAGATCATGTTTTACAGAGAAATAAATGGCCTGCTGCTGTTTGCGAAGGAAAACGACTTACCACATATTTCAATTGTTTCTAGCTCCTACACACAACCGGCTTTTACTTCAATAAAGATAATGCAAAGCGAGAGCTCCTTTGTTGCTCTTATTTGAAAGCTTCTACATGGAGACAGTCGACATAGAATGCTTGGGTGTTATATTTACATTAATATAGTTAGAATAGTTCATGTGAATGTGATTTATTTATTTCTTACACAACTTTTATACTGGGAAGAAATAAATATTTGGTTACGTTTTGCTATGTGTTAGGAAAACAGTTGGAAAAATGTACTTTGATTTTTACCTATACGTGGTTAGAATAAATTACACAAGTGCAGCAGTGTGCAGAAGCAATGGGAAAGCAGAATGAAAACAGAGGCTATGTTATATAATTTGAGCATTGTTGTTGAATAAAAAAAGTGTTTGTAGTACATACATATGTAAAAATACCTGTTTGCGATGAGTAATTTGTGATTCCTTAAGCGAAATGTACTTTTATTATACCGATTTACCTAATAAAATAGCCTTTGTTTTAATAGAAGCCCCTGGGTAATCCATTGTCCCGATTTTTTGTGAAAATCTCCCACTTTGCGAATTTAAAATGTTGGCATATATGCTAAATATTTTATGGCAGTTGTACCGAACTGTTTTGGAGACTTTGGTTAGGAAAATTAGGGTTGACCTTTTAGAGGAGACAGTTGCACATTTGGCAAATTATACCGACTGGTGAAGAGTTCATTGCAAGGTGAGCAGTAGCTAAGGAGGCAAGGCTTACGTAATGGTGGAAAGTGAGTGTGTGGCCTCGTGGGGGGCATAGTTGTTGCAGGTGCGTTTAGCGTGCAGCCGAGTTGGGTTTTTTGTGCTTGGGGAAGCAATGGACTGCGTGAGCAAGTTCGGAAAGAGCAAGAGTTAGCTGGCAGATGGGAGGCACGGTAAGGGAGTTGCCTAGGTTACCGGTGTTTGGGAGCAAAGGGGCTACGTGCTGCGGTGAATGTTCACGGTGGAATTCTATGGACACTGGTGTGTTATAGCGATATGGAGCATACTGAAGTTGGAGAGCCAGAAGTGTGGCGGACCGGAGTTGGAGAAATATTGTAAGTATGGCATGTACGTGTTTTAATAGGTATTGGGAATATATTTAGAGCTTATGGCGCTGTGCATAGACAGCTGCGGGGTAAATGTATGCAAATATATGGTAGTGTGGGGAAAGGGGGGAGGTGGGGGGTAAAGGCAAACAGTGGGAAGCTTGCTAAAAAAAGTTTTAGTATAAAAGTGGAGGAAATGGGCAATTTTTTTTTAATATGTACTGCGTATGTACTGTATGTAAGTGGGTAGCATAGAGTTTAGTTTTAGCTACTTTAGGGTGAGGTGTATGGATAATGGGGACCGTGGGGGGGTATGGAGCGAAGACTATGGGGTAAGGAGGAGATGCTATTAGGCCATTGGAGAAGCTTTGTAGCGATGATGAGGTTAGTGATAGCGGGTAGCAGGGAGCTTTTTTGGGTGGTGAGTAGGTGCCGTGGAGTTTGCGTTTTGAAGCTTTTGTAGAGATAAAATATTCCTGAAGAGTTGGGTAGTATGTGGCACATGAGATTACTGTGATAAGCTTTGTGGGGCGGTGGCGGACTGAAAGCATTTATTTGGGAGCGCAGGTACAATGGTGGTTAATTTGCATTTATAAGCGAGAGGTGAGGGGGCTGTTGGCGCCTGGCGAGGAGTTCATTATAAGGACATCAGTAGGTAAGGAGGGAAAGCCCTGTGTTATGGCTTAAAGTGAGTGTTGACCCCGTGGGGGGCTGAGTTTTAGGAATTGCGCTTAATATGCAATGGAAATTTTTTATGTGGTTGCAGAAGTAGTGTTGCTGTGGGTGTAAATTTATGTGTTGTTTTGGTTAGTGCAGCGATTTGGACTGCAAAAGTAACTTGTAAAGTAGCAAGAGTTCACCGGCAGATGAGAGGCCCGATAAAGGAATGGGTCAGGTTACTGTTGTTCAAGAAGGAGTGTGTATGTGTTGCGCCGAAGGTGCACATTATTTTTTGTAGGGGTAGGGCAGTTAATAGCGCTACGGAGCATTTTTAAGCGTATGAGGTAAAAGTGTGGCGCACTGGAGTTGGCTAAATATTGTAAGTAAAGATGTACGTACGGCAATATGTTTTTGGCTTTGTATATATATCGAGGAGTAGCTTTGTAAGAGTAAAATATGTCCGATAAAGCGAGCTAATATTGCGAAACATATTGAATATAAAAATAACCACTGTAATATAAAAGTATAGGGAATGGCACAGAAAGCATGTATGGGAAACTGTTGAACAACTTTACGTGTTTTTTAAAACTATCAAGTATATTATAATATAGGCGTTGAAAAAGGCATATTGGGCATGTGTGCACAATATGGAATTAGAGCTACTTTAGTGCGTGTCCCCTAAAATATTGTTGTGGTTGCAACGTAGAATTTATATGCATAAAGATGAGCAGTTGTATGTGTATTAAAAAAGCATATAAAACCTATATACTGTTTACAAGTATTTGAGACAGTAAAGCTTAGGTGTATTTTTTTGTGCTTGCAAGAGTAATGTTGCTGAGCATTTGATACATTTGTGCTGTTAATTAGTATGGCGGCTTGGATTGCGCAAGTAAGTTGGAAAAGAGCAAAAGTTCGCTGGAAATTGGAGGCCCGGTGGGGGAGTTGTTTATTGCACTGTTGTCTGAAAGCAAGGGGGTTATGTGTTGCAGTGAAGGGTAAAGATGGAGGGAGAAAAGAAAGGCCGCGAAAGTTAATTGTTGTGTGAGAGAGGGGGAGCAGGAGCTGAGCCCGCGAGTGGTGCGCGCGCTTGGGAGAGTCTTCACTTTTCAAGCACTGCACTCGTGCTTGTGGCGCGCCCCTGCTCGCTCCCGCAAGGTGGATGCCGCCACGAGTGCAGTGCTTGAAAATGTGAAGAGCGACGGCTAAAGGCCCTCCTGGCGAGACCTAAAAAAGAGCTATGAGTCAGCCAGCACTGATCGTGTCATAAAGTTTTTTGATTCTTTACTTTCACCCACGCTTCACAGCAGCCGCGTAGATGTACATGGCTAAAACACATTGACAAACACCATAACCCCTGCATAGGCGAGACCTATTGGCTTTGCCAGTGCTTGTTGAATCTCCTGCTACACGGGAGCAGACAAAGTCTGCCCCCAGCGGGCAGGAGCTTTAAAAATGCTCCGGCCAGCTGGAAGCAGACTTTTGATCTGTTTCCCTGCCTGAAGGATGCTGTCAGGGAAACAGTTAAAAATATTGCTCCTGCCCGTAGTAGCTGCTCCCTGCAGGCGGGAGCAATGCCGGCTCCCGCTGCATGCGGAGAGCTGTCTGGGACTGCGGGGGCCTTTGGGCTCCCCCTGCTGCCCCCAACTAATTTATGGGGGGTGCTTCGAGTGAGCACCAGGGTACACACCCACGTTTAATAATGGGGGCCTCAGGGGATAGGGTCCCCAGGGCCAGAAAAGGCTCGGGGAGCGGGACTGCGCAGCCTCTCTCTCCCTTTATTTTAAGTAGTGGCCCTGGGGAATGAGGTCCCCAGGGCCTAACAAAGCTCCGGGATAATTAAAAACAATGGCCCTGGGGCCAGGCAGCCCCCCTCCCTTTTAATTTAAAAAAAAACCGTCCCTAGGGGATTGGCTCCCCAGGGCCTAACAAGGCTTGGGGAGGGGGGTATGCTGCCCCCTTCCCTTTAATAAAAAAAAATGGCCTGGGGGATGAGGTCCCCAAGGACTAACAAGGCTCGGGAAGGGGGCCACCCAGCCCTCCTCCCCTTTATGTTAAGTAGGGGCCCTGAGTCTCCCCCGTGGTCCCCAACAAATGTATGGTGGGTGCCCTGGGTGGGCACTAAGGCACCCACCTTTCATAATGTGGTCCTCGGCGGATGGGGTCCCCAGGGCCAGAAAAGGCTTGAGGAGGAGGACCGCACAGCCTCCCTCCCCTTTATTTTAAGCAGTGGCCCTGGGGGATGGGGTCCCTAGGGCCAAAGCTCAGGGGTAATCAAAAACAATGGCCCTGGGGCCAAGCAGCTAGGGGCTGGGGTCCCCAGGGCCTAACAAGACTTGGGGAGGGGGGTATGCTGACTACTCCCCTTTACTTAAAAAAAGCCGGGTGGGTGAGGTCCCCAGGGCCTAACAAGGCTCGGAGAGGGGGGGGGTCCCCTGTCCTTTATTGTAAATTTTGTCATAAATTATGTCATAGAACATGTCATGAGTGGTGTAATATGTGAGATCATAAGCAGTGCATGGCAGGGCGAAAGTTATAGTTAGCTCTGCAAACTATAACTGGTGAATTTCTGTGATTTTTATAGTTCTAAACGTTAATGTAGTCACTAACATTCACCTAACTATAACGTTAATTTAACCTTTGTTTTTTTCAGTGAATACACACACACAAATATAAATTTGAAATTATTTTTATCTCATTTCATCTTATGTAATTTGGAATGGAAAAAAGCTCTCTTCACAATTTTTTAATATAGTCACTTTAAATTGGTTAAACATTATCACTTTTATACTAGGGGACTACATCTCCCAGAAGTCTAAGGAGTAATACCCTTGACAAACAGGAAATGATGTAACAGGTTTTCCTGGAATTGTTGTTTTAAAAAAACAAGCCAGATCGTGTTACAAAGTAACTGTGAACAAGGTATCGTGGGAATACCGAAACGCGTTGGTTTTGGTCTGTGTTTGCTGACTCAAATGATTTAAAAATAAATTAATCACTGGTTTATAATTGCTGGAGTGCGACCCTTATCTCTCTGTAACGGAGGATTTGCTGCATGTTTAGCGGTTTGGTTCAACCGCGTGGGCTACGCACCTTGTGGAGCGCCTGTAACCTGGATAAAGTGAACCGACTTTGGATGCGATATATATATATATATATATATATATATATATTATCTACTGGCGGTCGCCAGTAGATAGTTATAGTTACAACCTATTATCCATAGGAAATCCGCGACATTCTATTTGAAATAACTCTCTTGCCGGTTGACGTATCTTCGCGAAATTTTCAAACTTCGTGGGGCGCTCCGGTCCGCTCCTACCCTGAAAGTCTCGGGGTGATACGTCAAGCGGGGGCCGAGAAAAAGGGGGTCCCAAAACGCGTTTTCCCCATGCATTTTCCCATAGGAAACTTTAGACACGGCTACAGCCCGAACTGCTGAACGGAATTACACCAAATTTGGCAAAGAGGTAGTTCTTGGTTCAGAAAGAACCCTTTTGTTAAATGGTGTAAATCCGTTCAGTAGTTGCTGAGAAAATCAAAAAGTAAAAGTACATATATATCTATGGGCACGGAGGATTCGCGCACCCTCCCGATCACGAGCTGCATGTTAATTGGCTGTCAGCTGGCTGTCAACATTCCGATTCAGGAAATGTTGGCAGCCATTTTGTAGAACCGAGGGACAGAAACAAGTGCGCAAAGCGCACAAAGGGGGAGGGTAGAAACACCCTGACCCCTAGGTTTGCTCAGGGGGTCCCACAAGGACCCCCTGGGCAAAAAAAAAAATTTTTTTTTAAAAATCGGCAGGATGCGCTCAGGGAGCGCGAACCCTGCCGAAAAAAAAAAAATCGAAGCGCGGTCTCCCGCGCTTTGATGTTAATTGGCCCCCGGGTGGCCCAAGTCCCGGGGGCATGCTGGGGGGGGTTAATTTTATGTGTGGGGGGCCTCTAAGGGCCCCCCAAGCCCCGGGGACCACCACCCCCGGGGCTTTATGTACACTGGTGCGGGAGGGCTCTGAGCCCTCCCGCAGCCCCGGGGACCACCACCTCCCCGGGGCTTCTTTTTTTTTTATTAAAAACCTGTGTGGGGGGGCTCCAGCCCCCCCACACGCCCCGGGGACCACCACCTCCCCGGGGCACTAAGAAAAATTACAATGGGGGTCCGTTTTGGACCCCCAGAGCCCCGGGGACCACCACCTCCCCGGGGCTGTGCACTGAATAGGAGGGGGGCCGCGCGGCCCCCTCCTGGAGCCCTTGATGGCCCTGGGGACCACCACCCCCAGGGCCGGCTCCTGCAGTGTCCCGGGGTGCCTACCCCCGGGACACTGCTGTTTGCAATGACAGGACGGAGCCTCGCGGCTCCCATCCTGTCATTGCAAACTTGCTTTGGATATTGGAAGAGAGCAGGAAACCTGCTCTCTCTTCCAATATCCAAAGCCGATTGCTTTTCCACATGGGGAGCTGCATCTTAGCAGCTCCCCATGTGTAAAAGCAATGCCGGCTCTGTAGGACACGGGAGCCGGCGGGACTGTGGGGGGATTGGGGACCCCCACAGTCCCCAACGAGAGGGCCAGCCCCGGGGATGGGGTCCCCGGGGCAAGTAGTGGCTCGGGAGGGGGCCACGCGGCCCCCTCCCCCAAAAAAAAAAATTTAAAAAAAAAAAAAAACGATCGGGCCCGCAGGCCCCGCCCCCTTCCTTCACCACTCTGCAAATGCAGAGGGGGAACGAATTCCCCTTGAATACTGGGGGTCCCTGGGGGCCAACTAGCCCACCAGGAACCTCCAGTATGCGCCAGGGGGCTGCCTTGCAGAGAGGTGTACAGAGGCCACGCCCCTTTTACACCTCTCTGCAACGCAGCTCTATGGCGCTTTTTGGAGGTATATGGTGGGCTAGTTGGACTCCGGGGACCCTCAGGATTCAAGGGGACTTAATCCCCCAACTTAAAACGCGCCACGGGGCGCGTTTGCACAGTGGTGAAAAGAGGGGGCGGGGCTTGAGGTGACATGTGTGCAAACAGGCCCCGTGGCGCGTTTTAAGATGGGGAATTAAATCCCCTTCAATCCTGAGGGTCCCTGGGGGCCAACTAGCCCAACAGGTACATCCAGAAAGCGCCACAGAGCTGCGTTGCAGAGAGGTGTAAAAAGGGGTGTGGCCTCTCTACACTTCTCTGCAACGCAGCCCCCTGGCGCATATTGGAGGTTCCTGGTGGTCTAGTTGGCCCCTAGGGACCCTCAGGATTCAAGGGAACTTAATCCCCCAACTTAAAACGCGCCACGGGGCGCGTTTGCAAAGATGTCACCTCAGGCCCCGCCCCTTCACCATTGTGCAAATATTCCTCTAAAATCAGCCGAAATAGGAATTCCGATTTACTCACCTGTTATAAGGAGAGACCTCAGTGCTGCATCTTTCAGCCCAGTACTGATCCTGAAAAGTAATTTTAACTGTACTTACCGGTAACTTGAATTTCCTTCATAGGCTAACATTGACTGGTTTCACTTGGAAATTCTTCTAAGTGTGGAGTTTTGGAACTTTAAAATATTCCTCTAAAATCAGCCGAAATACGAATTCCGATTTACTCACCTGTTATCAGGAGAGACCTCAGTGCTGCATCTTTCAGCCCAGTACTGATCCTGAAAAGTAATTTTAACCGTACTTACCGGTAACTTGAATTTCCTTCATAGGCTAACATTGACTGGTTTCACTTGGAAATTCTTCTAAGTGTGGAGTTTTGGAACTTTAAAATATTCCTCTAAAATCAGCCGAAATACGAATTCCGATTTACTCACCTGTTATCAGGAGAGACCTCAGTGCTGCATCTTTCAGCCCAGTACTGATCCTGAAAAGTAATTTTAACCGTACTTACCGGTAACTTGAATTTCCTTCATAGGCTAACATTGACTGGTTTCACTTGGAAATTCTTCTAAGTGTTGATTTTTGAAACATACAAATATTCCTCTAAAATCAGCCGAAATCCGAATTCTGATTTACTCACCTGTTATCAGGAGAGACCTCAGTGCTGCATCTTTCAGCCCAGTACTGGTCCTGAAAAGTAATTTTAACCGTACTTACCAGTAACTTGAATTTCCTTCCATAGGCTAACATTGACTGGTTTCACTTGGAAATTCTTCTAAGTGTGGAGTTTTGGAACTTTAAAATATTCCTCTAAAATCAGCCGAAATACGAATTCCGATTTACTCACCTGTTATCAGGAGAGACCTCAGTGCTGCATGTTTCAGCCCAGTACTGATCCTCAAAAGTAATTTTAACCGTACTTACCGGTAACTTGAATTTCCTTCATAGGCTAACATTGACTGGTTTTCAGCAAAAAGTTTCAAAGTGTTGATTTTCACAAACTACAAATATTCCTTAAAAATCGCCTGTATGACTTAAACGCATTCTTTCAACTGTTTACAGGAGATGCACCAGTGCTGGATCCAGGATCCAACACTGAGTAAGAAAAAGTAACGATAACAGTTTTTACCTGCTAAGTGAATTTCCTTCCATAGGATAACATTGGTGATTCTATGAGAAAAAGTTTCAAAGTGTCAACTTTTAAAATACAATAATATTCCTTAAAAATCACGACTGTAACCAAAACGCTTTTACTCAACTGTTTACAGGAGATGTACCAGGACTGAATCTAGGATCCAGTCCTGTGGTTACAAAAGTAATCCATAAAGTAACTAATTGCATTTAACTAGAAATTCACATTGAGTTTGAAAATGTGTTGCCCATTGCAACAACTGTAACTACTGTACTTAAAAGTCTATTGCCTATCTGCAAAGTATTTAAACTAAAGTAATTCATTCTGAGAAAGTATTTTTTGTAATGTAATGTATAATGTAATTACAATGTAATTTGACAAATAAAATATGTAAAAAAAAATTGTTTCTAAAAATGTAGTAAATCAGTATGAAAAAAATTAATATAACAATTAATACATTTAAAAATTGTCATTTACAAAACCTTTGAAATTCACTGAAAAAACCGTAGGTTTCAGGCACGTTATAGTTAGAAATTAGCATTTAAAAAACCTTTGAAATTCACTGAAAAAACCATAGGTTTCAGACACGTTATAGTTACAAATTAGCATTTAAAAAACCTTTGAAATTCACTGAAAAAACCATAGGTTTTAGGGACAGTTATAGTTACTTGGACATTGCACTCGTACAAAACCCGTGAAATTCCCCCGTTATAGTTAGTTCAGCTAACTATAACTCAGCGCCCACGCAATGCACTGCTGATGACGTCACATATTACATCACTCATGACATGGTCAGTGACATCACTGATGACATCACTGATGACATCTCAAATGACATCACTGATGACATCATCCACGTGATAATCTGATGCACCTCCTCACACCCTAATATAATCTTTGATACACCCACTCTAAATTACAGACTGCCATTCGCAAAACCATAGACACTCCAACACCAATAACTACATACCCACTCACTGATTCTTAGGTCTACACACACACATCCACTCACTCACCCGTACAGTCACTCATACTTACGGTCACTCAGTACAGGACTATCATATGCACTCTTACTCCTATATAGACACTCAAACAACGCCACTCATCCATAGAGATACTCACACACCTAGTCAGTCATGCAAATAATTAAACACACTGCCATTTACTCACCTATACAGTTATACACACACCAGCTCACTTACTCGTACAAATAGTAGCACATTGTTACGCTCTTATACAATCACTGATACAAGCACACAATCATCCATACAGCCACTATCACAATCACTCACTCTTGCTTATAGCTATTTATATACTCCAACACACATATATACTGCCTTTCACATATGTAGTTACTCACACATGTACCACTGGGACATACATTCACTCACTAACACACTCTTACACACACTTACCCACCCATACAGTCTATCACAGATGCACTCTTGAAACCATCCACCCAGTGAATCACCCACTCACACATCTATGCACAGAGTTGCACACACCCCTCCCACACAAACACTCAGGCACCCATACAGATACTCAGACAAGCATTCAATAACTCATATAGAAAATCATTTAGCTATTCACAAACACATGCAGCCACTTACACAGCAACAGACAGACGGATACAGACATACACCCAGTTTAGTCACTAACCCATGCATTCAGTAAGATACGTTAAATCACTCACTTATAGAGTCAGTCACGCACCTACTAAATCATCCATACAGACACTTAGACACCCACTCATTCTTCAATACGTCTTTTCCTATATATTTTAAAAATATTTAAACTTTACAGAAACACACAGTCACTGGATGATGTCATCAGTGATGTCATTTGAGATGTCATCAGTGATGTCATCAGTGATGTCACTGACCATGTCATGAGTGATGTAATATGTGACGTCATCAGCAGTGCATTGCGGGGGCGCGAGTTATAGTTAGCTGAACTAACTATAACGGGGGAATTTCACGGGTTTTGTACGAGTGCAATGTCCAAGTAACTATAACTGTCCCTAAAACCTATGGTTTTTTCAGTGAATTTCAAAGGTTTTTTAAATGCTAATTTGTAACTATAACGTGTCTGAAACCTATGGTTTTTTCAGTGAATATATATATGTATATGTAAAGTAAAAAGAAAAAAAGAAAAGGGGGCAGGTTAGGAATACCCTGACCCCACAGATAAGGTGGGGGGGGGGGTCCCTGAGGGACCCTGCCAGGGGTAAAAAGCATTTTTTTAAATTATTTTGCGCAAATCCGTGACAAAATAAAAAAAAAAAATTAAAAAGCAAGCGCAGGCTCCCGCGCCTGCTTTAAAACAGTGATTCTCAAAGTACGGCCCGCCGGACCTTACCATGCGGCCCCCTTGGGGAACAGCAGCACTAGTCTGCTGTTTACTTGACTCAACACTAACATTCAGAATGGAAGTAACTAAGATGTCCTGCATCACTAAACATTAAAAACATCTTCATTTTGTAAAGACATCTTACAGCAAACATGTAAAAATATAATAAAGTCTCTTCACAATTCAAAAATGTGTACTTCATTAACATGTAGAACCTTTTCTCCTTAGCATAGCTGATGATATCACTGCATTGACAGTTATTTTTTTTTATAGGATAGTTTTCAATCATGAATTTAGAAACATTCATGCTTCCACCGTCCATGACAATGCCAATTGTGAACTAAGAGGCAAGTCAGTTGTCATGTGCATCCTCTGGGTGACCTGGGCTGCTCTTATAAATGGACAACATCATAGATTATTAGATTAAACACAAGAGAAGGAAAAGGAGGCAAAGTGAAGAATTTTTTTTTGCCTAGGATCACATAGTTTGGTCAAGTGGGGAAGCAGGGATTGATCACTTATTTTCTGGTTGCACATTGTGCAATTCAGCCACAATATGTACGTGCATCGCTTCCCCTACACCCACCTTACAAACCCCAGATCACCGGAATCCACCCTGCTGGCATCAGTGTGGGCCTCGTCACACCACAGACCATACTTTGTGGCCCCAGGGAAAACATTTGAGAGTACCCATGCTTTAAAATAACCCTCGGGTGGGCGCGGTCCCGGGGGCATATGGTTAATTTAGGAGGGGGGTGCATGGGGGCCCCCTCCTAGGGCTTATTAAAGCCCTGGGGACTGCCACCTCTCCAGGCCACTTTTCAATATGAATGCAGGCATCCCCACTGGACCCGGACGCAGCCCAGGGGCTATTTGCAATTTTATGGGGCGGGGAAGCTCGCGGACCCCCTCATTATCCCGGGGACCACCACCTCCTTGGGGCTTATTAAATCAATATGTGGGGGCCTCGCGGACACCCCCTGCCCCGGAGACCGCCACCTCCCCGGGGCACACTGTTTTTTTTAAAGTAATGCGGGGGAAGCCGTAGGGCCTCCCCCGCTGCCCCGACAAACGCCACCTCCCCGGGGCACAAATGCATTAATGAAGGGGGTCTGTTGCAGACTCCCGGGGACCACCACCTCCACGTGGCAAATGTGAACAAAGGAAGGGGGACGCGCGGCCACCTTCCAGGAGCCCTAGATGCCCCTGGGGACCACCACCTCCCAGGGTTGGCTCCAGCAATGTCCCGGGGTGCTCACTTCCAGGACATTGCAGTTTACTATGGCATGGCGGGCGCCCCCGCCATGCCACAGCAAACAGTGTGCTCCGCTTTGAGCAAGCAAGAGCATTTTGTTCCCTGTGTGTAAAAGCAATGCCGGCTCCTGCAGGAGGCGGAGAGCTGGCTAGCACTGTGGGGGTCTTCAGGCTCACCCGCGGTCCCCAACCGAGAGGCCTGGCCCTGAGGGATGGGCTCTCTGGGGCTGACACTGGCCTGGGGAGGGGACGGCGCGGCCCCCCCTCCCTTTTTAAAAGCTAAAACTAAAAATAATATTAAAAAGGGGCAGTCCCCGGGGCCGAAATCGGCCCGGGGGAGAAGCTGCGCGACCTCCTTTATGTAAAATATGAAGGCCTAGCCCCGGGGCATGGGGTCCATGGGGCCAAAATCAGCCTCGGGAGGGGGGCAGTGCTGCCCACCCTCCTTTAAAAAAAATTAAAATAATATTTTAAAAAGCGGCAGTCCCCCGGGGATGGCGTCCCCGGGGCCGAAATCAGCCCGGGAAGGAGGACCACACAGCCCCCCTTCCTAAAAAATAAAAAAAACTGCCAACTCGCCAGAGGCCCCTCCCCCTTTCTCCACTACTCTGCAAACGCACCTCCTGGCGCGCTCCTGGTTGGGGGATGAAGTGCCCTTCGCTGCTGAGGGTTCTTAGGGGCCAACAAGACATCCTATTACCTACAGTAAGTCCCACACAGCAGGATTGCTGAGACCTGATAGGAGGCCATGCCCCCTTGGGGGCCAACTACCCCTCCTGTTATCTCTAATAAGTCCCACTCAGAGGTTTACTAAGCGGTCTTCGGAAGCCATGCCCCCTTTCTCCACTACTCTGCAAACGCAGCTCGTGGTGCACTACTGGTTGGGGGATTAAGTCCTCTTTACTCCTGAGGGACCTTGGGGGCCAAGAAGCCCTCCTGGTACCTCCTGTAAGTCCTACACAGCGGGATTCCTGAGCGCTAGTCGGTGGCCCAGCCCCCTTTCTCCACCACTCTGCAAAAGCGACTACTAGTTAAAAAACCGTAGAAATTCAATGAAAAAAAACAAAGGTTACAGGGACGATATAGTTAGGAATTAGCATATAAAAAAACCTTGGAAATTAACTGAAAAAAACAAAGGTTATAGGGACGGTATAGTGAGGAAATGGAATAAAAAATAACTTAGAACTTTACCGAAAAAAACAAAGGTTACAGAAGCCAGAGAAATTCAGCAGTTATAGATAGCAGATCTAACTATAACTCGCGCCCCCGCAATGCACTGCTTATGACCTCACATATTACATCACTCATGACATGGTCAGTGACATCACTGATGACATCATCCACAGAATCTCTGACGCACCCACTCACAATCCGATATAACCTTTCATACACCCACTCCAACTTCCACACTATCATTCTCAAAACCATTGACACGCCCATACCAGTACTTACACACCCACTCGATTCATAGGTCTACACACACATCTACACAGTCACCCATACAGCCACTCATGCACCGACTCACTCACTAATACAGCCAATGATGTATCCACTCGTATACCCATACAACCACTTACACACTGTTAGTCATGCATAGAGCTACTCACACACCTAATCCCTCACCCATAAAGTCAATCACACAGCTACTTACTCACCTATACAGTTACACACACCCACTCACTTATTTATACTCACCTATACAGTCACTGACACAAGCACACTCACCCATACAGCCACTCTCACAATCACTCACTCACACATTCAGTCACTCGTCTACTCCAACACTCACCTATACTGCATTTCACATATGCAGTTACTCACCCATGTACCACTGACACATCCATTCACTCATTGACACAACCATACACACACTCAGCATCCATACAGCCCCTCGCAGATGCACTCACTAACCCAGCCACTGCCTAACCCACTCACTCATCCATGCAGGCAGTCACACACACCCTCACCCACACAGACACTCATACACCCATACAGGTACTCAGACAACCAATCAATCACTCATACAGCCACTCACGTACCCACTCACCAACCCACGTAGCCACTTAGACACCAACTGACAGACTGATACAGACATTCACACAACCTAGTCACTCACCCATACATTCACTGAGACACCTAATCACTCACTTATACAGCAGTCACGCACCCACTGAATCATCCATGTAGGCACTCATACACCCACTGATTCATCAATACACCTTGGTATATATTTAACACTCATAAACTTTTGAAAAACATTCACAATTACTGGATGATGTCATCAGTGATGTAATTTGAGATGTAATCAGTGATGTCACTGACCATGTCATGAGTGATGTAATATGTGAGGTCATAAGCAGTGCATTGTGGGGGCGCAAGTTATAGTCATCTCAGTTAACTATAACTGCTAAATTTCTTTGGTTTTGTACGAGTGAAACCTAAGCCCAACTATAACGTCTCTGTAACCTTTGCTTTTTTAAGTGAAAAAATATATATGTATATACATATATATATATATATATAGATATGTGTGTGTGTGTGTGTGTGTATATATATATATATATTTATACACAAATATATTGAGATAGATAGATAGGTAAACCATCTTGTATACCAGTGGTTTCAAAGCTCATATTTTTAATTATTCATGTATAATTAATTTGCAGGTTAGTTAGCTTCCCTAAACAAATAAAACGTTAAATGGATAATTAACACATTATTTCATCTTTCTTTCAATGCTGGTAGATAAAAAAAACTTTCACAATGATAGTGCTGCTCTAAGAGTATTAATCTGCACATTTGACAAGCTCACACTTGAAGGCACATCCTTGATGCAAACATCTACCAATGAGTCATTCCCAGTATCACGAGTCAGGGAAGGGAAGACATAACTACTACTTCCTCCAATCACTAGGAGGGCAGGGCGATACATCTAATATAGGGTGACCGAGTTGGTGACACATATCCCAACCAGGGCGAGACGATAAGATGATAGTTCCTTTTGTTTGTTATTATGTTTGATTGTTGAATTATAAATTGTATCTGAATTTGCCTCAGTTTAATATCGAATTGTATAATCAGGTACAGACATTGATGTACACGTCCGAGAACGGTTGAATATTTTTCTTATATCTGTTGGTGCACTAGGGGGTGGTCTTGCTAATAGTTCTGTGGCCAATTACTTGCTACATGGACTTAATGCTTATCACAGTTTGCAAATATCCCGGCAATACCTGCCGTCCTCTTTATTGCATCTGTAATGATTATTTGTTCCCTGTCTCACCCAAGCTCCCTCCCCTACCTGTCTCATCTTTTCTTTCCCCTTTCCCCTTTCCTCACCTTCTTATTCAATTGTAATCTGTCTGTTTGACAAAATGCAAATAAAGATATTTAAACAAAAAAAAAAAGAGTCATTCCCAGTATGTGAAAATAAACATTGTAAATGCAAAGCCCTGTTGGGTAAAAGTTACACAGTCCACATTGCACTTTATTTTCTTTTATATAGGTCTTGTTAAAGCTACTCTGTATTCCTCTACAAATGTTTTTAGCTTCCTTACAATGCCCTTTGCATTTACAATTTGTCCTAAAACAATACAAATCGTTGCATAGAGCACATTTTAAATATCAGGACATTATACAGAATAAACACACACCTTTCTCAAAATACTGACAGGCATACCTGCAGGCTCAGGTAAATACCGAACAGCTGACTCTCAAATGCTACAAATCGTTAAAAAGTTTACTAAAACCAATTAATAAATCATATAATAAACAAAACTACATAAAGAGTTATGTGTGTAATATGGTCCTATATTGCCATCTGGGGTTCAGGTATGCAGATGTGGAGAGAGTGATATGCTATTAATTACCAATTTTTTCGTGTGGTGAGGGGATATAACTCTAAGAGGCGAAGACTTGAGTGAGTCATGAAGCCACTCTCTCAATAACAGTAACAAATAGCATATTACACTGTGTGCGTCTGAATATATGGTTTATGTCACACCATTTTTCATGTGTGTTTGTTTTAACAAAAGGTATTTAACTAAAACCAGGATGCAAGGCTTTAAATGTGTGTTGGAATGTAAAATCATATCTCAATTACAAGAGACGAAGTGGCCATTAGGGGGTCTTGTTTCCCTGTGTACAGTAATTGTTACATGCAGTCTAGGAGGTGTTTTTCTATTGTAATGTTTCTGTATCGTGGTAAAAATGTGTATTTGAACTTTGAACTGTAGTAATAAATGTGTATATGTGTGCACACGGTTTCTCTAAATAACGTGTTATTAATCACACTTATTGAGTGCAAAGGTCAAAATATCAAGACTAATTTTACGATGACGTTTCAAATTAAAACAATTCTGCTAATAGACCCCAAGCTTTTTCAGGGCGATTGAGCGAGTCCAGTTAAGAAATAAAATAATTAAGGGACATTTTCCAACTCCATTTCGGGTAGGAGTTAAAACATGTGCCAAATGTTTCTCCCTCTTTAATCTAATCTTTACAGCTTACTCCCCACCTTCTCACGTTGCCTGGCCCTCCTAATCTACTACACCTTCATGGATCCTCGATTTTCTTCCTATTTTTCTTATTGCTTTTATCTGCCTCATTTTCTCCCACTTTGGTCTTTCTACCTGGCACGTCTTCTCGCCATTTGCCATTCTTTGTCGGTCACCTGTTTGCCTGCACCCCTCCTCACCACCAGTGGCGGTGCGTCCATTGGGGCGCTGGGGCGTTGCCCCACTAATGCCACGGCCCCATTCAAATTCTTGGTTCTACTTCTCCAACGCTAATTCCAATCAGGACTCCTGATTGGAATTAGCGTCGGAGAAGTAGAACGAGGGACGCTGAAGGGGGTGGGGGCGGGGCTGAGGCAGCACTCAGGGAGTTCAGTGACAGCAGCGCACTACAGTCACAGCAATACTAGTGCGCACGTTCGTTTTTGGGCTGATCATTTTGACGATCAGCCCGAACATGCGCACTAGCCTTCCCCTTAAGAGACCGAGGGTTGCTTCATGCCGCAGCCCCCGGTCTCCTAATGGGCAGGGAGTATCCCTGCCCTCAAGCCAATCCTGGCGCTGGTGTCAGTAGAGGGGTTGGCAGTGACGTCGCGGCTGTTCCTGTTTGTTGTAGAGCGCGGGACCCCGGCCCAGGAGCAGTCGAGCAGAGGCGGGCGGCGCGGACGGGTACGTTTTCTTTTATTATATTTTAATCTTCCCCGGCCCCCACGCGAGTAAAATAGTTATAAAATCATTGTGACGTATACAAAGAGCACTTTGTACTTTAAAATCAAGACTTTCGGCAAATAAACTCCAGTCATGAATTACCTGTTTGAAGAAACTCCGGTCTATTTCTTCACTGATGTTAACCGTTTTTGCGGCATAAACTATAAACGTCATTAACTCATTGTGTCTGAAGATTAGCCTTGTATTTCACATTTGAAAAGGGGACGGAATCCATGTGTTCATGTATTACAACATAAACAGTACAAACCGCGCACATCTCTGGTGCACTTGCTGTCTCCCCTCGCTGCTCGTTGAGCAAAATCAGTAACATCCGATACAAATGCATTTCCATGGGTTTTGCACGAGTGCAGGTTTTTTCTAATGTGGCCCCTGGTGAATGAGTCAGGAATTCCTAGGCTGTAATACGAGTAAAATAGCCGTGAGTTACAGCGCCTGCTGCAGAGATCTGTGTGTGCTCTGCAAGTGACAAAGTTTAAGTCTAGTGTGATAGTTCTGGGGGTAATGCACCTGCCGTAGAGATGTGTGCGTACTCTGCAGGTGACAACGTTTAAGTCTAGTGTGATAGCTCTGGGGGTTAATGTGCCTGCGGGCAGAGTAAAGAAAGTGCGTGCACGCGCGAGACCCACAGTTTTCAATACCTGTAAGAGAGCTCGGTATGTTAATGCACCTGCTGCGGTGGTGCGTCTGTAAGTGGTAGCAGATGGCTTGGAAGTTCGCGTTCCAGCCTCAGCCTTTCATGATTTATTCTCTGGAGGTTGAAAAAGGTTCTTTGTATTATGGGTATGGACTTATCGCGTGGTAATTGCATGTGTTGTAAAGACATCTTTATAAATATTATGAGCAGTACTGTGTTGTCTTAATTGCGTAATGTTTCTAATGTGTTTTCTTGTTCGACATTTCTAACTCTGCATTTGACAGACCGCATAGAGTCTCCTCCAAACAGAATCAAGCATAATTTGCACTGATTTTAAAGCTGCTCTGTGCTGTCATAGCAACGGGGGCCCTTTTAATCTCTTCAGTGTAATGACATCTTGCTGTGGAGGATGAACTCATAATAACAGTTTTGTCTGCCACAGGTGTAAAAATCTGTTCTTCGTAGAGTAGGTAAAACGGAAGGGCTGCGGCCCCCTCCTGGCCCCTAACCGCCCGAGAACTAGAAATCCATCTGTGAAGAGGATTTGAAGTGAGGTAGTAGCGACTGTTACATCTCGTAAGGACAGCTTGTGGGTTTAGGATCTGTTCATTTTCGGCAAAAATGAAACCCTGATCTCCTAGTTATATGAATGTTCAAAGTTAATTTTAAGTTTCAGTCCTCATTTAAAAGTGCGATGGTTGGAGATAACGAGAAGATAAATTATGAAAACGCTTTCACATTATGTGTGCTTGTATTGAGCAACCCCTCCCCCGCTTGCTAATGGTATAATCCCGTAAACCCGTTGCGTTGCTGTGAAAGCAGTGGGGTTTCAGCTGGTAGTAACTGTATTGTACTCATAGCACTTCAGCATAGCAGGCCTCTGCTAGGAAACAAGCCAGGTAAGGTGTTCTTTTAGATTTCTTCTGTAATTTTAAATTGGGTTTTTACACTTCAGGTTGTTCCTAGTTTTTTTTCTTGCCTTACTCCGTTGTATAGTACGTAATTTGTGGGGTGTTTACTGGAATGACAAATAATATGTATGATAGAGCAATAAAGGAAGTAAAATATGTTACTTTTTGGTTGTGGTCGCTTTGTAGGGAGTGGTGTTAAGGGCTTTAAGGCAGTGGTTTGGACTTCTTTTGTGGCAGACTAGGACAGGTGGCAGACAATCACAGGACTCAGGCCGAAGGGTTGGGTCCTTGCTGGGGGGCACTTTGGCACAGGGAGCGCATAGGAGCTAGCTGGGGGTCAGGTTGGAAGGATGGTGAGTGTGAAGAAAAGAGTGGTATAGAATGTTCGAATTGTTTTGGTTGGGGGGTTCTTAGCATGTCCGGGGAAGTTTAACGGTGGTGGGGAATACGTTGTTCAATGTATTAATGAGGTGTGGATTTCATATTATGTAATGTTTAAAGAAGTTCAATTGCTTGCCTGGCCTAATCAAGCGGTCTTTACTCTATCTGGAGTCTGTTTATCGTCTCATATTGGCCGAAGCACTATGAGGAAGTGATCGCGAGTTGGCAAACTCGAAACCAAATAGAACACAACATTAAATATATTTCTTGTGAAGCAGTCATGCAGAATTGTTGCACCATTTTCTTGGTGACACATTTGTGATACGCCACTGCATAGAAGTAATGCTCCTGGGTAAGTGCTTCACAAGCAGCCAACATAACATAGCATACTGTGCCAAATGCTTATGAATGTAATAGTTCGGTGTTTTTCATCAAAACTTCATGAAAATACACTGCGTTTCAGCGATTGCATTTGGAAAATTATGTTGTAAAATTATTTTGTTCAGTTCATTTAAAAACGTCTTAGGTGATTCACCCAACCCCTCCTGAAAAGAGCTTGCTCACTCTGTTTGCTCTGTAAAATAAAGGTTGGTCTTAAAACATTCTCCAGGGCTACTTTATGCTCCCAAAAGAGGAATGCTGCAAGGATTTTCTATGCTTCAGCCAAAATAGCATTTTGCCGTTGGAAAGCCTCTGTCAGCTAATTAAAAAAATATTTTTCTGGCCTTATCTTGTAATTTGGCGCTGTCCAGTGCTGGCGCTGTTAGAATGCTGCATTATGTCACATTAGGGAAGTCAGTACCTGTACTGCCTCGGCTCAGTGTGTTTAATATTTCAAGACTATACCTTCCCACTGCTTAATAAGCCTTGCTTTATCGCTGCATTCATTTGCTTTAAAATGCACCATTTGCCAAACTTTTTTAAATTTCTTTCTCAGGAGAGGGACTCTCCCTAGACCCCAGGTTTGTCCATTGAACTTGTTCACATCGCTAACTAGTGTTTTCTATTGGAAAGGGTAGAGCCAAAGCAGTCTTGCTTAGTACCTAGGCTAGCCCCTTCAGAAGTCAGACTTGCTTGGCAACCCAGAAATTCTCTGAAATAATGTATGAGTTTTCTTTTATGAATGCCTAGAAGAACTGAATTTTTAGTCCATTTATCACAGAAATAGTGCTGAAAATCGCACCAAAAAGATGCCAATTTTTTAAAAATTTCTTCACGGGGGGAGAATCCCCCCGAACCCCCCTTATTGCCGTCGGGCTCGCTCGTTGCACTCGCTCGCATACGTTGATTCGTTCTGCATACGCCTCACCAGTTTCAAATTGCACCAGCCGCCACTGCTCACCACCCTACGCTTGTCACTTTCTTCCCCATCATTTGCCAGGCCTCTCTACTCTTATGGCCAGTCATCTCTTCTGTTCTCTCACCTTAGCTCCTCTATTTTTACCTAAAGAAGGCAGCACGGCCAAGACCTCATTTTGCTGCTGTGATCACAGTTCTTTTGCCAAAGTGCCCATGTATAATTTGTAGGGCCTATGCAGAATAACAGAGATTCGGGTCATCGATACCAGACAGGGGCATGAGAGAGGTGAGGCTTTGAGGATATGCATTCTAATTCCACAGTGAGGGTTTTCCCTTTTTGCTCCCTTGAAATGCGAAATTAGGGAAGAGGCACAAGGGTTTCTGTGATCTGACAGAAGCCTTACCCAAACTGCTGCACATTCGCCTTCTAGGTAGAGAAAGTCCTTTATAAATACAGTACTAGCAACTTGGAGCCTGATTTAGAGTTTGGTGGACGGGTACCCCGTCACTAACCTGACGGATATCCTTTCTGCCTTATTACAAGTGCCACAGCATATAACACACTTGTAAGAAGGCGGCCTTGGAGTAACCCACCTGCCAAACTTCAAATCAGGCCCTTAAACTGATCTGCCTCAGAACATCTAGCATGGTCAAATATTCAAGTAGCATTTACTCTCATCGAACCTCTATAGAACAGTTTTGTACCAGCCTAAATCACACTTGTCCACAAAATGTTTTACTCAGAGACATTATCCGTTTTGTACAAACAACTGTTTAGCTATTTCACACTGCCTCAATTTCGTCTTTCATTATTAATGTTATGCCATTGTTGCTGATCTTTAACTGTGTAACCGGTCACCCTGAACCAGGGAAACACTGCACTTAAACAATAAATAACAGGTAATACACACCAGGGCGGGAATGGAGAACAACTCCTTGAACAATCATCTTCTCGTCAGTTGTCACGATTCCTCTTCTGTAGAATGTAGAAAAGCCAGAATCGATTAAGGATTAGATTGTTTAGACCGTTTCAATATCATTTACTTGCAGAAAAGCAAAATACTGAAGAACTAGAGCAGTGGTTCTTAACCTTTTTACTTCTTTGGACCTCTACCTATTCATTAGTGGTACCCGGACCCCTCAAGCATTTTCCATAATTTGAATCACAAAAGGACACACAAAAAATACTGAAACAAGTATTTCATCGAAAAAGCACACAAATGATGAAATATTTAATTTAATTCACAAACACATTTAAAAAAACATCAAAATTTTAATAGGAAGTTTGGAGCTTTACTAAATTCAATTGAGGCCACTCGTCGTCCATACTATATTCTGTTTGATGCACTTGCACTGGTCCTACGAATCTATCTGAGGATACTAACTTAATTTTTAGCTTCCAGTTTAAAATTCCTTGAAACTTGCAGAACGTCTCAAATTTTTCAATTTTGCTTCTTTATTTATAAACACTTTATTGATTTGTTAATATTATTTAATTTTCTATGCAGTCGTGGATCCCCTGAGTAGGCTACGCGGACCCCTAGGGGGCCCGATACCACAGGTTAAGTACCACTGAACTAGAAAATATAAATGTAATTAGCTGATTGTTTTTCAAGGTACTCTTTGCTAAGGCCTCCAGCAGGACACCAGGAACAGGCAGGAGCTTAAAAGAAGAGGACTATTCATGATAGAAGGAAAAGAAGTGAGTGCCCATTTGACTTTCAAAGAGCTTAGCAAGAACTGCAGCTTCACAATCATGGTGTTGATTCAGGAACTAATAGCTGATCTCTCCAAAGCCATACACCTGCGCACAGCGCTGCCACTACTAAATAAAGCATGATCAGTCAGAAAATAACCAACCCCCACAAATTTGCGATGAAAACCTGACAGTTCTGTTCAAGCGATAAGGACAGTCTTGAAATCATGAACAACATTCAAAGTGTTAGCACCTCATTCTCATCTGTGCCATTGTGCTCCTGAGGCTTCAGATTATGTCAATAGGCACATATGACCTAGTCTTGGACTGCTGGGACCGCCAACCAAAGTTATTAGTCACCACACACTTTGTGAAAAAAAAATTTTATTTATCAGAGACAGCTGCCACCATGTGCATATTTCTAAACAATTATAATCTCCACTTTTTCTGCACTTGCCGCCTCGAAGCAGAGGAATGTTGAGCCGCTTTTCTGTTCTGTTCCCCAGTTCCTGGAACTACAGACCAAACTAAAAAAACTAATCTCTTCTGAGATGAAAAAGCGTAATAAGTCAGTCAGCATGCACATTCTCATCAATTGTGCAGACCGAATTTCTGAACCATGCGCTTTCCATGCGGTGAAATAATGCAATCTTTTGTTTCAATTTAAAGATTATAGTATCTTCTATCTAAACCTCAGGACAACTTTCCACCTGAAAATGAACCTACTCACCCCTAATATTTGCTAGTTTTAATAATGGTATATGTGAAGTAGGTTGGATTCTCCTCCAAGTAAAGTGGGCTCAAGTAATTCTGTAGGCGACCCAGTAATACACACATCTTTAGAGACACACCCCTTCATCATCCTATCTAAACTAGAGGTATATTTCTCTTAGTATTAACATAACTCTTCTAAATTCCTGCTACTTTGACAAGATTTTTATCGGTACCATGATGGGCCTGCTATAACTGTGCCATCTCTTGCTCCAGCCACAGGCCTTGATGGTAATGACATATGGATACGATGTGGCTGACACAATAGAAAAGTGAAACACAAATTAGGTAGTGCTTGGCATTGTTATAAGCAAACATGGCCTTGGCCAATAGATGAATTTAATTATCTATACAAACACTGATAAAACATCTCGATATCTTCAGCATTACTAAGATAGCACACAAACGTACATCATATGACTGCCTTGCACTGCCCAACGTGCACCCAGGAAATACTTATCAAACTCTGCAACATTTGTGGTTAAAGCAGAACTCTGGCACAAGCAACACTCACAAAATTTGAATCTTGTCTACGACAATCTGCTGCAGTACCAGCATTCCTTTTAACAGAGAGCAAACCACAAGCCCATCGGGCATCTGGACTCTGGGAAGACTGCTGTTTCTCTTAGACTTCCTCTTTGCTACACCTTGACATTACCTTCTCAAAAACACGCTCGCTGGTAGTTGAGGGAATCCCTGTGTGTGTTTACCTGAAAAACAAGAAAAGATCTGATTGATCAACATTTGACATGGATCCATTTTGCTAGTTCCCTAAACATATGTTGAAGACTATAATCCCTCCAATAAATGAGTTATAATAATCGTCCTTTAGAAACTTAATATTTGCCTCAATTACGACTCTGCAATACTTGTGGCCAGAGGACAGTTTGGTTAACTAGGAGCACTTCAAAACAAGCACTGGCAAAGTCAACATGCCTCACCTTTGAGACCTATTAGCTTTGCCAGTGCCTTTTGGCCATGCTGCACAGATTCGGCAAGATGCAGTGCAGCATGGTGAAAGCTTTGGGAGACCTTCAAGTTGTTCATTGGGGGAAGTGCATTGCACAGGGTCCTTGCATTCTTAAGTCCTAAAGGAACAAAATTCATATTCTGTAAACTGAATTACACTAGCTAAAAAATACACACAGTACTACGGGGCAGCCAGATCTGGTGCATGATATACATTCCAAATTGCAAGAATGCATGGAGGAGGCAGATAGACAAATAAGGGTCTTAGGCAAATATGCATCAGCCAGAGTATATTGTGAGGGCGAAAGACAGGACACATGCTGGCTAAATTAATCAGACCACAACGGGCGATGTCAGACATAGTGGGCATTAGACTATCTGATGGCTCTACACAATATCACTCAGAGGATATACTGCAAGTATTCTCGGAGTACTTCTCAGAGATGTATGACTCAATGGGCACTGGTGATGATAGTAAGATTACTAATTATCTGGAATTGGTTACTCTGGCCTGAGCGGGGACATTGGAGTGAGAGCTGCTGTACTGACCCACCATGCTTGAAGAGGTGAAAAAAACAATTAAAAGTTTGAGGAATGCCAAGGCCCATGGAATGATGGGCTTACAAGTACGTTTTACAAAGAACATGCTAATTAATTGGCCCCTTTCCTACTATTCAGGTATGAGAAGGCCTTGTCTCGTGGACAACTACTGCTTCACTTGAGAGAGGCTATAGTTGTAACTCTATTGAAACCCGGTAAGCCCCCATATGTTTGTGATTCTTCCAGATCGCACTAGTTAATAAACAATGATAATGAAAGGTTAGCAAAAAATAATGACTGCTTGGCTGTTTCCCTTTCTGCTCGGTCTGGTGGTACCAGATCAATCTGATGTTATACTGGGAATATCTAGAGCGGATAACATGCGGACTCTGTTCTCTGTGACGCATCAAATAATCCCCAACATTCGTGCACTGGATGGGTTTGTAGACACAGCTAAGTGTTTGACTCCATAGAGTGTCACTTTCTGTTCACTACTCTGGAGAGGATGGGCCTAGGGCGGGATATGGTGTAGTGGATCAAGCTTTTATGCTATTCACCTGTAGCTAAAATTAAGGTTAAAAATATACTATCTGAGCCGATAGAGATTAAAAGAGGCATAAGACAAGGATGCCCATTATCGCCAATCCTATTGTCTCTGGAGATAGAGCCCTTGGGTATGCTGCTCAGAGAGTTCTATAGTAATATTTGAATAAATTCGGCAAATGTTGGATACCGACTTCGTTATTCGCGGATGATGTTCTGTTTTTTGTTAAAGATTTAGAGTCCTGGTTGAGCCGATAATTAGGGAGATTACAGCATAGGGTAGGTGGTCTGGCATTGCAATTAACTGGCAAAATTCACTAATAATACCCCTGACAAGAAATATGGACACTCCCTCACTGGAATACCCTATAGAGTAGTGTGGGGCGTCAATCCGATACTTGGGAATACAATATCATTGGGATACATAAATTTTAATTTGTTAAAAATTACTGCAGATGTCTAGATTGGAATTCCTACCAAGGTTGATAAGTGGAAAGGTTCCAAACATACATTGGCAGGGAGGGTTGCCATCATGAAGATGGTTGTATTGCCTTAACTACAGAACCTCAAAATATCCCTCTCCCAGTAAACCTCAAATACATCTTTTGACTAACTAAATGTATTCATGCTGAAATTGCCATGAGCCGGGAAGCATTTTAAAATACAGTGGAAGATTTTGCAATTACCTTATGAGTTGGATGGATGTGCGGCGCCAAACTTCAAACATTATTTGGTGGCTCAGGGGCAGTTTCCACATCATTGCTTCTATAGCATTATACAAGCACCACACTGCAATGTTGAAATGGGGATGGTGGCCCCGGTCCAATGACTGCAGTAATCATGAAAACGCCAACCAGACCACACACGGAAATACAAACGCCATACTGCACGATTTGGGCATGGTTGAGACTCGCAAATATCTGTGGCATAGATATCATGTATTCACCACTGATCCTGCTGCTAAACAATCCAAGATTAGAGGTAACTTGTGAACCCGGTGCTGTGGTGCTTCCAGTCACGGAAATTATTTAAATTGGTGGATATGTATGGGGATGGAAAGATCATATCATTAAAGGAGTACCAAACAAGAGGTCTACACACTTTGTTAGACACCTATCTTTATCACAGACTGTGCAGACCTGTTACAAAGAAATTCCCTGCATACCTTGAGGCGCTTCAGGAATGGAAGCTGTTCAAATTGGTCATGAATATGTTGTCAGATATGGTGCAAGATGGATATCACGTTATGGCCAGAAATGGGTGGGTGCAGGAGCTCGGACTAGAAGTATCAGAAGAACAATGGGAGTGCTACTGCCAACAAACGAAAAGTGTATACGCAAAAGGTAGACACGGGCTTGCCCACTATTAGTTTCTCAATGGACTATATATTACGCCTAAAACAATGCACAAATTGGGACTGCTTCAGATCTCTGCCTATAGAAGTGCTATCCTGAGGCCGGCTTCTTACTTCTAGCATGGGAGTGCCCAGGTATCGTCAGATACTGGGACTGTTTGTTTAAAATACTCAGTGAAATGACTGAGTATAGACTGCAGCCCTCACCGATGTTGGCACTACTGGGCCATATTAAAAATGTTTCTAAACAATATAGGAAGTATGTAGCGCTGACCCTGCTGTTGGAGAATCCTAGGGGGCTGATGTGTTGTAGGAGAGGAGACCACCTCAGACAGCTGACTGGCTGAAGGACTTCATGAGGTTTAACACGCAATCTGAAATATATGATACACTGCTGCAGACTACCTCCTACCCTAAAGATACATGGTCCTCACTGCATCGATATCATGCAGCAAATGATAATGACGTTACCACCACCAGTGTGCTGAAGGTACATGAGGCTGATGAAGATGAGCCTGAGAGATTGAACTTATACTTGGGGTTATGTCTTAATGTATCTGAAATAGGATTATTTATGGGGAGTCGAAGCTCTATCATCACTGTCATGTACGGTTTATTATTGTGTAGAGATGCGATGTGTGTCTAACTGCAATATGTATCTTGCTGTCAAGCATATGATTAAATTTAATAATGTGTTAAAAGAAAACGAGAACCAGCAATAAAACAGTTTTTGGTGCCAGGTGGGCATTTTAAGAGGTTCAGAGGCAGTGATTTCGATGTCATGTATTTAATCTTCACAGCAAGGCATTGGAATAAGGAGGAGTGTATTGACTATCATTTTGCATTTAAGGAAGTCCTTGATGATAAAGGCAGCACCTCAACCCATTTTTTGACCTATCGAGGTGGAGAGTGTCGCATCTTACTGTTAAGGTAGTTGTATAGAGTCTGAGAAGAACTAGGCTTCCATGAGTGCAGTAATATTAAGGTCACAGCCTTTGATGAGGGTAGGTATTCAAGTTGCATTATAAACCAAAGACTTTGAGTTCGGGAAGGCAGCTTTGAGCTGATGTGTAGGAGATGGGTCAATGGGTTGAGAGGATGCGATTTTTCTGAGGTTGCTTGGACAGATTGAACTTTGATTGTGTTTAGGACATCTATCTCTGGGAATTGTGGTAACAGGATGTGTTGTTGGATCTGCGACCACTGAGTATTTGGGTATAGGGGTGTGTTAGAGGTAATGTGTGTGCCAGAATGCTCCCAAGCACTATTTTGAAAGAGGTGCAACAGAGCTTAGACAAACAGTGCCTGGTGGAGAGTGTATGTGGGAGAGAGAGATGGAGAGTGTGGCTTGCAGATCTTGTATCATCTCATGCAGCCACATTCGACACAGCCACATTCCCCGGCAACTGGAAGCGCGCCGAAGTCAAACCCCTCCTAAAGAAGTCCTCTGCAGACCCGACGGACCTCAAGAACTTCAGGCCCATCTCACTGCTTCCTTTTGCTGCCAAAGTAATCGAAAAGGCCGTCAACAACCAGTTAACTCACTTCATAGAAACCAACAGCATTCTAGACACCTCTCAATCCGGATTTTGCAGCAACCACAGCACCGAGACCGCCCTCCTCGCCGCCACCAATGACATCCGTGCCCTCCTCGACTAGGACCACATGGAAGCCCTCATCCTCCTGGACCTATCGGCAGCCTTCGACACCGTCTCCCACTGCACACTAGCCACCAGACTCCACAAAGCCGGCATCCAAGGAATGACCTTAGACTGGATACGATCCTTCCTCTCAGGCAGAACACAGAGAATAAGACTCCCGCCCTTCCTTTCAGAACAGACAGAGATCAGATGCGGAGTACCACAAGGATCCTCCCTCAGCCCCACACTCTTCAATGTCTACATGGCCCCCCTCGCAACCATTGTCAGACATCACGGGCTCAACATAGTCTCCTACGCCGATGACATCCAGCTCATTCTCTCCCTCACCAAGGAACCTGACATCACCAGGCACAACTTCCAAGAAGGGATGAAAGCTGTCGCGACCTGGATGAGCAACAGCTGCCTGAATCTCAACTCGGAGAAAACAGAAGTCCTCATCCTCGGCTCCACCCCCTCTGCATGGAACGACACCTGGTGGCTCCTGCCCTCGGAAACCCTCCCACACTGACGGACCATGCGCGCAACATCGGCATCATACTCGACTCTCCACTCACCATATATCGCCAGGTCAACGCTGTATCCTCTGCATGCTTCAACACCCTCCGCAAGACGTTCAAGTGGATCCCCCCCACCCCCGACTCCAAGAAAACCATCCAGACGCACTCATCACCAGCAGACTGGACTACGGCAACACCCTCTATGCTGGAATCAACAAAAACCTCCTCCGCAAACTCCAGAATGACCCAGCCAGACTCATCCTCGACATCCCACGACATTACCACATCACCCAACACCTCCGCGACCTCCACTGGCTCCCCGTCGAAAGAAGAATAACCTTCAAGCTGCTCACACACGCCTACAAATCCCTCCACAACACCGGACCCCAATACCTCAACGACCGAATCTCATTCCACACCCCCAAGAGAAACCTCCGCTCAGCCGACTTCGCCCTAGCCACCGTCCCACGTTTCTACATGGCCAGAGCAGGTGGAAGATCCTTCTCCTACCACGCAGCCAAGACCTGGAACAAACTCCCCCTTCACCTCTGACGGAGTCCCACACTGCACCAATTCAGAAAGGACCTCAAGACCTGGCTCTTCGAAAGACCACAACGGAGCTGCGCACCTCCCCCAGCGCCTTGATGCGCACCTCCCCCAGCGCCTTGAGACCTTCCCAGGTGAGTACTGCGCCTCACAAATACTGATTGATTATGCAGATTCATTCTGAGATCAAGCAATTCATTTTGTGATGCAGAATAGGGATTTGTGCTCTGCCAATTAATTGGTTGTAATGAACTATGAGGTGAGTAATCACCTCTTGCTCTTGAATCATGACAGTGCAAGTTTCAGGTTATGGTCCCAACTGTCTTGATTCATTCCGGCATTATGCTGTATGATTTCATTTCAGTAGTGGTGAGTGAGTGACTCAATCAATCAGGGGTTTGTTAAAGCGCGACTACTCACCCATAAGGGTCTCAAGGCGCTAGGGGTGGGGGGTCTGTCGAAGAGCCAGGTTTTGAGGTTTCTTGCGAAGATGGGGAGCGATGTTGTCTGTCTGAGGTGGAGCGGAAGGGCGTTCCATGCTTTGGCCGCGAGGAAGGAGAAGGAGCGGCCTCCCGATCTGGTCTTTCTGGTGCGGGGGACGACGGCGTAGGAGAGCTGGGCTGATCGTAGGGTCCTTTGGGGTGCGTGGAATTTGAGTCGGCTGTTCAGGTATGCTGGTCCGGTGCCGTGGAGGGCCTTGTGTGCGTGGGTGAGCATCTTGAAGGTGATTCTCGCCTCGACAGGGAGCCAGTGGAGTGTGCGCAGGTGCTGGGAGATGTGGCAGTGTTTTGGCAGGTTGAGGACCAGTCTTGCGGCGGCGTTCTGGATGTTCTGTAGCTTGCGGGTGAGGTTTTTGTTTATTCCGGCGTAGAGTGCGTTGCCGTAGTCGAGTCTGCTGGTGACCAGGGCGTGAGTGACGGTCTTTCGGTGTTCGAGGGGGATCCATTTGAAGGTCTTACGAAGGAGGCGGAGGGTGTGGAAGCAGGAAGACGAGACAGAGTTGATCTGGCGGTCCATTTTGAGCTCGGAGTCCAGGATGATTCCCAGGTTGCGTGCGTGGTCCGTGGGGGTTGGCGGGTTTCCGAGAGCGGGGGGCCACCAGGTGTCGCTCCAGGCATCGGGGTTTGGGCCCATGATGAGTACTTCTGTTTTGTTGGTGTTTAGTTGTAGGCAGCTGTTTTTCATCCATTTGGCGACGGCTTCCATGCCTTCTCGAAAGTTGTGTCTGGCGGTGTTGGGCTCGTTGGATAGGGAGAGGATGAGCTGGGTGTCGTCTGCGTATGACACGATGTTGAGTCCGTAGGTTCCGACGATGGGGGCGAGTGGAGCCATGTAGACGTTGAAGAGCGTCGGGCTGAGGGAGGAGCCCTGGGGGACTCCGCAGATGGTAGGTGTGGGGTCCGAGAGGAAAGGGGGGAGTCTGACCCGCTGCGTCCTGCCGGAGAGGAAGGAGCGGATCCAGTCGAGGGCCTTGTCCTGGATTCCTGCGTCGTAGAGTCTGCGTATTAGGGTGCGGTGGGAGACTGTGTCGAACGCCGCTGATAGGTCGAGGAGGATGAGGGCTACTGTTTCTCCTTTGTCCAGTAGGGTGCGGATGTCGTCTGTAGCGGCGAGGAGGGCGGTTTCCGTACTGTGGTTTTTTCTGAAGCCGGATTGGGAGGAGTCGAGGATGTTGTGTTCTTCAATGAATGTGGCGAGTTGGCTGTTGATGGCTTTCTCGATGACTTTCGCTGGGAACGAGAGCAGGGAGATGGGTCTGTAGTTTTTGAGGTCGGTGGGGTCCGCTGAGGGTTTCTTTAGGAGGGGTTGACCTCGGCGTGTTTCCAGTCGTCGGGGAACGAGGCGGTCGCCAGGGAGCGGTTGATGGTGTGGCGGAGCATGGGTGCGATGGTGTCGGCGGCTCTGTTGAAGATGTGGTGGGGGCAGGGGTCCGGGGGGGGAGTGGATTGACTTCATTGTCTTCAGTGTGTCTTCGGTGGTGAGGGCTGTCCAGTCGTCAACGCTGGTTTCCGGGTGTCGAGGGTGGTTGGTGAGGGTTCAGTGTGTTGGTTGTCTTCGTCGAAGTTGTCGTATATGCTCTTGATTTTGTGGTGGAAAAAGGTGCTGAGTTTGTCGCAGAGGTCTTGTGAGGGAGGGATGTCTGTAGACTCGCTAGTGGGTTGGGCGAACTCCTTGATGATGCTGAAGAGTTCCTTGCTGTTGTGCGCGTGGGTGGAGATTCTGTCTTCAATCGCTTTTTCCTCGTTTCTCTGATGAGTTGATGGTGGGCGTTGGTGGCGGCTCTGAAGTTGTCGTGGGCTTCTGTGGATTTGGTGTTCCTCCAGGCCTTTTCGAGGCGGCGGCATGTGCTTCTGGACTCTCGAAGTTCGGTGGTAAACCATCTGGCTTTCTTGGCGCGGGTATTGTTGTTTTTCTTGAGGGGGCTATGGTGTTGGTGCTGTCCGAGATCCATCTATGCAGGGTTCGGGCTGCGGTGTTGGGGTCGTCGTTTTCCGCGATGGTTGGGGTGGAGTTGTTGAGTGAGGAGGTGAGCTGGTCGTCAGTGATTTTGGTCCAGTTTCTTCGTGGAAGCAGGTGCTGGTGTCTGTGGATGGTGGGTGTTCTGAAGGTGAAGTGGACGCAACGATGGTCGGTCCATGGGAGTTCGGTGGTGTGGCTGAAGGTGATGGAGTTTCCTGTAGTGAAGAGGGGGTCGAGGGTGTGTCCTGCTGAGTGCGTGGGCTCGGTCACGATCTGGCGCAGTCCAATGTTGTGGAGGTTGTCCAGGAGGGATGTGGTGTTGGGGTCCAGTTGGTTGTCGAGGTGGAAGTTGAGGTCTCCCAGCAGGGTGTAGTTGGTGGATGCGATGGCCTGCGGGGAGATAATGTCCGTGATGGAGTTGGCGAAGGGTCCGCGGGGTCCAGGGGGTCGGTAGATGAGGGTTCCTCGGAGGGTGGTGGTGGGGCTGGCCAGTATCTTGAAGTGAAGGTGTTCCATCAGTTCTGTGGGCTCGTCAGGGAGTGTGCTCAGGCGGAGGCTGGATTTGTGGACGATGGCGATTCCTCCTCCTGGGCGGGTGGGGCGGTCCTTCCTGGATATCTTGTATCCTTGGGCGATGGCGATGTCCGGTCCCGAGGTGGTGTTGGTCCAGGTTTCGGTGAAGAACGCTACCTCCGGGTGGTGCTGTCGAGGAGGTCCCAGATTTCTGTGGCGTGTTTGTGGAGGGATCGGACGTTGAGGAGGATGCATTGCAGGGTCTTCGGTTCGGTTGTGTTCTTGTGGGGGGGTTGTGCTGGATCCGTGTTCTTGGCAGTGCTGCAGGTGTGCCGGCAGCGGTGACAGCTGAAGGGTCTGTGGGAGTCGGCTGGTGATGCTAGCTTGCAGTTGTTGTTGCGGCCTGGGTTGAGTGCGTGGAGTGCTGCTGGGTCGTAGCGTTGGCGGGGCGGAGGTCCAGGGTTCCTGGCGCTGGTCGCGGTCAGGTCGCGGACGGGCGCAGACGGGCTTGCCTTTGACACGCCTTCGAGAGTGCAGGGGCAGGCCTCACTTAATGGTGTCCCCGCAGTGGCCGCCATTAAGTAGGGGTCGGGGAGGGCTGGACAGCTGGGAGCGGGGAGGGGAGCTGGATTGGGCCGGTCGCGCTGGGGGCGGAGGGGCCGCGGGGGCAGCAGCGGCGGGGAAAGGTAAAGGGAGGAAATAAGGGATAAAGAAAAAAGGGAAAATAGGCAGAAATAAGGCACAAAAGAGCAGAGATGCAGAAAAGTGCAGAAAGGTGAAGGATAAAAGAGGGTAGAAAAACGAGTGAAAACGAGTGAAAGGGCAGAGCGAGAGGAAGGGAAAATGAGCAGAAATAAGGCACAAAAGAGCAGAGATGCAGAAAAGTGCAGAAAGGTGAAAGATAAAAAAGGGTAGAAAAACGAGTGAAAGAGCAGAGTGAGAGGAAGGAGACAGAGGTCCACTGGACCACCAGGGATGAGGCGCAGGGAAACCTGCGGGTGGAGGAGGGCCTCGATCACCAACACTCGAGAGTGCAGGGGCAGGGGCAGGCCTCACTTAATGGTGGAGCTGCGAGGGTGGGAGAGCAATTTCACTGACAATGAGTCAGTGGTCTTGCTCGCCTGTCCCCGCAGTGGCCGCCATTAAGTAGGGGTCGGGGAGGGCTGGACAGCTGGGAGGCGGGAGCGGGGAGGGGAGCTGGATTGGGCCGGTCGCGCTGGGGGGGAGGGGCCGCGGGGGCAGCAGCGGCAGGGAACGGTAAAGGGAGGAAATAAGGGATAAAGAAAAAAGGGAAAATAGGCAGAAATAAGGCACAAAAGAGCTGAGATGCAGAAAAGTGCAGAAAGGTGAAGGATAAAAGAGGGTAGAAAAACGAGTGAAAGGGCAGAGCGAGAGGAAGGGAAAATGAGCAGAAATAAGGCACAAAAGAGCAGAGATGCAGAAAAGTGCAGAAAGGTGAAAGATAAAAAAGGGTAGAAAAACGAGTGAAAGAGCAGAGTGAGAGGAAGGAGACAGAGGTCCACTGGACCACCAGGGATGAGGCGCAGGGAAACCTGCGGGTGGAGGAGGGCCTCGATCACCAACACTCGAGGGGGCAGGGGCAGGGGCAGGCCTCACTTAATGGTGGAGCTGCGAGGGTGGGAGAGCAATTTCACTGACAATGAGTCAGTGGTCTTGCTCGCCTGTCCCCGCAGTGGCCGCCATTAAGTAGGGGTCGGGGAGGGCTGGACAGCTGGGAGCGGGGAGGGGAGCTGGATTGGGCCGGTCGCGCTGGGGGGGAGGGGCCGCGGGGGCAGCAGCGGCGGGGAAAGGTAAAGGGAGGAAATAAGGGATAAAGAAAAAAGGGAAAATAGGCAGAAATAAGGCACAAAAGAGCAGAGATGCAGAAAAGTGCAGAAAGGTGAAGGATAAAAGAGGGTAGAAAAACGAGTGAAAACGAGTGAAAGGGCAGAGCGAGAGGAAGGGAAAATGAGCAGAAATAAGGCACAAAAGAGCAGAGATGCAGAAAGGTGAAAGATAAAAAAGGATAGAAAAACGAGTGAAAGAGCAGAGTGAGAGGAAGGAGACAGAGGTCCACTGGACCACCAGGGATGAGGCGCAGGGAAACCTGCGGGTGGAGGAGGGCCTCGATCACCAACACTCGAGAGTGCAGGGGCAGGGGCAGGCCTCACTTAATGGTGGAGCTACGAGGGTGGGAGAGCAATTTCACTGACAATGAGTCAGTGGTCTTGCTCGCCTGTCCCCGCAGTGGCCGCCATTAAGTAGGGGTCGGGGAGGGCTGGACAGCTGGGAGGCGGGAGCGGGGAGGGGAGCTGGATTGGGCCGGTCGGTCGCGCTGGGGGGGAGGGGCCGCGCGGGCAGCAGCGGCAGGGAAAGGTAAAGGGAGGAAATAAGGGATAAAGAAAAAAGGGAAAATAGGCAGAAATAAGGCACAAAAGAGCAGAGATGCAGAAAAGTGCAGAAAGGTGAAGGATAAAAGAGGGTAGAAAAACGGGTGAAAACGAGTGAAAGGGCAGAGCGAGAGGAAGGGAAAATGAGCAGAAATAAGGCACAAAAGAGCAGAGATGCTGAAAAGTGCAGAAAGGTGAAAGATAAAAAAGGGCAGAAAAACGAGTGAAAGAGCAGAGTGAGAGGAAGGAGACAGAGGTCCACTGGACCACCAGGGATGAGGCGCAGGGAAACCTGCGGGTGGAAGAGGGCCTCGATCACCAACACTCGAGAGTGCAGGGGCAGGCCTCACTTAATGGTGGAGCTGCGAGGGTGGGAGAGCAATTTCACTGACAATGAGTGAGTGAATGAAGCGGTAGTGAGATAAATAAATAAATAATGGAGACCTGCGGTGACAAGAAGAGTGTTAACTAGTGATGTCATAGTCAGCAGAGCTAGTGCTTATAAACCCTTTAATATGAGTTGCCCAGAGAAGAATGTGATATTTATAGCACCAGATAAAATCCTACACCACAGCAGTCAGAATTCCTCAGACAAGATAAATAGTACTTATTGCAATATTTCAGCCCATAATGGGGAATAGCATGGATTTTAATCACACACAGGTCACTTCTTTTGAGGTCAACAATATAAAATATTACATATTAATAAATGTTTTTTAAATCTATAAATGCTGTAGCAGGCACATTTATTTGGAGGAGACGTAACTAAAGCTTGAGCATCAGTCAATAAATGTAACCCCTGCTTCTAAAATAGCAGATATAATATTATACTCACTGTAACCTTAAAACAGGACAGTTATACAATACACATTTAAGATCTCGAAATCCAGCACTGGAGAAGGAACACATCCAATGGCCTTAGGGCAAACCCACCTAAGCTCCAGTTAGAGCTTTTAACTGTCGACTTCCTGCACTGAACAAAAACATAATTCTTTTAATCTTATGTTCCAACAAACGACTTAAATAAGGTTGCATTCTGCTCATTAGGGAAGTATCTCATATGATTTTACACTATTTCAATTTTCTACAGTGTTCACTATCCATTTGTATAACTCATTTGAGGGATTGCCCTGTAGATACTCAAACAGTTTGAACATCTGTAGTGAATGTTTAAGATTCTTGGTAAAGACAATGTATTTCCCATGGCCATAGACAAATTACTATTCAAACGTCAACTTAGTGATTCCTCCTTATAGTGCATCAGACTGTATGTAATCCCATGATATCACTGAAGCTACAGCAAGAGAAAATGCCTTAAACAGTCCAAATACAAGGCATAATGCATGAATTATAATTTAGGGCCCCAAAGAGAAGAGTGAAATTAATATGTTCCCTTGTGTTTTGTGGAGAGTGAGTGACGCCTCAAAAGTGTATGTATGCAGAACTTGGTAGATATTTTTGCCCTGTACAAATAAATAAAATCCTTATAGTGTCTTCTCTCAACTGATTTATAGAATGAACTTATAACCGGCTCCATAATCAGGGGGTCTTGCCACTCTGCTGGTTATTGTGGTGCTTAGGTCATGGGAGAACATTCTTTGTAAACTGGGGAGACTCTTTTTTTCCACATTTGAATCAAATTCAAATCAAATTCAAATCTTCTAATGCCCAAATATAAGGGATAGTGGTCTTCTCTGTTTTTTAAAGGCACAACCTTACTCTTTGGTACTTTACAAAATGATTGGTCACAAAATGAAGCATTTTATCTAAGCTGTGCTGCGAAAAATTGGGATGGGATCAAATAAAAGCGCATCATCTGCACATGTTAGAGTATGAAAAGGTAGTGACCCAAGGTGTGGGGAAAACTGTACAAATACTCTTTGCAGATCGTACAAACACCCCAACTTGCTCCCATTACAACCTCACACTATGTAGAGCAAATGTAGGGAACTTATTAGCTTTAAGAGACACAAAGTTATCTCAAGTGCAGCCAACTTTGTACCCAAGAGCAGATCTATCAACTTGATCGAAGGCTGTTAGGAAATTGATAAAAGCCATATAAACTAGTTGCCCTTCCGGACAAACATGACCATGGCTATATTATCTTTGACCTGGGTCACTGGAATTAAGCGATGCTGCATCATTTTCCACATAATTATGGATTTCCCGCAGATTTATGGATTTGCCTCCTAATCCATCATCTGCTGCATAATCTGCAGATTTTAGCAAAAACAAATTTGTTTCCAGCTCCAATGGGTCAAAAGTGACAAATAAAACGGGGCAACATATGTTCCCGCACTGTGGAAGGCCCTTAGCAAAGATTGACTGGTCATCTTTCAGGTGCTTATTGCTGTATTTGGTTGTTAAAATAGTACTAATGAGGTGAAATCTATGCACAGACAGTGTAAAAAGTAAAAAACAATGAATACCCCTACAAAATGTGCTGCATTAATCTGCATAATTTACATTTGACTATATTATCGAGCGTTGAGCAGTTAGGCTAGAATCCCAATAGTACAGAGAGAATTATATCTTTCTCAATTACCCAAGTCAAAAAATTTCTAAAATGCTCTTAGCTAAAATCTTCCCCAAAGAATCTAAGAGCGCTATTTGTCTATCATTGTGTGGTAACCTTTAGCAACCCTTTTTGAATAAGGGAAGTATTATACTTCCAGCCATGAACTTGGTATGATTCCCGCCTTAAAGCAATTTAGAACTAGAGTGGCAAAAAGCTTACCCCATAAATTGGGGTCGTTTTTAAGCATGGCTACTGCGATCTTGTCAGGCTCAATTACCCTGAATAGCCTGCTCCACAATCAAATGTGGCAATTAATTTAGCTGTTGGGGACTAACCAAGGAGTAGTCAAAGAGTTCAGATCCAGACAGCAACCATCAGACACTTCTAAATTATTAGGTGCCTATATATTAAAAATATATTCCAGCTTATCTTGTTGTAGTATTGAGTTTACTGAACTATTTACTCTGGTACCACACATCCTTATTATCATTCCCCAAAATTGTCTAGTATTTATCTACGGAATTCAAATTGTGCCGTATTACATCTCCTTTCATTTTCTAAATGAGCTCCCATCTCTAATTTATTTCTTCTTCGTGGATCTTGTATGTTTATCTAAGTAATACTGGTACCCATAACCTACTTAGCCTATGTTGATGATACACTTATAGCCTCCAAAACCATTTAAGGTAATTGGAAGAATTTAATCATGTCAAGTTTTTAACAGTAAATTCGGAGAAAACTAAAATAATGATTTTGGGAAGCCCTGTAAAGCTGCAAGGAGGTACATAAACGGAGTCTGCCTCGAAGAAGTAAAATCATACGACTAGCAAGGGGTTACCATAACTAACACCTTATCATGGTCTGCACATGTTACAAAGCGGACTCCAGTGGGGTATTTGTGGGCTTGCTGCCAGTTTTTAAAATTCTGCCACTAGCATTTTAATAACGGTTGTTTGTATTTGACTGCTTTCATCTATTTGTGCTGTGTTCTATTACGGGAGAAACTTGACTGGGGTGAGAGTGAGACTGCTGCATGTTGCAGGGTGCAGGAGAGTTGACGCCTCCCTTTTTTCTAACCTAGTTGTATCTGCCATTTTGCACTACCCCTCTCACCTAGGTAACGCTGGTGAAGAGGGGCTCCTGGCTCGCCTGGCTGACACTTCGGGTGCGGCCGTTTTCAGACCTCCCAGTTGGGTCATTTCTTGGCGCCATCTTGGGTCGGTGGTCTAGTTGTTGACCGACCGGCCTTAAACCCTTTTTAATGGGAGCCACGACGCAGACACACAGTGGAGGCGCGCAGCGGGCGCGCCACTGGCCCGCCAAAGGCAGGGCCGTCGGCATCCGGACCACGGCCAGCGATGCTGCCCATTTTCCCTCCTTGACCAATATTTCTTGGACCAGAGATCAACTATTAAATATGAATAAAGAGGACTGCGCAGGTAGGGCCAAGAAAGACCTAGGGACGGTCAACCAGGAGTACTGTTGGGACGCATGTCTCTTTACGTTGGCGGAGGGAGGGCGAATGACAGTTCAGCCATACTAAAGCCCCCCACGAAACACCCTAGGGCTACGTGCACCCACATTAAGGCATGTTTGATTAATTGTAGATCCCTCCCCAAACACTCAGAGGACATCTGGCTCACCCTGGAGTCTATCTCCTAGGATCTCATGTTTTTAACAAAAACCTGTCTTAAAGAGAGCACTAACCCTAATCTGTCGCTGGCGGTACCTGAAGGCTTTTGGATGACGTGTGCTAATCGGGGTGGCAACAATATAGGAGGTGGTGTGGCTATTATTATGAGGCGTGTTTGGGAGATCTCCTGTAGAAGAGTAGAGCACATTGGGATCATTGAGGCTCTGTCCTTCTGCGTCAAAATCTCGCCCTCCTAGTCGGTGGCTGGGATTCTGACAAACAGACCCCCACGACACCCCAGCCTGCCACCTATTAAAGTTATGCAACATTGTCGCTGATCTTTCGCTGAAGCACGCCAACTTCACTGTCCTGGGCGACTTCAACGTCCATATGGATAATGGAAAATGCCCTAAGGCGTCTCAGCTGGCAGAAACCCTTGAAGGTCTAAATCCGACGCAAAGGGTCACCGCCCAATACACATGTAGCGGGCCATATGCTGGACCTTATTTTTTCCAATGATCCAAACCTCATAGTAGAGGCACCGCTACCACTGACCTGGACAGACCATTTATTAGTACCATTCAGCTTCATATTCAAACCCATATGTTGTAGTTCCAAGTCAATCTCCGACAAAAGGAGAAATTGGAGGAAGGTCACCCCTGATACTATGGGACCCGTGCTTCAAAATGCACCCCTCCATCTGAAGGGCGACCCAAGCGGTGATGTATCTAGGTTCAACAGCTGGGTCACCTTTGCCTTAGATAGTGTGGCACCTCTTAGATCAGTGACATCCTCTAGGAAAAAGCCCTCAGCCCCTTGGTTCTCCATGGAATTACGAGCGGAGAAAAGACTATGCAAGAAACTGGAACGCTCCTGGAGAAAATCCTATGACCCCGTGGCTAAATGCTCCTACAGAGAGGCTTTAAAAAAATTGGCCAATTTCCCTTTTACCTGCACCAGCTAAAATTCTGGAGAAGGAAGTTCAGATACAACTTTCTGAATTCTTTGAATCAAACAATCGGTTCCACGACTCTCAACCTGGTTTTAGAGCGGGATATAGCACAGAGACAGCACTTCTATAAGTTGCTGAAACCGTGCGGCTGTGGACCAGGGCAGCTCAGCAATGCTGGTGCTGCTGGACCTGTCCGCAGCATTCGACACTGTAGCCCACTCGATTCTCCTGGAGAGACTTAAACACCTATGAGTGCGGGCTACTACTTTGTCCTGGCTCCAATCGTTCTTGGAAAACCGCTCACAACGAGTGTTTCTACGCCCTTATGTTTCCTCCCAGAAGACTCTTGTCTGCGGGGTACCTCAGGGGTCGGCACTGAGCCGTTACTGTTTAATGTATATCTCACTCCCCTTGTGACCTTGGTCGAGAAATGTGGAGTGAGAGTGGTCTCCTATGCTGATGACACTCAGCTGGTGTTCTCGTTCAAAGAACACTCGGATGCAGCCTTTGTCAATTTTAAGCAATGCCTTAATAACATCTCGGCCTGGATGATGGAGAATTGCTTAAAACTTAACACCGACAAAACAGAGGTTCTATTTTTCAACCAACCAACTCCTCCACCCTCTAAGCTTTGGTGGCCCCCAGAGCTGAACCCCCCCCCCAATTCCTGTAGATTCAGCCAGAAATCTAGGGTTTAAATTTGACAATGACCTCTCCTGCAAGACCCAGATTCGCCAGGTTTCCTCCTTATGCTTTTGGAAGCTGCGAGCTTTGAGGAAATTCCTTCACTTTCTTCCGATGGATTGCAGGAAGACCGTGGTCCACGCATTGGTCACATCCCGGCTAGACTATTCAAATAGTCTCTATCTAGGACTATCAGTCTATCTGGTCCGCAGGCTGCAAATAATTCAGAACGCCGCAGCCAGATTAATTAGGAATGTGCCGTTTCGCCATCGCATCTCCCCGCATTTGCGAAGCCTCCACTGGCCACCCGTCAGAAGGAGGATTGAGTTCAAGGCGCTTACTCTGGCCTACAGAGCCACCAGGGAGCAGGGCCCGGGCTACCTGAGACATAGATTGCAAAACTACCAGCAAGACCGGGTCCTGAGATCAAATCACCTGAAATTGCTCAGGGTTCCTCGTTTCCTTAGGGTCAGGATAGGCGGTAGAGCATTCTCCGTCAGAGCTGCGAAGCTCTGGAATGCTATGCCTCTCCACCTCCGCAAGACGGAGCCAGAATCGGCCTTCAGGAGAGCTCTGCAAACCTGGCTCTTTAACCTCCCGTAGTTGTTCTCCTTGTGCTTCTCACTGTGAATCTGCAACCTAGCGCCGGGACACCTCCGCTGGAGGTAGCTGTGCGCTTTATAAACTTCTTCTTCTTCTTCTTCTAAATAGACGGAAGAAAGCATTCATTAACACTAAATCAGTGAAGAGATTTCCTAACAATTATGGTGGGAGAGCAGTTACACAGGCACTTAGTATAATTATATTTGAAATTGATCCCAATGTTGTTATATGGCTCCATGGTCTTTGATGACTCAACAGTTATTATCTTGAATAAAATCCATAATAACAAGTTAAAATCATTGTTAGCCTTATGGCGGTCAATTCCTGAAACAAGACTTAGACTGGAACCCTCTTTACCATCTCTGATAAGCCAGCACCACTTGACTAAGCTAAATTACATCTTTGACTGTTTAGCATTGACTGAGGAGTTTTTAAAGCTACCTATCGCTGGTGAATTGAGAAATTCCAAGACTATCAACTCTACATTGAGTCTAGCTTTTGTCAATAATATTGCAGAAACAGTCTACCGATGTTACAGTTCTTAGCAGTAACATCACGGTTACAGCAGAAAGGCTTGATACACAACACTTTAAACACCAATAGCAGAATTGCGAATCTGAGTATATTAAAATCATATATGTTTCCTGATTATACTATGGATTCCTATTCACACACAACTCAGCGGTATCTCTCATCAACCATGGCACTATCTTGTAAACTCAAGTTCCTATGATTTGGTTTGTTTTACATTCCACTAGCTCAGTTTGAAGGTGCGTGCAACTTAAATGGTCTAGCTACAAAAGCGTTCAGACTTTGTAATTATAGGAATGAAACTATCGAGCACATTATATGTATTTGCCCGGCTCTCCTTAAGTGGCGGAAAAAGAATCTGAAACCTTTATTACCAATAAGACTCGAACAATTAAGTTAGCTGTAATGTTTTGTTTTTTAACACGGAACTGCCAGGCAATCGAAAGAGTAACAAGGTTTTTAGACCTTGCATACTGACATTTACATAGGCGTAATTGTAAGAACGTTTAATACTGCCAATTTAGAAATTTTGAAATTGCCGTTCTCTTTTCTTTTTTCTTTTTGTGTAAGATGGTTGTTGAATAATCTACTGTCTAGACGTTTTTGTCACTTTTAATTATTTATTGTACAGGTGTTTTATTACTTCTAATACAATAAACTTATCATTATCATTAACTAAATACTGGTACCCTATGCGAATTAGGCCATTAATTTCACTTGAGAGTATCTATTTTGTCTCAATATCTGTGCTTTTTTTTCTTGGGGAACTAGCTTTTCTGGCCTGTTATACACACAAATTTTGACACACTTTGTTAGAATTTCATAATAATATCCCCCCTTGTCTTTATTTAACCATTCTATTCAAAGAGCTAACATGTCACAGAAATGTTATATGTTTTAAATTCCCATGAATAATGCATGATTTTTCAATCTCTAACTAACCCCATCTTTGATTCCATGCAGAGGTCTCTTGTTGTGGTATACTATTTTTTACACAATAAAACTGAATAATCGCTTAGTATATTCTCAAATAAATAACCCCCAGAAAAACAATCCAAAGATATCCAAATTAGCAAGCATATAGTCAATTAGTGAAGATCCAGCAAGGGCCATAAAAGTTGATCTGCCGGGTATGTGCTGCTCAAAGTGGCCGTTGATTATTACTGGAAGGGTAGAAAACCATACGAGGCCAAAGGTTAGTGCACTACAATACCTAGGGGTAAAGTTGCTCACACCAACCTATCCATGGTAACGATTGGCACCCACAGCACCACCCAAACAAGAGCTGCTAAAATGTGTGAAGATTCACCTTGCAGGACTCACCCACTGAAATAACCCCCAAAATGTCAGAAAATGGCGCTAGGCAGTAAGAATAAAAGGACGGGAACACATTGCCTTTACGTACACAGGATTCAGGAACACAAAATCTCTAGAACAGACGCATGCAACCTAAGAACGATAGAAGCACAGTGGACAGAGATCTGCACAAAACTTTTTGGTGGATGATTCAAATAGTGGATGTCACAGAACCAGAAGATCAACAGGGACAATCCATCACGGCACATACACACTAGCGCTTAGAGGCCATGTAATCAGAGTACACCAATTTATATAAAACCAAACATGACGGTTGGGGGACTCCACACTGTTGTGAGATATATGGCAAATGAGTCTAATTATTATAGAGTTAATAGAAACATGCTAATGCGTTGCATGCGTTATCATACTTTTTTCTTAGCGAAAAAAATCACCACCTTTCAATAGTCAGAGATATCTTAGAAAACATATAAACGCATTGCAGCAATGGTCTTGTGACGGACTGATATGCTGTCTAGCACTTATCATTTTTAGAAAAAGTAGTCGGTGTGAAATGGTATCCCATTTCACTTATGAGTTCAAGAGCCCCAAATTCTAATCTAGTTTCTTGCACTTTAAGTAAATGGCTTCATCCTACGCAAATGACAGGATGCCTTAATTATTCCTTTATCTTTAAAAGGGTATGCTTAGAAACAAGGTCTCCAACTGCTGTGCTAACGAAAAAAACATTTGGGAACTCCTCTGACAATAGGCAACGTAAACATTGGGCACATGTTGCATATGAAGCTTTGTTGCTATTAAACATGTTTTGAAAAATTGCCACTCGCACAGATGCCAAGTAGCATTATGTCAAGTTGCCACATTTAGATCATGGCTAGAATACAGTGGGAACCAGAACAATTCCCACTCCAGCAGGTTTATTCTTGATTGTGCCCCGGTGCACATTCTTGGTACTTTGTTGTGGAAAGTCGCAGGTGGCTCATACTTTATCTTCCAGCAAAACCAGCTGAATAATGCCTCCCTTCCTGAATAAATAAAACAGGACAAACATGCCTACTAACATCACACTCTTACAAGTGTGGCACTTCAGACTATTCCAGGCCCCCAAAGCTAGAAGAATTGCTTAGGTGGCATGTATTGGTCATTTTTAATGTATATTGAATTAATAAACAACTACTGTTGTGCTCATCTCTAAATAACAAACAGTGTCACCATGTGGCAGACTGTCACAAGTGCTGGTGTTGGCAATTAAGGGCCGGAAACTATCGGCACAAATTAAGTACTGCTACCACACCTAGCTGCCCATTAGAGGAAGCTCATATACATCCTTTGGAGTGGCACTTCACAAGCTGCTAAGAGATAAACAGAAATGACCGGTTACTTACCGGTAATATTCATTACTCCGAGTCGTAGACCTCCCCGTCACAGTCCTTAACATATGAGCGATAGCTCCTCCCCACAGAAATCCCAAGCGAAAAAACTCCCCATGTCCCATCCCTACCCTCCAGGCCACTCCCACATCCCGTGGCACATAACCCCTGACCCACTGAACCACATCCTGTACCACCAAGCACAAGAAGCAGAACAGGGAGGGATGGGAACCGTGACGGGGAGGTCTACGACACGGAGTAATAAATATTATTACCAGTAAGTAACCAGTCATTGGGGCGCTAGAGGGCGCACGGCAAGATGGCTGAGCTGTAGTGCAGCTCCGCCGGCCAAACTGACAATCCGCTAATAATCCTGCTTTCCCGCTAACATCCAATGCCTGAAATGAGAGAGAAATGAAGCGGTAACAAAGCAGACGGCTTGGGGACGATTAAGCTGTGGTGTGCTGCCTTAACCACCGCGCATCGTGACTTGTCGGACTGGCAGCCTTCACATGCAACATGGCGGCCCAGTAGTGAGCTGGAGAGTACCACTGGCACCGGGCGGCACAGCTCCCCACGCGATACACTCTGCGCTATTCCCTACGCGTGGAGCCCGGCTGAGACCCGAGCCGTAGCTGCTGACCCCGGCGCCCTTCGGGACCTACGGTGAGTGCACGAGCAGCGGTCTGGCTGAGCGGGGGTCGCTGGACTGCCTGCGCGTCCTCCCCTATCGCCGACCGCGGGGCCCTCCGAGGTGAACGGGCGCTTCTGGGAGCTGCGGAAATGCTCCGGACCGCGGCTTTTAGTGGCTGTCTGCGCATAAAACCTATTTACCAGGGGGGGCCTGAGATACGCATTCTGGACGGTGCGGGAGGCCTGGGCTAGTGGCGCCCGTGTGCGCGGCCTGTTCCTGCGCAATTGGAACAGTGGCTGGCCTTACCTGCAGGCACTGTGTCGGCTGGGCCCGCTGATACCCCGCTATAGTCTCACGGGCTGATTGAGGACATATTATTATTTTAAACCAACACTGCATGTTCGTAGCGTGACGTGGCTGCACAGTTGCCCCCAGCTATGTAAAGTGAGAGTCTACTCCTACGAGTGCGTATCTCACGGCAACACGAGCTCTGATCTGGCACTAAGACACTGGCTCAACTGACAGTTCTGACTAGCATTATTGTGTGGGGGCGGACCTCGAGCTGTGCTGACCGACCCCTCCTGATGTGTATTTGGAGTTCAGGGCACGGCACGCAGAACCATCAATCCTGAAGTGCGCACTGTGTGGAAATACTGACTGTCGCTTCACTTGAGGTGACGCGGCTACTGGCTGCACATAAAGTACCCACAGGACTAGAAGGATAATTGGACACCTCTGTATACAAGCCCGTTGGGCACTGCCGAGATATATAAATAAGCAGATATGGGTAAAACTGAAAGAAGCCAACCAATCGCGTCTCACCTTCGAGCCGCGAAAATCTGGCAAGACACAGGAGAGAGCCACCTCGGACTCAGAGCAGGATGCTCCCTCAAAGAACCCATCATCTCTTGAGAAAACGCTCCTTGCCATGCAAAACAGCCTGCAGTACATTGATGGAAAAATAGACGCTCTTAATCTCAGGATGGATCACATGTCTGCGAAAGTAGATAAACATGCCGTCAGACTAGGGGAGGCTGAAAAAAGCATTTCGGACACGGAGGATGGTCTACAACAAACGGCCTCCAGGACCCTTGACATGGAAAAAGTGCTCGCCATTATCCAAGCTAATAACGAAGACCTGGAGGCCAGATCCCGACGCAATAATCTGAGGATTACTGGTCTACCGGAGTCCACCTACACAGGGAGATTGGAGTCCTATGTAGAGGCAACACTGCGTGAGATTTTTGGGGCGGAGCATCTATCCCAAGTGCTAATCGTAGAATGAGCTCACCGCTCTTTGGCAGCTCGCCCTCCCCCAGGTGCCCCACCAAGACCGATTATTGCTCGCCTGTTGAATTACAGGGATCGTGATTCAATTCTGCGCATGTCAAGGGAAAAAGGTACCATAAACTATCAGGGAAACAACTTGGCTTTCTATCCGGACTTCACTGCTGTGATCCAAGTGGCAAGAAAAGAATACCAAACTGTTAAGAAACTGCTGATGGCAGAAAGTGTTCCATACGCCATGCTCTACCCGGCATGGCTGCGCATTGGTGCAGAGGGTAAAACGAAAATCTTCACCAATCCCAAGGCAGCTATGGAATATGCGAAAACCTTCAAACGTAGAGACTGTGAAATCTCTGGCACACCAGACGAAGAAGACTGATTGCCACAGAACTCTGTGTAAGGATGCATCTGTTGTGCACCAAGACTGTACCAGAAGGTGTCCCAGGCTCTCTGTATTATGATTGTTTCTATTGTTATGTGAATGGGGGATTTGCTCTGCGGCCTTTTTGTTTCCCTTTCAGACTGACTGTCAATTTTATTGCTTTACAAGTATTGTAAAATGTTGTTGCTAATAAGAATGCTGGTCTCTCTCCCTCTCTAGCTCGCTTTTCAGTAGCTACGGGAAATCTATTCAGGTTGTTTGGCCACCTCCCTTCTCATCTGGGAGGTTGAATACGCTCCAGCGTTCCCCCATGGATGTGCCCCGCGGTTACCTGCAAATATGTTTTACATTTGGGGTTCGTTTTTGGGTTCCTGGGATGGCTTTGGCAAGTTGGGGGTGCTGAAGTGGGCGGGGGGAGGTATTGGGAGGCGGGGTTATATGGAAATGTTTTATGTGGAATTCACAGATACCACTGTCGATCTATATTTTGCCCCAATCCTTGGATGCAACACGTATACTGATCAATAAGCTTACATGACAATGCTATATACTGAAATGTTTGCATGTATAACGTGGAATGTGCGTGGGCTGAACTCCCCTAAAAAAATTAGACAAGTACTAGCCTATCTAGACGGGCACGATGTCAAGATTGCCCTCCTCCAGGAGACGCATCTGACGAAACAATCGGAGACCAGGGTGGGTACGCAATGGGCTGGATACAGACTGGCATCTTTATATTCATCGTACGCAAGAGGGATGATTACATTAATAAAGAAAAATCTTCCATTCACCATGATTAAGCACTGTACAGATGATGGGGGTCATTATGCAATACTCCATGGTAAACTGGCCGGTTCGCTGCTAACGATAGTGAACGTTTACGGACCAAATACGGATGAGCCCGGCTTTTTTTAATGTATTTTTAATGTACTGCAGGAATGGCCTGAGGCTGAACTTATATGAGGAGGTGACCTGAATACGCACTTGGACCCCAGCAAAGATAAGTCGAGCAGGCAAAGAGGTCAATCACACAAAGCAGCTCGGGTCATAAATAACGGGATGGCTGAATTAGGATTAGTTGACACGTGGCGACTTCGCAATATTGAAAGGCTGGAGGGCATGCATGCTTCTATTGTGCACGGCGGCTGGTCACGGCTGGATTATTGGTTGCTGGGTGAAGGCGCGTGTGCCTGGGTCTCCACAATTGATGCGTTACCCAGAACGCTATCTGACCATAACCCTGTTAGGCTCACGCTACGCATCCCGCTGATTGTCCCCCGTCAGTTCACATGGCGTTTCAGATCTGGGGCACTGCTCGATCCACTATATGCTACCACGATCAGAGAGGCCATAGTTCAATATTTTGACTTAAATAAGGGGTCAGTGGATAGTGCCGCCACTCTCTGGGAGGCCTTTAAGGTCACTATTAGGGGCAAATGCATTGGCACATCGGCGGGAATCCTCAAGGATATCCGTGGCCAACTTTCCAGAGTGGAAAAAACGCTGATGCAGCTTGAGCGCGATTACAAGACTCTCCCATGCGCACGTACGCTAGCCCAAATGAAAGACTTAATTCTAGAGTATAATGAACTGGCGGCCGGGGAGGTGCGCTATCTCTCCAAAAGACACGTGGCCCGCGCGTATGGTGAAGGAGGCAGACCTGGGCATAATTTAACTAATAAGATCAAACTCCGAACAGAACGACATGCAATAACTAAAATTACAGATGAAAATGGGAGGGACCATTACACCACGCGAGCAATTGTTGCACTGTTTCGTAATTGCTGCACGGAGCTATACACTTCAAAAGGGGGAATCAATCTCAGGGAACTAGATGACTATCTGGCGGACATCGCGCTTGCAAGGCTGTCTAATGAGCAACGGGAATACTTGTGTCAACCGACTGCAGCGGCTGACATCCGTGAGGCGATTCGATCGCTGCCTAATAAGAAAGCACCTGGGCCGGACGGTCTCACATGAGAATTCTATAAGGAATTCGCGGATGAGCTGATACCTTACATGTTAGAAATGTACGAGGAAGCCTATGAATCGGGAAGACTACCGCCAACGCTCAGAGAAGCCCTGATAATTACTCTGTTAAAAAAAGACAAATCACCCTCCTGCTGCGAGTCATATCGCCCATTGGCGCTCATTAATATAGATGCGAAAATATTAGCAAAAATTTTGGCCACCAGACTTCAGCCGTTGATGCCAATGCTGGTTCTCCCCGACCAATCTGGATTTTTTCCGGATAGATCCACATCACACAATATGCGAACGATCTTTGCAATGTTCCATATACTTGACCCTGAACTCCAGGCTGCAGCAGTGATGCTAGACGCGGCCAAGGCCTTTGACTCTATAGAGTGGGGCTATCTGTTTCAAATACTGCAGCGTATAGGGATCCCCGAATTTTACAGCAGATGGGTGCGGTTGCTGTATACTGACCCCACGACACGTGTTCATTTAGACGGAATTACATCGGACCCTATTCAGATCGGCAGGGGAACTGGACAGGGGTGCCCTCTCTCGCCGCTTCTCTTTTCCCTGATGCTGGAACCCCTGGCTTGCATCATTAGGCAGCAGCATGGAGCGGCAGCCCTGCGTTTTGCACACCGGCCCATAAGCATATCACTTTACGCCGATGACATGCTGCTCTTTGTTAGAGAACCACAGACAGTCATGACACCTATTCGGTGTGAGTACATCCGGTTCTGGTTTTTCTCAGGGATTAGCATCAATTGGAACAAATCATTGGTAGTGCCGCTGACTGAAAACACTACTCCTTATGCTCTGGAGTTTCCTCGTTAGGTCGTCAGACCCTGTTAAATACTTGGGGGTATGGGTTCATCGGGATCCCGACATAGTCCTCAGGGAAAATTATGGCGCTGCATGCACTATGTTGGAGCAGCAGGTAGCTAGATGGTCGGTTATGCCGCTGTCACTCGCTGACCGCATAGCCCTTATTAAGATGGTTATCCTGCCGAGATTCCTGTACCTGTTCCGCAACATACTCATAAAACTGACCCAGCATTTTTTTTAAACCATACGTTCGCTGCTTGTAAAGCTAGTGTGGGGAGGAAAGCAGTCTCGCGTAGGTTGGGAGACACTTACCCTGGACTACAGTAGGGGTGGCTTTAGTGTGCCTGACATGTATCTGTACTATCTCTGCGTGCAGGCGCAGTATGCATACTACTGGTACAATCATCATGACTTCATCCCTCATGTCGCGGTCGGCGATGCACACCCCATTCCATTAAGATCTATATTATCGCACTCACACAGAGGTACCCCCAAAGAGGAAATTAACACAATACATACCACGATAGCAGCCTGGCAGGCTCTGGGACAACTGGCAGCGAAGCTTCCGCTATATGCCCCTCTGCTCCCATTGGCTCACCACGCAGAATTGTCGGTAACACGGGAGGCGGGAGCTATGCACACCCTGAGATTAGCAGGCATAGATAAAATGCAAGACTTATACCCCAACGGTGCTTTCATCACGGAAGAGATGCTACAATACGTACACAATAAATCGCCGCTATTTCTATTTATATTTCACAGACTAAAGGAGGCAATGAAGGCACACTATAACACCTTTCCTGATGAACCACCGACACTGCAAACCCTCCAGATGCTTCTGGCTAGTCCAACAAGGCACAAACTGGTAACCAAGTTATATAGAATAGCTAGAGATGAGAAACTCACTGCCAACGATAAGAGCCTAGAGAGGTGGAACACCAGACTTCACCCTCAGCTTACACAGAAGGAATGGGAGTACTGCTGCCAACTCATCAGTGCATTCACCTCCAATGGCAATCTACGCATTGTCCACTTTAACTATCTTCATCAGGTCTATCATACACCACACAAATTGCACAAATACGGACTCCGGGAAAGTGATGCATGTAAAAGATGTGGATCTCGGGGAGCAGATTTCTGGCACTTGGCCTGGGAGTGCAGTCGGGTGGCTGAGTTCTGGGCGGAAGTGACACGTAGACTGCAAAGTATGACTAACATTACATTTCAATGTACCCCACAAATATGTCTACTATGCTTCACACCGTCCCTGAAGGGTGTCACGGGTAAATTCATCAGACTTGCTTTACTGCTAGCGAAAAGGAGGGTGGCGATGAAATGGGAGAGCTCGGCTGCCCCACTGCCTGACCACTGGATAAAGGAACTTGTGTACTGTAGGGAGAATCTAGAACTGTATGTAGAGGAGCTGCCGGCTCCCTCTCGACCCAAGGACATCTGGGAGCCACTATTGCAATATTTGCGGTCCAGAGAACAAGAAACGTTATCAGAAAATGAAGAGGAATAGTACTGTACGTGTACAATTGTCAGCTGGATATCTATCACAACAAAAGCGATTGTATCTGTGGGCAAATGGTCAACTGAAAGGAATTGTTTTGTTCTTCTATGTTTTTGTACTGTATGCAAATCTGAACTTGTATACGTCAGAATAAAAATTAATTTAAAAAAAGTAACCAGTCATTACCTCCTTGTCAGACCTTCCCGTCACAGTCCTTAACATATGATCAGATACCAAAGCAAGAATCGGCTTCACCACAGAGCAGTAAACAGCCTTTATTAACGCAAAACAGCAGAAAGTCACACCACCTGTAGAGTACGCAACACCGCGTCCCCAAAACCAGCAGACCCAGTCCCATCCACCACCAAACGATAATGGGACTTAAAGGTGTGTGGAGCACTCCAAGTAGCGTCCTTGCAGATCCCAGCCATATATGCCCCTGAAAACAAGCCCAGGAAGCAGCCATCCCCCGAGTCGATTTCCTCTTAACTGACCCAGGCACCTGCACACCACTGGATTCATAAGTCGCCCCAACAGCCCACCTCAGCCACCTACTGAGAGTAGCACCAGAAGGCTTCAGACCCTGGCCCGCCAGGCCAAAAGTCACAAAAAGAGAATCCACCTTACGAAACGGCCTGGTACGAACCAAGTACACACCAAGAGCCGAATTTAACATCCAAACAGTGCAGCCGCACCTCATCCTCAGACTGCGGATCAGGACACAACACGGGCAGAACCAGATCCTCCGTGCAGTTAATCGAGGAAGGAACCTTGGGGACAAAGGAAGGATCAGCCCGGAGACCCACCCGATCCGGAAAGAACTTCAAAAAGGGCTCAGATCAAAGCAACAAGCCCAACTCCCCAACCCTCCTGGCCGAGGTAATAGTGATAAGGAAAACCACCTTGATCGTCAGCAAACGCAGAGACACCTCCTCCAGAGGCTCAAAAGGAGCAGACTGCAAAGCCCTGAGCACCAACGGAAGATCCCAATCCAGCGCCAAGGACTTAACCACCGGCTTCTTGAGAAAACAACTCTTCAACAGCCGGGACACCAAAGGCACAACAGACTCACAGGCCTGACCCCGAAAGGCCCTCACCGCAGCTCACTGAGCCCTCAAAGAGGAAACAGCCAGATCCAACTCAAACCCATCCTTCAGGAAACCCAAGACACACACAGGATCCACTTCCAACGCAGACCAGCCTCTAACCACACACCAACCCTGAAAAGACACCTAATGCCGGGCATAGGATTTAAGGGTAGAAAGCCGACGGGACTGTTGGATAAACTGAGCCACCTCAGGAGAACAACCCATAGCCACGAGGTTCATCCTTTCAAAAGCCAGCCCGGCAGATGCAACTGTACCAGACAATCCCAGGACAGAGGATGAAATAACAGGGGACAGGGAACCATCGGCAACGGCCAGCAAGGACCCACCGCCAACTGCAACAACAGAGGAAACCAAGGCCTCCGGCTCCAGGCTGGTGCCACCAGGATCACCGACGCCCGGTCCAACTTGACCTTCAGCAGGACCCTCTGAATCAAGGCAATAGGAGGGAAGGCATACATCAAGCCCCCCTCCCACCGAAAGGACAGAGCATCCACCCTCCAAACCGAGTCCGACAGACTCAGAGAGCAAAACTTCTCCCTCAAGGCGTTCTCTGGGGTCACAAACAGGTCCACCACTGGGACCCCAAACTTCCGCATGAGCACTCCAAATACCCCTGATCCAAACACATCTCCGACAGGGAGGGGAACAACCTGCTCAAATGATCCGCCTCCGCGTTCAATACCCCCGGCAGATGCAACGCCTTCAGAGACAACAAGTTCAACTCTGCCCACTGGCAAATTTGCTGGCTAACAAGTTGAGGGAAGCCACCTCCGCACTCCTCTTGTGGTGGCGGTTGACATAACAGACCACCACGGTGTTGTCTATCCTCAACAGTACATCCCTCTACGGGACCTAAGGAAGAAAATGCACCAAGGCCAACTGAACGGCTTTCAACTCCCTCCAGTTGGAAGACATCCCTGCCTCCCAGACCGACCAGAGCCCCTGAACGGACTCCTGAGCCATCACAGCCCCCCCAACCGAGCTCGCTGGCATCCGTAGTCAGCACCAACCGCTCCTGGGAAACAAACGGAGAGCCTTTCAAGAGATTCTGCTCCTCCAGCCACCAGGACAACTCCCAGGAAATCCCCAAACACCCCGGAATCAACTGGTCGTAATTCTGAGACCCCGTACACCAATGACCCAGAACATGATTCACCAGTGGGTACAAGTACAACCAGGCCCAGGGAACAATCATCACCATTGCAGACATCAATCCCTGCATTCTCAACCACTGGTGAGCCGTGGAAGATGGGGAGCCCAACACCTTCCTCAGTTCTTGCACCACAGTTAATCTGCGAGGCTCTGACAGGAACACCTTCCCCACCCTCGTGTTGGAGATCCCCCCAATGAACAGCAGTTCCTGAGAGGGGCTCAAATGGAACTTCTCCAAGTTCAGAATCCACCTGGACTTCTGCAGGAGACAGCAGACATCCTGAGTATGAGACTGCGCCTTAAGGAAAGAAGAGGGAGAAATCAAGCAGTCATCCAAGTACGGAAAAACTTGGATCCTCTGAGCATGTAATAACCCAATAAAGGGCCAACACTTTAGTAAACACCCTAGGAGAAGCAGGGAGACCAAATGGCAATACCTGAAACTGGTAATGGTCGAGGCCCACACAAAACTGAAGAAACTGCTGTGAAGCCTCGTGAACCGGCACATGAAAATAGGCATCCCAGAGATCCAGAGAAGTGAGGAAGTCCCCCACCGACAGGAAGGGCAGAATCAACTGTAGAGTCACCATCTTGAAGGACCGGTGAGGAATGCACAAATTCACTGCCTTCAAATCCAGAACAGGACGGAAGTCTCCATTGGGTTTCCCGATTAGAAATAGGATCAAGTAAACCCCTTTTCCTTGTTGTCCCACAGGTACCCTCACCACAGCCCCTTTTGAGACCAGGTCCTGAACCCCATCCAAAAGAGCCCGACACTTGACTTGAGACCTGGGAACAGGGGTAGCCCTGAACACCTCCCCAGGTGGGCTCCACAAAGTCGATCTGATACCCCAGCCTGATAATCCGAAGGACCCGTTGATCCCTGACGATCTCTTCCCAGACTGGAAAAAAAGTCCTGAAGCGACCCCCAACCGGATTCCCCTCTGGAAACCTTGCATAGTCATGAATTTGACTGACCGGGAGCACCCGAGAGTCCCAGCTGACCCCGAGATTTGTGGAAGGAAGGGACACCTCGGCCACGTCCCCTACCACGAAAGGGCTGGACGGCCAGCCTAGACTGAAAAGCCTGTCCAAATGCCCGCTTATATCCCGCAAACTTTCCCTTTTGTGACGAGCGGACGGGAGCCAACAACTTTTTGTCCTCCGCCGTTTTCTTTATCAAAGCCTAGAATGGTTCCCCAAACAGTTTGGAGCTCGTGAAAGGAATCTTCATGAGTGCAGTCTTCTGTCCCGCCTCAGCCTTCCAAGGTTTAAACCACAACTGTCTCCTAGCCGCCACCGAGGCACCAGCAGTCGCAGCCGAAGCACTAAGGGAATCAAAGGCTAAGTCAGCCAAGAAATGCAACTGCTGTTCCAACATTGTCAAGGACTCAGAGGTATTCTCCTCCTGCAACAGTTGTTGTGCAAAACACTGACAGTCCTTCAGAAGAGACTGAACCAGTTAACTAGTGTAAGTGGCTGAACGAACAGCAAGGTTGGAACCCGCAAAGGACCTTTTCAAAGCCCCCTCAACTCTCTTGTCCCCAGAAGGTACAGCATCCTCGGAAACCACCAGGCTTTGCGACGCCAGTCTAGCCAATAGAGAATTCACCTTCACCACTGAAGGGAATTCCTCTGAAAACCCCTGCAAAGGATATCTTTTAGACAGAAATCTGGGAAAGGTATGTTTATCAATATCCTTCCATTCTCCTTCCAGTACATTCCGTACTGACTTATGAACAGGAAGGCATTCAGGCTCCCGCCTCTGATAATTGGCGAAGAAGTCCTCCGACTCCTCACCTTCCAAGGGATCAGGGAACCCCAAATTGTCCCGCACACGTTGCAGAATATTGTGAAGGTCCGCCCCATGAATAAACCGACCCTTCACTTCCTCATTCGAATCCTCTTCAGGATCAGGGGAAACCGGAGCATCCAACTTCTGCCTTTTTTGGCCCTGTGGACTCCCTAGCCAGAAAGGCCGCAGCCACAGCGGCTTCAATCATCTTCTGTACATCAGCCAAGGAAGGTGCAGTGGAAGACCCAGCAACCACCTTCTCTTCCACCAAGTGTTTACACTTCTCTGACCGTTTAACACCATCCATGATGAGTCAAACCCAGAGGCAGCACCTATCCAATACATATAGGCAGACTACTCATCATCAGAAAAATAAGGACCAATCAGAACCAGCCACCTAGAGTTCCAACCAATTACAATAAGGCATGAGAAAACACCCCTGACGGCAGCCAATCACAGAGCCCAAAAATACCATAAATCAAGGGAACATTCAAAGCTCTTGTCCCCTCCCTACGTGCATGTCAGAGCTCAGGAAGAATATCCCCACGCTGATACTCCATCCAGTAAGTATACCTCCAAACCAGACAAGACATAATCACGCCCATTCAATGACGTAATGCCCCATTGGCAGCACACCACATGGTCAGAGTGGGAGGGCCAAGAATGACATCAATACAGCCCCCCCTTCCACCACAAACCAGCGAGCCTTTTGCTCTGAGCCCCGGTCTTGACAGACCGATCGCTCCCTTCAGCAGCAACCAACCTCCACCGGAGCCAGACTCCACCCCCATACTGAGAGGACTCAACGATCCCGCTCCGACGAGACCACTGCCTCCCACCGCCACCGTAAGCGGCTGACGCCGAGAGCCCTTCATCAAAGAGGGGCCTCCCAGGCACGCCGGTTCAGTGTTAAAACAGAAACCCACGCACAATAGCACCCCAGGAGGTCCCGCTGAAGCAGGAACCTCACAAGCACGTGCATTCACCAGAAACCTGCGCTCAATAGCACACCAGGAGGTCCCGCTGAAGCAGGAACCTCACCAGCACGTGCGCCCCAGGGCGGCTAGCCATCACCCCCTTCCCAGGAACACCTTAGGCGACCAGAAGGGGAGACAAACCCCCGGTCGAGTATCGAACAGTCCAGCTACAGCAGGTACTCCAATTAACCCAAAAAACAAACAGACCCTATCGCAGACCGTTTCACACTTACCTATTTCCATGAGAGTCCATTGCACGCTCAACTGGAGAAAAAAACAACAGGATGTGGTTCAGGGGTTATGTGCCACAGGATGTAGGTGTGGCCTGGAGGGTAGGGATGGGACCTGGTGAGTTTTTTAGCTTGGGATTTCTGTGGGGAGGAGCTATTGCTCATATGTTAAGGACTGTGACGGGGAGGTCTGACGAGTGTCGTGACCTGGGGCAGAGGACACTAGGACCCTGCACCCTAGTAAGGGGAAGGGACAGCAACCGGACACCACTTCCGGTCAGGTAGTGGGGAAGAGGATTACTGATAGGAAGAGGATTACTGATACGGCGAGGGAAGGGAACAGACGTGCTTGCGAGCACTGGCGAGAAAGCAGAATAAAGAAGACTACAACACATACCTGTCTCTGCGTGGTTTATGCGTAGGGACACGACAACTGGCGACGACGAGGTGGGATCGGAAATCGCCACCAGAAGCGCGTGCCTGTGGCCTTACAATGTCTGAACGGAGCCAGGAGCCCACCCTGGTCCGCCGACCGCCTGAAAAAAAAACGCGACATCGGGAGTCCACCCCGGTCGCAAGAAAATGGAACCAGGAGCCCACCCTGGTCCGCCGGTCCCAGAAAAAGGAAACGCGAAGTCGGGAGTCCACCCCGATTGCAAGAAAAGCGGAGCCAGGAGCCCACCCTGGTCCGCGTGCGGGGAACTGCAGCGACGTTGGGAGCCCACCCCGGCCGCATCGAGTGGAAAAGGTGAGGAGAGAGGAGCGGTGCAACAGACCGTGACTGCAGCCGCCCGCTGACTGAAGAGATAGCCCCGAGCCTCCCGCGTGTAGATTTCAAGCTGAAATCTCGCAAGAACTCGGCGGCTATCTTAAGGTCAGGCGGGAGAGCCAATAGGATGCTGAAGAAGACCGGGGGCCATTTTGAAGTCAGGCAATAGAGGAAATAGGAAATCTCGCCCTGCAGAAATCTCGGCGGCCATCTTGAAGTCAGGCAGGAGAGCCAATCAGAAGCTGGAGAAGGCCAGGCGGCCATTTTAAAGTCAGGCAAAGACTGAAAAACATAGGAAAAGAGGAAAAAGGTGAAAATAAAAGGAAATTACAACAAAGTGGAAATAAAGAAATAATACACAGTTAAAAAAGGAAACTGCACCCAAATAAGAAAGGAAAAGCATACAGAGTCAGGAGAAGCAGGTCTACAGCACAACAAAAATGACAGAAGACGGAAATGACAAGACCAGCGCGAACGCAATCTTCCGCAGACCACTACCGTTCAGCTTGTCAGAGCCACAGACAGGCATTCGCTGGGAAAGATGGATAAGGCAATTCGAACGTTACATGCGTGCCACATGCAAGGACTACACAGACCAGCAAAGCATAGATTTGTTCCTAAATTTCGTAGGTGATGAGGTTGAGGACCTTTTGATAACATTTCCCCCAGAACAGACCTCAACATACAAGGGACTGATGAAGTGCCTCACAGACAAGTTTGACTCTCAAAGAAATGTTGACTTTGAGAGATACACGTTCAACACCACATGCCAACTGGCAGAGGAATCCCTCGACGATTTCGTGACCAGACTACGCAAACTAGTTACATATTGCGAATTCGACAAATTCGACAATGAACAGGCCATACGACTACGCATCATTGAAGGCTGTCAGTCAGTAGAGTTCCGTGCACGAATACTGAAGGAACCATACACGCTAGAGAAAATACTGACAATGGCCCGAGCGGAGGCCAGAGCTACAGCACATGCCAGGCAAATGGAAAATGGGAAGGCAAGAAGAGTGGAACAAGCAAACCGCGTAGCTGGGAATATCAGGAAACGAGACAATACACCGCCGCCCCGGAAGCAAAAGCAAGAAAGAACATGCTATCGCTGTGGACTTGAATTCCCACATGCTGGCGCCTGCCCGGCGATGGGTCACAAATGCCGGAAATGCAACAGAGAAAACCATTTCGCAGGTGCCTGCATGAGTGGACAATTCAAAAGTGAGCGAGGGAGACCAGCAAGACCTCGGACAGCGACAAGCAGATACGCACGGCACATGGACACACAGAATCGCAGTCCCTCAGCTGAATCGGATGGAGCAAACACGCCAGAGGCAGCAGAACGGCTGTATCTGATGTCAGATGTACCAACGGAAGATCACACGCCAGAACACATTCATCTCGTAGACAAACAAAAGATAAAGAAAACAGCGACGGTGAACATTGAGGTAGGGAGTCACAGCACAAGCTTCGTACTAGACAGTGGAGCTACATGCAACATCATGTGCATGTCAGAATACGAGAAGATGAGAGTGAAACCACCGCTATCACCGTCCACTGTGGATGTGTTCACCTGGGGCTCAAGAAAACCAGTGGTGAACATGGGGAAATTCATAGAGACACTGACATACAAAGAAAGGTCGGTAAAGGAGGAAGTACATGTACTACAAGGAGACATTCCAGCACCCTGTCTACTAAGCAATGTCACCGCGCAGGTGATGGGTCTCTTAGCAATGACATACAACATGTCAGAACGACAGAACATCCTGAGGGAACATCCAGCCATACTACAAGGACTGGGCAAACTAAGAGACAAGCAAATAACATTACACATCAATGAAGCAGTCAAACCTGTGGCTCAGCATCACCGAAGAGTGCCCATACATCTGCAACCACAGGTGGAAGAAGAAATACAAAGCCTACTGGCGCAAGACATCATAGAGCCAGCTGAAGGACCGACCCCATGGGTATCTCCGATAGTAGCAGTCCCAAAGAAGAACACATCAAAGATTCGCATTTGCGTTGACATAAGAATACCAAACACGGCAATCGAGAGGGAAAGACACCCAGGGCCTCATTTAAATGGCATGATCAGCTGTCTTACTGGCGCATGCAGATTTTCAAAGTTAGACCTGTGCAAAGGATACCATCAACTGGAGCTTGATCCGCAATCGCTGTACATCACAACATTCTCCACCCACATGGGTTTTTTTCGCTACAAACGACTACGTTTTGGAATATTATCAGCAGCAGAGATATTTCAGGAGATCATAAGGCAAGTGATCAGGCCTGTAAAGAACAGTTTGAATTACAGTGAAGACATCCTGGTGTTCGGTCGCTCAGATGAGGAGCACGACAAAGCGCTACGTGAGGTCTGCAAATAATTGGAACAAGCAGGCCTGACCTTAAATGAAGACAAGTGTGAACTGGGAAAAAGGGAACTAGTATTCTTTGGACACATCTTTTCAAAAAAAGGAATGAGGCCGGACCCCAGCAAAGTAGAAACACTGGAAAAAGCAAGGCCTCCAACAGAAGTAGCAGAAGTGAGGTCATTCCTTGGGTTAGCAAGCTACTGTGCTCGATACATAAAGGATTTTGCCACAGTGAGCACACCACTTTGGGACTTAACAAAGCAGGGTCAGAAATTTCTCTGGACACATGAATGTGGCAGGGCATTTGAGGCCATCAAACGTGCAGTAATGGCCGTAAATCATCTTGCTTACTTCGACCCATCGCTATGCACTGAGCTCACTGTTGACGCCAGCCCGGTAGGATTAGGAGCAATACTAGCACAACACATGCCTGGAAGAGAATCGCCCAGGCAAATTGTCACATATGCGAGCAAGAGCTTATCAGACATTGAAAGGCCATACTCACAACCAGAGAAGGAAAGTCTAGCAGTAGTATGGGCGTGTGAACATTACCACGTGTTCATCTATGGAAAACCGTTCACCATTGTAACCGACCCCCAAGCACTAGTGACAATATATGGAAACCCAAACACAAAGATACCACCATGCATTGAAAGGTGGGGAATAAGACTAATGGACTATGACTTCAAGATCGTGCACAAGCCGGGAAAGGAACACAACCCAGCTGACTACATGTCACGGCATCCCCTACCGCAGGCACCAGAAAACACATCGATGGCAGAAGAATACCTAAATTTTGTGTTAAGGCAGAACACTCCTGCACCAATAACAATTAAAGAGCTGGAACGAGAGACAACAAGGGATGCCACAATGCAAGCCGTCAAATTAACGATACGACAGCAAAGATGGAGACACGTAAACAATAACAGCCCCATGGGAGAAGGAGTGAGCAGGAAAGAAATGCTGGCATTCAAAAACATACAAGAGGAACTTTCAGAAACGGATAGAGGAATCATACTAAGAGGGACAAGAATAGTTATGCCAAAAGCATTAAGGCGACAGATTGTAAACCTGGCACATGAGTCCCATAGAGGCATAGTAGCAACAAAAAAGATGCTACGGGAAAGAGTATGGTTCCCAGGCTTAGATCGATTGGTGGAAAACACCATCCTAAACTGTCACCTATGCCAAATAACGGGACGGCCCGCAAAGCCAGAACAGCTACAGATGTCGGAGCTTCCAGAGGCAGTGTGGACAACATTGGCAGCTGATTTCTATGGGCCATTGGACACCAGCAACTACTTGCTAGTGGTCATTGATGAGTACTCAAGATTTCCCATAGTACGACACATCTCGTCAACATCAGCCACCGCAACGTTGCCGATACTGGATGACATTTTTGCAGCCTGGGGCTCCCCACAAACAATGAAGACAGACAATGGGCCTCCCTTCTCAGGAGAGGAGCTTCGCAAATTCATGGCCTACTTTGGCATTCACCACCGGAAAGTAACTCCCCTGTGGCCACAAGCAAACGGCATGGTGGAAAGATTCATGGGAAACATCAAGAAAGCAGTCCAAAGAGCTAAACTGGCACAAATATCTGTAGGCCAGGCACTCTGTCAAATATTAAGGGACTACCGAAACTCCCCTCACAGCTCCACGGGACGATGCCCAGCAGAACTGGTGCTAGGACGGACAAGCAGAACAAGATTGCCCCAGCTAGAGGCAAGAGCGCCACCAGAACACAATAGCATTACAGCGAGAGATCAGGAAGCGAAAAACAAAATGAAACTATATGCGGACGCCAGAAGACATGCCACATCATCACAACTGAAGCAAGGGGACTCAGTGCTGGTGCGCCAACGACAGTCAAGAAAATCAGACAGCCCGTTCTCAGATGAACCGCTAACAATAATAAATGTCAAAGGGCCAATGATAACAGCTGCCTCAGGCCCTTACCGGATCACCAGATATAGCTCACATTTCAAGGGGCTCAAAACATCAGATGAGGACGGAGGAGATATAGCATCCAAGAGCAACGCAACACATGACAAAGAGGAATTTATGGACAGCAGGGGGAAGAATGACACACAACAGCGAGAGACAAGAAGAGGTACCAAACGAAGGGACAGAAGGGCTATGCCCAAAGAGAGTGAGCAGAAGGCCAAAGAGACTGATTGAGGAAATGTAATGATGGGGGTCAGAAAACGAAACTCTCTTTCTCTCTCTCTCTCTCTTTTTCTCTTTCTCCCGTCGGTTTCTTTCTTTCTTTCCACAAAGGGGGAGATGTTGTGACCTGGGGCAGAGGACACTAGGACCCTGCACCCTAGTAAGGGAAAGGAACAGCAACCGGACACCACTTCCGGTCAGGGAGTGGGGAAGGGGATTACTGATACGGCGAGGGAAGGGAACAGATGTGCTTGCGAGCACTGGCGAGAAAGCAGAATAAAGAAGACAACAACACATACCTGTCTCTGCGTGGTTTATGCGTAGGGACACGACAACGAGGAGGTAATGGGAAAGTATTTTCAACTTTCTCAGGGCTCCATAGGATGTGTTCTTGAATATATGCTCACAGTACATGCTTAGCGCGTCTGCCTAAGTCTACAACTGAGCCACTAATAATCGTTTATAATACAGGTCAATGTAATGTTGTGTTTATTGCTAACGATTGTAACCCATTTTAAACAACCTTAAAATAATGAACTACAGAGGTACAAGGTTTCAAAAGTATGACTTGCTGTTTGAAATGGGTTGATAACTCGACAACCTATTTTACCAGGATTGCAACTTGCAATCACACAATGATGCCCGAGTCAAAAACATTAACACTGCGATATCCTACTTAAAATGCAAACCTTTGACCACCACCTAACAAGTCATGCACTTAAGCAAGGGCATTCTTCTAACCAAGCTGTTTAATGATGAACATGTGGCCAGAGAACGCATATATTTCTATTCGGCAAAGGCATGAACTATCAGATTACGTTTACTGCCATTATACACTGAAACTTGTGGGCCCCCAGAAACTCTACAGCAAGTGTATTAACTCCGAAATTATCTTAAAACGCAGTATGTCTATGATCAATTAAGTACGCCAAAGTGTCTTTACTATCCCATGTTTCCTTGTCCCAAATATCTTTTAAGTAGAGTTTGTAATAGTGTATGAGTGACTTGTGAACATGCCAACAGCCCCGTTTCCGGCGGGAGACTCATGATTTTAGAAGCAAAAAGTGGCTTTAGTACAGCTGCCTCCCACCTAAAATCACCTCTGCTACAAAACAAATAAATAGGGGAAAATACATTCTCCCGATGTTTATTATTATTTTTTATCTCCCGCTGTCATGTTATAAAATGTTGGCATGTCTGTTAGCTCATGACTATACCCCTTTTCTGACACCGCCCACCACCTGATCTCCTATATATCGACTGCCTAGTAAACATTTTCCATGTTCACCGCTGATTTAGGTGGTCTTAAATGTTGGACTCCAGAACTTTGCATAACTATAAAGAATATATAGAAAGTACAAGGATGGACTTAAATTGTGATACATAACAGGGACATCCCTTGGCAGATAAGAGGACCACCAGTCCGCTACTTACACGGACAGTCCGCAAACTCAGCCCAAAGTCCGTTGCCCGTTATTGATGTTTACGGACGGCATTTGTCCTTAATTCAGTATTTCCGGGTCACAGAACAGCCAATCCTGATGACAGAACATACACCGTGAATGGTCCGTGAGAGGGAGGGACCCTTATGACCTAGGACTATTAGGACTAGGGCGTTGGAATCATTTAAACCAATCCTAGGCCGCTGCACAGATTTCCGAGGTTCTCATTGGCTGTGGTGTACGCACTGCCTCTGACTTTTCTATAAACATTGCCCGCCCTGTCCTACTTCTTTTCTAGATTGTTGGTGAGGCATAGCTTGGTATTAGCTGGATGGTTCTTTTGGCCTTTGCAAGTACAGTGAGTCCGACGCTACTGGGCTGTAAAATGCGAGCCGAGCGGTTACGACGTTCTGAATGACAGTGTAAATTTTGTCACGATGCCACCCCGGCTCCCCTTCGGATGATTTATTTATTTATGCATTTTTATATAGCGCGGACTTTACCCAAAGGTGTCAGAGCGCTTCACAATAGGACTGACGTGCCCGTTCACGACGGACTGCTGCCGTGGCCTGGGTTTGTTGGCAGCCTCCTACATTACAGCCAATGTTTGTTGGGCTGAGACAAACTGGGTGACTGATGTATGGATAGCTGCCAGGGTTTCAGATTGCTGTGTGACATCAGGGGCGTAACAAACACCCCCGCGGTGCGGGGGGGGGGGGGGGAGGGGCAGTCTTCAGTAGGTGAAGGGGGCCCCCTCAGCTCTTCGGTTGAGAGGTTTGCTCTTAAGCAGCTGCAGTGTGCAGCCTGCTCTGAGCTCCTCATGCTGACCCAGGACTGAAGAGAAACAAAGTAACAAGTTGCATTGTTTCTCTTCAGTCAGAGCCAACCCGGAAAAAGGATGGGGGTGGGGGCCCCCAGAGAGAACATTCTCTCCAAAGGGCACAGCCTTTGAGAAAGGAGGCAGCACAGAGCTGACAGGGGCAGGAGAAGGATTGCAGCAAGCTCCAGGAACAGGATCTGCTGGGATGCATTGGAAGGTAAACAAGCATTTGCAATATATGGTTTTGCAATATATGCATTTGCATATATGCAAGTCATATATGGTTTGGATTGGAATAGTTAGTTGTGGAATTGTATTGTGTGGATTGGATCTGTGTAGTGAAATAATGTGGCATGGTGTGCAGTGTAATTATGTGGATAGTAATTGTGTGGTATTGAGTGTACTGGAATTATGTGGAGTGGGATTGTGTGTCATGGAGTGGGATTGTGTGTCTTGGAGTGAGATTATCTGGAATGGTATTTTGTGTTGTGGAGTGGTATGTAGTGGAGTTTACTTATGTGGTGTGCTGTTAAATATTGTAGCATGATGTGGAATTTTGTGGTGTAGATTGGATGTATGTGGTGTGTTGTGTAATTGTGTTGTTGGTTTGAATTATGTAGTTTGTTGTTGAATTATGTGGTGTGGAATGGAAATGTGTAGAGTTGAATTCGTGTGACTTGGAAGTGTGCGCTGTTGAGTGAAAATTGTGTTGAGTGGTATTATGAGGCATGGTGTGAAGTGTAGTTATGTGGAATGTTGCTACGTGGCATAGACTGGTTTTATGTGGAGTGTATTTATGCAATATGGAGTAGAGCATAATTATGTGGAGGTAAATTATGTGGTGCTGAGTGGTATTATGTGGAGTGTAATTATATTGTGTGGGGATGAATTGTGGAATTGTGTGACGTGTGGAATTATGTGGCATGGTGTGGTGTATAATTGTGCGGAGTGGAATTATGCAGCATGTTGCAGAGTTGTGGAGGGTAATTGTGTTTTGGAGTTGAGTGTAAATATATTGTGTGAAGTATAATTGTATAGGTTGAAGTGGAATTATGTGTAGTTGAATTGTGTTGTGTGGAGTGTAATTATGTGGTTTGGAGTGGTATTAAGTTGTGTGGAATGTTATGTGATGTGGAATTATGTAGTATGGAGTGAAGTGGAAATATGTGTTTTTTAATTTTTAGGATTGTAATTATGTGGTATGGAATGTTGTAGGGTTAAATTATTTATAGTTGAATTGTGTGACATGGAATTATGATATGTTCAAATGTGCTGTGTGTGGTAGAATTAGCATAGCTGCCAAGGTTTCAGATGCTATGTGTGACATTTTCATAATTTCAGTGTAATTATGAGTGACATTTCAACGACTATGAGTGACAATTTCTCGTGAGCAAAATCAAGCAATGAAGAGGAGGGAAACATATAAATATCAGAAATTACACCCAATTGAGCAACTAGAAACTCTAAGAAAGTTACTGAACTAAAGTGCGCTAACAGCAGGCTACTGAAAACTGAGCAGAGTCAGACTGCGTGAATGTCACCCATTATTACAGTTAAATTATGAAAACGTCACACTTACCAATCTGAAACCTTGGCATCTATGAGTGAATCAGTGTGAAAATGTGCTCTAATTGAGGTGTATTCCTCTGCACCCTCATGGTGACCAGCCTGCCAGGTGTCTTTGCAAATTTGCAAGCGCCAAGCAGTTTTCCATCACCTACATGTTAATGTAACTCTACAAAATAAATACATAAGATGTTCTCTGCAGAAATCAGAGGTTTGCCTGCGCCAGGTTACACTTACTCCAGCACTTTAAAAGTGGCAGTTCATTCAAGGTCCAATCAGGCCTTCCATAATGTCTGGTTACACTCCGTAGAAATGCTGCAAAGTTTTTTTTTAATGCTAATCTGTGGTCAGATTAAACCTTCCAAAAAGAGCTGCTTTCATCTATGAGTAATCAGTCCGTTTCTGGGATGCTAAAATCACAGTAAGACCCATTGACCTACCCTCTAGTGCCTCCTCAGTGATCTTCTGTCTGATGTGGGGGGGAACTGGGATCTAACATGTTTTAGGACTACCTGGTCTAGACTGCCCTGGGCTGAAGTGTTTCGTCCATTTAGCCAAGAGTGTGAGAGGAGGGGAGATCCGAGCCTGAAGCAGTATGTGCAGTGGTGCCTCTGATGCTCCCAGACTAGAGTTAGGCCACAGCTCCCTGCGCCACGGTAGGCACCTAGATCCTCGGCGCAATCAGCTCGTCTGCGGAGCAAGGTCTGTAGGTGCATTAACACAACTCCTGCTGGAGGGAGGGGGACCTGAGGCCTCTACTGTGTGTGTGTGTAAATTGGGCCTCACGGGCCTGCGACCAGCAGGCAGAGGCCCGAACTTGAGAGGCTGGATGAGGCAATATAGTAGACTGTTAGAGCATGCCTCTCGATGGACTTTAGTCAAAAGAGGAGCATTAAGGACTGCGGGAGGGCCAACAGGCGTTGGATGACTGCGAGGTGACTGACCACAGTAACAGGTGGAACTATGAGAGATGACTGGAGGCGCTAACCCGCTGAGGAGCAATAATTCATGGCAGTAAGGGGAGGGGAGGTTATGTCTATGCACTCCGAGAGTGTATTGTGCGGTATCAATACAATGTCACCTGGGTACGGTAACGCTTTCGGAAACCATTGTCGCGCATTTAGCAATTACTCAATGTAACACCCCTAATCAGTGCAGCTATATATCTATCTTGCATCTGAAGAAATCAACGCTCTGCCACAGGTAAGAGTTACCAATACACCTAGGTCACAGGAGTTACGGGACCTTCACAATTAACGTTTTTGTTTTTCATTCCGGTATGTCTGCTGCTGAAAGTAGCTTTTACCGCCATGTGAAAGTTTCGAAGAAAACAAGTAGGAATCAGCCTGGAAACAGGCTCCCGCATGTTATTCCTTTAATACTTACTCATCGTTATTTCCGTTCCCCCAACATCATAACAGCAATGAAATTGGGCACTTCAGCGCTGTGGTGTCATCGTGTTAGAATCTTAGATCCCGGCTCCTCCATGCAGAGCGGCCGTTTTTGCACATCGCTCCCCGCAGGGAGGCGGAGGTTATCCCAGGTCACAACATCACCCACTCCAGAGCTCTGGTGCCCTTAGCTCCCGTCAGGAACCAGTCCTTGCAAATGTCGCACTCGAAGCGGCTGACATCGTAGGGCTGCCGGTGCATGGCGCGCGTGCGCCTGCAACAAATCCTCGCGAGACCTAACTTTATGGGCACACTACGGAAACACGGCAAAATGTTGTGGGCATAGAAAACGGACATTCATTACAGGACTACCACACAGGCAGCTGTACTGCATAACGAAATTTTCCGCATCACGTTTAGGAGACAGGGGAAGCACCAGAAAACAGACGGCGGCCACATGGAAATAATACCACACCAGCATTGATTAGCAGCACTGGTACCCGAGGAGGCGCAATACCTGTTATGCGTGATTTTGCATTTCAGTGCGGTGATGCGGATCACCACACTGAAATGCGTTAGTCTAACGCCAGATGCGTGGTACTTGGCAGGGCTGAATTAGGTGGCGTGGATTTGGACAAGCTGTGCACGCTAAGGCTTTTATGTCATGGGGTATAAAGTGGACGTTTGTCTATTTTTCTTTGTAAAAATAATATGTGCTGTTTCTTTACCTTCCGGTACATTTCTGAACAATTTGTTAAGCTAAATTGTATTGTTGCATTGTGTGCACATGCAGGGAAGAACGAGTGTCTGGCAGACATGCAAAAAATCATCCTACGTCTCAGTATTAACTTCCACACTTCTAAACCGTAATTCCAATCCTAGAATGAGTTACCTGTTTGCTTTAAAACGACAGTTAGTAAAACAAGTGCTTTGCGAGCCTGTATAAGTAGCAAAGGTTTTAAAGGGACTTGTTTTCGTGCAAGGTATTGCTTTTCCCAGTTCACGGAAGGGATAAAAAACATCTCCAGATAATAATAGGGTTGACAAGATGGTGCGATAGCAGAATATTGATACGTGTGGATCTGGTGAGGACTGTGGGTAGCAAGTGCTTGATACGCTATTTGCATAAGAAAATACTATATATTTTTTTTGTTATCCTCCATTAGTTATTAGTAAGGAAGGGGGAAGAGAAGCGTTCACCGACAGCATTTGGTTAGTCTTAGGGAGACAAAGAATGCTGTGGTCTGTGGTAGATGCCACCTAGAAGTCATAAGTATATGTATCAGGAGCTGCCATTTAAAGGAAGTAGAAATGCGCTTTAGATGTTGCCGGTATTGATGGCTACTGTGCGGTTGCAGACTTCGCTGGGCTGACAGTGGGTGGGGAAATGCTACGTTGTCACTGTAGCTTCAATTACATGAATCGCGCATTCTCTCTGGTGTTTGTCCTTGGGGTACTTTCTGACTGGTGCTACACATGGGATCAGATTTGCCTTTGACAGGAGGTATGGTTTAGTGGGGTACATAGTGTAAATTAATGTTGGTGTGAGAAAACAAAAATCGGACCCTTTGTACATTTAATATTGTGTGCATCATGCAGAGGATAAAAAGCAGCAGGAATGGCTTTGATGCCGTAGAGGCTAGCGGGAAAAGCTGTTTTGGGGTGGTCAGTTGAAGAGATTGTTTAACATGTTTTAAACTACTACAGTGGCATTGGGGAGGGCAGCAGCTGAAAGGCTCTGTCTTTACTGGTAGGCAATGGTTAGATGGGGACCGGCCATCAGTCTTTCTGTCGGTGGTGGACAGGGGAGCAGTGGGCTACATTCACGGGTTCACAGTGACATCCGAGGGGTGGTTTTAAAGGCGGGTGGAAAAGCATAACTGTGGGTTTCGTAGAGGTGAGAGTAGAGTTAATGGATGCGTTAGTAGCAGGCACGAAGGCAGTGGTCTGTGTTTGGAGGTGGTCAACTGAGCGGACTTCGCTTGAAGGTGGGTCATCAAGTAGGAGGATGTGTTTGGTGGGCCGGCTGGAGGCAGTGTTATGTAACTTTGCTGGAGGGCGCAGCAGCAGTATTTACTGATGTATGTAAATCGCCCGATGAAAGGGCGGATGTGACCAATGGAGGAATTAGAATCCTTTTTTTATGGCTGGGGTGAGCCCCTGCAGTATGGCGGGTCGCTGGCCTGAGAGCTCTTGACTGACGCGGAGAATGGGGGGCCCCCTCCATGTACTTTGCAGGGGGCCTCCTCAAGTTTCGTTACGCCACTGTGTGACATTGTCATAATTTCAGTGTGATTATGAGTGACATTTCAACGACAGAAATTACAACCATCTGAGCTTCAAGAAACTCTAAGAAGATCTTAAAACTGCTGCAAAGCACCAGAAATGGAAGGGCACTCGGTGGAGACAGACTGCCTGACTGCAGTTCTCAGTAACAGAGGGCAGGCAGGCAATGCAGCTGCTCAGAAGATGATCTCATTGATCTGATATTTCATGATTGCACGCTAGCCTAAAAAGTATATTTTATAGCAACTGCGACTGGAAGATTATACTGATCATCACTCAGTCTCACAGCAGGCTGAGTCACGTCAATGTCCCTGAAAGACTGCTCCACTCACCCGGGAGGGCACTGCAGCGTAGCCCCTTTTCTCACAACACACATGGAGGGTACAGTGGCGTAACGAAACTTGAGGAGGCCCCCCTGCAAAGTACATGGAGGGGGCCCCCCATTCTCCGCGTCAGTCAAGAGCTCTCATGCCAGCGACCCGCCATACTGCAGGGGCTCACCCCAGCCATAAAAAAAGGATTCTGGTTCCTCCATTGGTCACATCCGCCCTTTCATTGGGCGATTTACATACATCAGTAAATACTGCTGCTGCGCCCTCCAGCAAAGTTACATAACAGTGCCTCCTGCCGGCCCACCAAACACATCCTCCTACTTGATGACCCACCTTCAAGCGAAGTCCGCTCAGTTGACCACCTCCAAACACAGACCACTGCCTTCGTGCCTGCTACTAACGCATCCATTAACTCTACTCAAACCCCTACGAAACCCACAGTTATGCTTTTCCACCCGCCTTTAAAACCACCCCTCGGATGTCACTGTGAACCCGTGACTGTAGCCCACTGCTCCCCTGTCCACCACCGACAGAAAGATTGATGGCCGGTCCCCATCTAACCACTGCCTACCAGTAAAGGCAGAGCCTTTCAGCTGCTGCCCTCCCCAATGCCACTGTAGTAGTTTAAAACATGTTAAACAATCTCTTCAACTGACCACCCCAACACAGTTTTTCCCGCTAGCCTCTACGGCATCAAAGCCATTCCTGCTGCTTTTCATCCTCTGCATGATGCACACAATAATATTAAATGTACAAAGGGTCCGATTTTTGTTTTCTCACACCAACATTAATTTACACTATGTAACCCACTAAACCATACCTCCTGTCAAAGGCAAACCTGATCCCATGTGTAGCACCAGTCAGCAAGTACCCCAAGGACAAACACCAGAGAGAATGCGCGATTCATGTAATTGAACCTACAGTGACAACGTAGCATTTCCCCACCCACTGTCAGCCCAGCGAAGTCTGCAACCGCACAGTAGCCATCAATACCGGCAACATCTAAAGCGCATTTCCACTTCCTTTAAATGGCAGCTCCTGATACATATACTTATGACTTCTAGGCGGCATCTACCACAGACCACAGCATTCTTTGTCTCCCTAAGACTAACCGAATGCTGTCGGTGAACGCTTCTCTTCCCCCTTCCTTACTAATAACTAATGGAGGATAACAAAAAAATATATAGTATTTTCTTATGCAAATAGCGTATCAAGCACTTGCTGCCCACAGTCCTCACCAGATCCACACGTATCAATATTCTGCTATCGCACCATCTTGTCAACCCTATTATTATCTGGAGATGTTTTTTATCCCTTCCGTGAACTGGGAAAAGCAATACCTTGCACGAAAACAAGTCCCTTTAAAACCTTTGCTACTTATACAGGCTCGCAAAGCACTTACTTGTTTTACTAACTGTCGTTTTAAAGCAAACAGGTAACTCATTCTAGGATTGGAATTACGGCTTATAAGTGTGGAAGTTAATACTGAGACGTAGGATGATTTTTTGCATGTCTGCCAGACACTCGTTCTTCCCTGCATGCGACACTAATGCAACAATACAATTTAGCTTAACAAATTGTTCAGAAATGTACCGGAAGGTAAAGAAACAGCCCATATTATTTTTACAAAGAAAAATAGACAAACGTCCACTTTATACCCCTTGACATAAAAGCCTTAGCGTGCACAGCTTGTCCAAATCCACGCCACCTAATTCAGCCCTGCCAAGTACCACGCATCTGGCGTTAGACTAACGCATTTCAGTGTGGTGATCCGCATCACCGCACTGAAATGCAAAATCACGCATAACAGGTATTGCGCCTCCTCGGGTACCAGTGCTGTTAATCAATGCTGGTTTGGTATTATTTCCATGTGGCCGCCGTCTGTTTTCTAGTGCTTCCCCTGTCTCCTCAACGTGATGCAGTAAATTTCGTTATGCAGTACAGCTGCCTGTGTGGTAGTCCTGTAATGAATGTCCTTTTTCTATGCCCACAACATTTTGCTGTGTTTCCGTAGTGTGCCCATAAAGTTAGGTCTCGCGAGGATTTGTTGCAGGCGCGCCATGCACCGGCAGCCCTACGATGTCAGCCGCTTCGGGTGCGACGTTTGCAAGGACTGGTTCCTGACGGGAGTTAGGGGCTTGAGAAGGGCACCAGAGCTCTGGAGTGGGTGATGTTGTGACCTGGGATAACCTCCGCCTTTCTGCGGGGAGCGATGTGCAAAAACGGCCACTCTGCATGGAGGAGCCGGGATCTAAGATTCTAACACGATGACACCACAGCGCTGAAGTGCCCAATTTCATTGCTGTTATGATGTTGGGGGAACGGAAATAACGATGAGTAAGTATTAAAGGAATAACATGCGGGAGCCTGTTTCCAGGCTGATTCCTACTTGTTTTCTTCGAAACTTTCACATGGCGGTAAAAGCTACTTTCAGCAGCAGACATACCGGAATGAAAAACAAAACGTTAATTGTGAAGGTCCCGTAACTCCTGTGACCTAGGTGTATTGGTAACTCTTACCTGTGGCAGAGCGTTGATTTCTTCAGATGCAAGATAGATATATAGCTGCACTGATTAGGGGTGTTACATTGAGTAATTGCTAAATGCGTGACAATGGTTTCCGAAAGCGTTACCGTACCCAGGTGACATTGTATTGATACCGCACAATACACTCTCGGAGTGCAAAGACATAACCTTCCCATCCCCTTACTGCCATGAATTATTGCTCCTCAGAGGGTTAGCGCCTCCAGTCATCTCTCGTAGTTCCACCTGTTACTGTGGTCAGTCACCTCACAGTCATCCAACGCCTGTTGGCCCTCCCGCGGTCTACAATGCTCCTCTTTTGACTAAAGTCCATCAAGAGGCATGCTCTAACAGTCTACTATATTGCCTCATCCAGCCTCTCAAGTTCGGGCCTCTGCCTGGTGGTCGCAGGCCCGTGAGGCCCAATTTACACACACACAGAAGAGGCCTCAGGTCCCCCTCCGAACAGCAGGAGTTGTGTTAATGCACCTACAGACCTTGCTCCGCAGACGAGCTGATTGCGCCGAGGGTCTAGGTGCCTACCGTGGCGCAGGGAGCTGTGGCCTAACTCTAGTCTGGGAGCATCAGAGGCACCACTGCACATACTGCTTCAGGCTCGGATCTCCCCTCCTCTCACACTCTTGGCTAAATGGACGAAACACTTCAGCCCAGGGCAGTCTAGACCAGGTAGTCCTAAAACATGTTAGATCCCAGTTCCCCCCACATCAGACAGAAGATCACTGAGGAGGCACTAGAGGGTAGGTCAATGGGTCTTACTGTGATTTTAGCATCCCAGAAACGGACTGATTACTCATAGATGAAAGCAGCTCTTTTGGAAGGTTTAATCTGACCACAGATTAGCATTAAAAAAACTTTGCAGCATTTCTACGGAGTGTAACCAGACATTATGGAAGGCCTGATTGGACCTTGAATGAACTGCCACTTTTAAAGTGCTGGAGTAAGTGTAACCTGGCGCAGGCAAACCTCTGATTTCTGCAGAGAACATCCTATGTATTTATTTTGTAGAGTTACATTAACATGTAGGTGATGGAAAACTGCTTGGCGCTTGCAAATTTGCAAAGACACCTGGCAGGCTGGTCACCATGAGGGTGCAGAGGAATACACCTCAATTAGAGCACATTTTCACACTGATTCACTCATAGATGCCAAGGTTTCAGATTGGTAAGTGTGACATTTTCATAATTTAACTGTAATAATGGGTGACATTCACGCAGTCTGACTCTGCTCAGTTTTCAGTAGCCTGCTGTTAGCGCACTTTAGTTCAGTAACTTTCTTAGAGTTTCTAGTTGCTCAAATGGGTGTAATTTCTGATATTTATATGTTTCCCTCCTCTTCATTGCTTGATTTTGCTCACGAGAAAGTGTCACTCATAGTCGTTGAAATGTCACTCATAATTACACTGAAATTATGAAAATGTCACACATAGCATCTGAAACCTTGGCAGCTATGCTAATTCTACCACACACAGCACATTTGAACATCTCATAATTCCATGCCACACAATTCAACTATAAATAATTTAACCCTACAACATTCCATACCACATAATTACAATCCTAAAATTAAAAACACATATTTCCACTTCACTCCATACTACATAATTCCACATCACATAATAACATTCCACACAACTTAATACCACTCCAAACCACATAATTCCACTCCACACAACACAATTCAACTACACATAATTCCACTTCAACCTATATAATTATACTTCACGCAATATATTTACACTCAACTCCAAAACACATAATTACCCTCCACAACTCTGCAACATGCTGCATAATTCCACTCCACACAATTATACACCACACCATGCCACATAATTCCACACGTCACACAATTCCACAATTCATCCCCACACAATTCATCACACAACATAATTACACTCCACATAATACCACTCAGCACCACATAATTTACCTCCACATAATTATGCTCTACTCCATATTGCATAAATACACTCCACATAAAACCAGTCTATGCCACGTAGCAACATTCCACATAACTACACTTCACACCATGCCTCATATTACCACTCAACACAATTTTCACTCAACAGCGCACACTTCCACGTCACACGAATTCAACTCTACACATTTCCATTCCACACCACATAATTCAACAACAAACTACATAATTCAAACCAACAACACAATTACACAACACACCACATACATCCAATCTACACCACAAAATTCCACATCATGCTACAATATTTAGCAGCACACCACATAAGTAAACTCCACTACATACCACTCCACAACACAAAATACCATTCCAGATAATCTCACTCCAAGACACACAATCCCACTCCACATAATTCCAGTACAATCAATACCACACAATTACTATCCACATAATTACACTGCACACCATGCCACATTATTTCACCACACAGATCCAATCCACACAATACAATTCCACAACTAACTATTCCAATCCAAACCATATATGACTTGCATATATGCAAATGCATATATTGCAAAACCATATATTGCAAATGCTTGTTTACCTTCCAATGCATCCCAGCAGATCCTGTTCCTGGAGCTGCAATCCTTCTCCTGCCCGTCAGCTCTGTGCTGCCTCGTCCTTTCTAAAAGGCTGTGCCCTGTGGAGAGAATGCTCTCTCTGGGGGCCCCCACCCCCATCCTTTTTCCGGGCCTGGCTCTGACTGAGGAGAAACAATGTAACTTGTTACTTTGTTTCTCTTCAGTCCTGGGTCATCATGAGGAGCTCGGAGCAGGCTGCACACTGCAGCTGCTTAAGAGCAAACCTCTCAACCGAAGAGCTGAGGGGGCCCCCTTCACCTACTGAAGACTGGGGCCCCCCCCCCGCACCGCAGGGGCTGCGGGGGTGTTTGTTACGCCCCTGGGAGGGTAAGAAAAGGGTTCAGTGCTTGCAGGGTGGTGGTGAAATATTCAGGAAGGGGGACTGCTGAGGGTAGGATTGCCACCTGGCCGTTTTTCTATCGGCACCACTTGGTATTTTGATGTACTGGATGGTACAAAATGAGGAAAATCATCGAAAGCCGGTATTTTTGTCCATTATTTGTGCATACTTCAATCAATCAATCACATTTGTAGCGCGCACTACTTACCCGCGAGGGTCTCAAGGCGCTGGGGAAGAAAAGGGGGGGGTGCCGCTACTGGTCGAACAGCCAGGTCTTGAGTAGCCTCCTGAAGGTCAGCAGGTCTTGGGTCTGTCGTAGGCTGAGTGGAAGTGTGTTCCAGGTCTTGGCGGCGAGGTGGGAGAAGGATCTGCCGCCGGTGGTTGTTCTTCGAATGCGAGGGACGGTGGCGAGGGAGAGGTCGGCGGAGCGGAGCTGGCGGTTGGGGACGTAGAAGAAGAGTCGTCTGTTGAGGTAGGCTGGGCCGGTCTTGTGGAGTGCCTTGTGTGCGTGGATGAGGAGTTTGAAGGAGATTCTCCTGTCGACGGGGAGCCAGTGCAGGTTTCTCAGGTGGGGGTGATGTGGCTGTGGCGTGGTACGTCGAGGATCAGGCGTGCAGAGGCGTTTTGAATGCGTTGCAGTCGCTTGATGAGCTTGGCCGGGGCTCCCGCGTAGAGGGCGTTTCCATAGTCGAGTCTGCTACTGACGAGGGCCTGGGTGACTGTTCTTCTTGTATCTGTCGGGTTCCACCTGTAGATCTTGCGGAGCATGCGGAGGCAGGAGGAGGAGACTGCATTGACTTGCTTGGCCATGGAGAGCGTTGAGTCGAGGATGACTCCCAGGTTGCGTGCGTGGTCGGTGGGTGTCGAGGCTGCCCCCAGTGTCGTTGGCCACCAGGAGTCGTCCCAGGCTGAAGGGTTGGAGCCGAGGATGAGGACCTCCGTCTGTCCATGTCCAGCTTTAGTCGGCTGCTCTTCATCCAATCGGCGACGGCCTTCATTCCTTCGTGGAGGTTGGATTTGGCGGTGAGGGGGTCCTTGGTGAGGGAGAGGATCAGTTGAGTGTCGTCGGCGTAGGAGATTATTTTGAGGTCGTGCTGTCTGGCGATGCGTGCGAGCGGGGCCATGTAGATGTTGAACAGTGTCGGGCTGAGGGATGATCCCTGGGGTACGCCGCAGATCTCGGAGGCTTCGGATCGGAATGGGGGAGGCGGACTCTCTGGGTTCTGCCGGAGAGGAAGGAGGTGGTCCATTCCAGGGACTTGTCTCGGATCCCTGCGTCGTGGAGGCGTGCGCGTTGAGTGCGGTGGCAGACAGTGTCGAAGGCGGCGGAGAGGTCCAGCAGGATGAGGGCTGCGGTCTCACCGTTGTCCAGCAGGGTCCTGATGTCGATGGCGGCGATGAGGGGAGTCTCGGTGCTGTGGTTGGTGCGGAACCCTGACTGGGATGGGTCCAGGATGCTGTTTTCTTCGAGGTATCGGGTTAGCTGTCTGTTGACGATCTTCTCGATGACCTTGGCTGGGAACGGAAGCAGGGAGATGGGCCTGAAGTTCTTGAGGTCTCTCGGGTCCGCCTTTGGTTGTTTGAGTAGGGTGTTGATCTCTGCGTGTTTCCAGCTCTCTGGGAAGTTTGCGGTTTCGAAGGAGAGATTGATGACGTTGCGCAGGTGGGGTGCGATGGAGCTGCTGGCTTTGTTGAAGATGTGGTGCGGGAAAGGGTCTGACGGGGAGCCGGAGTGGATTGTGCTCATGATCTTGATGGTGTCATCGATGTTCACGTTGGCCCAGGCTGGCAAGGGGTCGTGGTCGATGGTGTGCGGCGGGTCTGGTGTGTCGGTGTCTGTTGGGGCTGTCTGGGTGTTGAAGCTGTCGTGGATGTCGGCGATCTTGCGGTGGAAGAAGGTGGCGAGGGAATCGCACAGGGCTTGCGACGGCGGGATGTCGTTGGTGTTGTAGCTGGGGTTGGAGAGTTCCTTCACGATGTTGAAGAGCTCCTTGCTGTTGTGTGCGTTGTTGTCGAGGCGGTCTTTGAAGGAGATCCTCTTTGCGGACCTGATGAGGTGATGGTGGTTGCGGATGGCGTCTTTGTGGGCTGCGTGGCTGTCCGGTGTCTTTTCACTGTGCCATTTCTTCTCTAGTTTCCGGCAGGTACGCTTGGATGCTAGGAGTTCCGGGGTGAACCAGCTGGCTCTTTAGCTGGTGTATCTGTAGGTGGGTTTTTTCAGCGGGGCGAGGGTGTTGGCGCAGTCGTCTATCCATCGTCTGAGGTTGCGGGCAGCGTCGTCGGTGTTGGAGGGGTCGGTGGGTGGGCTGAGAGCGAGGTTTGCCTGTAGTTGGTCTTCGGTGACTTTGCTCCAGCAGCGGCGTGGGATCTGTTGGGTGCGGTGGTGTGTGGTGGGTTTCTGGAAGGTGAAGTGGATGCAGCGGTGGTCGGTCCAGAGGAGTTCGGTGGTGTGGCTGAAGGAGACGTGGGAGCTTGAGGAGAAGACTGGGTCGAGCGTGTGGCCGGCGGAATGGGTCGGCGTTGTGACGAGCTGTCTCAGTCCGAGGTTGTCGATCAGGGTGGTGGAGTTGCTGCTGTTGTTGTTCTCCAGGTGAAAGTTCAGGTCTCCGAGGAGGATGTAGTCGGTGGAGGTCAGGGCGTGCGTGCTGATGAAGTCGGCGATGGAGTCGCTCAACTGGGGTCGGGGTCCAGGGGGTCTGAGGACGAGGGTGCCTCTAAGGGTGGTGTTGGGGTCCATGTGGATCTGGAAGTGCATGTGTTCGGCGGTGCAGAGAATGTCGTCGGTGCTGGTCGAGACCCTGATGGTGTTCTTGTGGACAATGGCGATTCCTCCTCCTACTCCGTTGGTGCGGTCTCTGCGGGTGATCTTATAGCCGTCTGGGATGGCTATGGCGATGTCTGGTGCGGAGGAGTCGTTCATCCAGGTCTCTGTCAGGAAGTCGACGTCCGGTGATGATGTGTCGAGCAGGTCCCAGAGTTCGACGGCGTGTTTGCGTGCGGAGCGGGTGTTCAGTAGGATGCATCAGAGGTGGTTGAAGTCCTTCATGGCGGGCGCTTCGGCGGCTCTGAGGCTGGTGTAGCTGCAGTTCCGGCAGGTGAAGGGACCATGAGTGCGTTTCGGGGCGGCCTTGAAGCAGGTGCGTGTCCGTCTGGGGTTGAGAGCGTGGAGTGTGTTGGCATCGTATCGGCGGCGGTCGTCGTGGCTGGCGCGGGGGGCGTGAGGACCAGGGGTTCTGGCACTGGGCGCGGTCCAGGCGCAGACGGGCTTGCCTTAGGCGCGCCAGCGGCATGGCCGCGCAGCGGCTGCCATATATGGGGAGGTGGGAGGGATGAGCAGCTGGGAGGCAGGGGCAGCGAATGGTCAGTCAGGGGGGCGGGGCCACAGGGGACGCAGCGGCGGGAACGGGAGTGGTGCGACGAAGGGAACAGAAGGCAAAAGGGCACGGGGATTACGGGGGCAACAAGGAACAGAGGGCAAAAACGGGCACAGAATCAAGGGGCAGCGGGGGAGACAGAAGGAAAAACTGGCACAGAATCACGGGGACAGCGAGGGAAACAGAAGGAAAAACGGGCACAGAATCACGGGGACAGCGAGGGAGACAGAAGGAAAAAACGGGCACAGAATCAAGGGGACAGCGAGGGAAACCAAAGGAAAAACCGGGCACAGAATCAAGGGGACAGCGAGGGATCAGAAGGAAAAACCGGGCACAGGACAAATATAGGCACAGGGGGAAAAAACAGACAACAGCAGTCACAGACACCAAAGTGACAAAAGGCACTACAAAAGAACAGAAGAGGTACAACCCTACGGCCTACCACTGGCCACCAGGGATGAGGCGCAGGTGGTAGCCTGCGGGTGGAGGAGGGCCTCGATCTTCCTCAGCAGCGGCAGCTGGGGCAGGGACACACAGGCGGTGCTGTGCGGAGGGGGAGCGACCTACCTAGCAGGGTCAAGGGTCGCTCCTACTTCAAACAACAAATATAAATAGAACTACTTTTAAATGTGTTCTTGAGCTACGTTAAAGATTCCTGGTTGATAATGAAAGGAAACAAAGGCAGAAAAGTGATGTAACAAATAAATATATATGATTTTTTATAAAAATCATATTTAGTATCATACCTGGGCCTTTCAGACTCTTAAAACAACAACTAGCAGGTATTTTTCTTGTGTAAAGGGGGCAACCCTAGCCGAGACGAGAGCACTAAAAAGACAGTAGAGTCATTGTGGGCGATAACTCAAGCCTGCTCGGTGGGGGAGGAGAGGCACCAGAGGCTAGTGTTGAGCTGTCTCTCTCTGCTACAGGTCCAGAAAGTGAGATGAGGAGGGGCAGTGGTGAAATGAAAGCAGAGCAACTTGAGCTGGCTTGAAAATTCCTGGCCTTGTGCACCTGCAGAGCCCAGTGTCCGCCACATGTCTAGTTATCAGAGAAAGGTTCCTGCCATTGTGTGCATGGGGCTGTAGGCAGAGCCAGCAAACACAAACAAAACAATATAGTTACGGGTTGGCACTGCCATAGTGAACCTTTGGATTTTGCTTTTGACCAGACCATGATCGTGTGGTGCTGAGAGACCATGTGGTATGTATAATTCAGTGCAAAACAGGTGAAAATTCTGGCGTGAGAGTGCATTTTCGAAACTGATACCACTCCAAATTCTTTGTACTCAATAATGACAAAAAATATTAAAATGTGTGAATATATTGGCTGGGGCAAAGAAAATGGACAAGCATACATGAAAACAAAGGTTCAGACACTGACACAGTCATTTAGACACGTTCGCACAAACTGGTCTAAAATCTGGTAATAATTACACTTGCGTCGTCGAACGTTTTGTGTTTGATGTACACATCTTCACCAAAATTAGAGAAAAACAAGTGCAAAAAATAGAGAATAATAAGTGCAACTCTGTATATAATCCTGCTTTGGTTAAAAATTTCCAGTTCGGCAACATGGGTTTTCAAATTCTTTCACGCTATATAAAATTGTCAATTTTTTTTTACCTACTGTGAAGAAGGTAAAGGCCACACAGGTAAGTAGGATCCTTCTTTTAATGTGTGTGTATGTATATGTATATATATATATATATATATATATATATATATATAACATTTCCTGTATAGTCTTGGTACCCTACTCCTGTGTTAATTTTTTTTACAATTTTAATTTTTAGATTTTATCAAACATTGTAGCGATCATTTAAGTACAAGTACCAGATGCACAGTATCAGAGACGCCAAGGGAATCCGTCTCTCATTCATGATACTTGGAATCAGGGGTATATCGTTCAACTGTCATACTCTTATTTACTGTTCTCCTTTCACATTCCTATCCCCCCAGATGTGTCCCCATTTGCCTCTGACTCATACTGGTCATCCCCGGCAGCGTCCGAGTTCAAGGCAGAGTTACACAGTTCCCACCACTCAGTTAGGTCCACCTGCAACTTGTCGTCCCTACGGTTTAGGTTCATATGGGCTTCTTCTGCTAGAGTGCACTCTCGCACATCCCTAAGTCATGCTGTTATGTCTGGGCCTGTCTGCCCCATCCAGGTGATGGCCATCCTGCGCTTAGCTAACACTAACATCAGTTGTAACAACTTGTACGCCATTTTTCGCTTCCTGGGTTTTTTAACGTGGCCCAGCAGGCATTGTAATGGCTCCTCCCCAATACAGAGTCCTGTACTCTCCCGCACCGTCGCCACAACCCGAGGCCAAAACTGCTTCACCCTAGGGCATCTCCATGCTAAATGTAAAAAATCTGCCTCCACTGCATCGCATCTGGGGCACGTGTCGGCTCGGGTCTGGGAGATGTGCCGTAGCCTCAACGGTGTAAGATAGGTGCGGTGCAAAAAATGATAATGAATCAGTTTGAATCGCGCGTTGCAGGATACTGTGTGTGTAAGCGTGCTTATGGTTGCCCAAGTCTTGTCATCCAATTGCCCTTCTAAATGCACATCCCAAGCAGCTCTTGCCCGAGGAGGAGGGCTAGTCGAGTCCATCCTCATGGCTTTATACAGGAGAGAAATCAGCCTGCGCCCAGAACCGCATGTGAGCAGTATATCCAATGTGTGGGTCGTTTGTGGCATGTTGGGGTACGTGGGCCAGGTTATCTTAGCAATTTTCATAAGTCCAATGTAGTGTAGGTAATGTCCCTGTCCCAATGCAAAGTCGTCACAGGCCTGCTCATATGAGATGAATGTTTCATTTGGGTAGAGGTCTGCCAAGACGTCACACCCTCCCTCCCTCCCTCCACACCTGGAAGGACATATGTAGACTCATTTCCCTTACAGGGGCAAGTATCCATATAGGGAGCTCCCTATGGAATGGGGCATGTTTCAGTATCTTCTCCATGTACTGTTGCCATAGATTTGCGGTGTGGCATACTATATAGGGCAGATCGTTTGGGACCCCTCTGCCCTGCATCAGTGCAACCGGGAGTGTGTCCGGGTGTACTCGACCAGTGAGTAGTCGTTTTTCCCAGTGGTCACAGTCCTCTAACCAACGGGATGCATGCTGTAGCTGCGCTGCAAAGTAATACAAGTCCAGTCTTGGAATCTCTAGTTCCCCCCTCCTCGTACCGACGTGTCAGTGTGCTCAGTGCCACTCTACTGCGCCGCCCTGCCCATAGTAAAGAGACAAGCGTGGCGTTCATCTGCTTGAAGACCCGGCTGGGAACCGGGCACAGTTAGTTTTGTAGCACATAAAGGCAGCAAGGCAGCATCACCATTTTGGACACTGCCAGCCTGCCCATCAGAGAGAGTGGCAGCGAGTTCCAAAATGTCACATAGCGTCGCAGCGCATCTGTGACCCTATCTACATTAAGATGCATCAACTGAGTGTTGTCAAGCACTCCCTGGACACCTAGGTACCAAAAATGAGCCCGGTCCTATCTTATCCCAAGGTCGGGGAGACTCTTCAGAGGCAGCGTGGCCATGTGTGACAGGGAAAAGATCAGGGTTTTGCGTTGGTTAAGTCGAAACCCGGAGACCTCCTGAACTCTTGAAGATGCTGCAGGAGCCTAGGCAGTGCCAAACGGGGCGAAGCTGTAAAAAAGAGGGCGTCATCCTCGTATAGGGAGATCATGTGGGTTGTGTCTCCTACCCGTATACCCCACTGCCCCATCACCCCTCGATGGCTATGGCAAAGAGCAGGGGCGAAAGCGGGCATCCCTGACATGTTCCCCGCTCTAATGCCTACTCCTCCTGGCCTGTGCCACCCGTACTCATGCAAGTGGTTCTGTGTACAGTATTTTGACCCATCGGCAGAACTGAGGCCCAAATCCTACTTTCTTAAGCACTGCCAGCAGGCATCCCTGGTCAACTGTGTCAAAGGCCTTTGCAAGGTCTATTGACACCAGGGCAAGCTCCTCATCGCAATGTTTCACCTCATGCATGATATGAGTTAACCGATGCAGGTTCGTGCCAGTGTGGTGGCCAGGTATGAAGCCACACTGGTCTTCGTGTATCAAGTGAGGCATATGCGGGGCTAAACAGGTTGCCAACAATTTACATAGTATTTTAGCATCCGTGTTAAACATAGTGCCAGGGCAATAAGAAGCAGGATCCAAGCTGTCCCCTCCCGGTTTCAATATCATACAGATCTCTCCCTGTCTCACGGTGGGGGGTGAGATCCAACGGTCCAAGGCCTCCCTATAAACCCGCAGTAATGCCTGTGTCACCGTGGCAGAGTACGCTCAATAGAATTCTGGTGAGAACCCTTCTCCTACAGGGGCCTTGGCCCCCAGGAGCATCAGTAATGCTTCCTGTATTTCCTCCAGGGTCAACTGTGCGTCCGGCTCTTCAGAAGTCACTGAGGGGAGGCGAGTCAGGGTCAGTGTCTGCAAGAATGGCACGTATCTATTCTCCCGGACCGCCGGATCTGCTGCATATACTCTCTAGGTGTTGTTGGAACACCTCCAGGATTGCAGCCCTGGTGTGCACTGTCTCACTGGTCAATGTGCGCAAGGCAGTGGTCGGGGTAGGGGCCTGATCTCTCAGGAGAATCCAAGCTAGAAGACTTCCAGATCTGTCCCCCTCTCTGTGCAGCCGCTGCCAATACTGACGGAGCGTATACTTATCGCATCTGTCACTGTCATCTGGCACTTACGGCCCACTCCCGAGCCGCAGCAGCCGGGTCGGACTGATCTGCCGCCTGTGCTTCCACTAATGCCGACTCCTCTGCTCTGAGATCTCGTTGCAACTGTCTGCGAACTCCACATGTCAGTCCCATGCATGCACCCCGTACCACCGCTTTCAGAGCCTCCCATTCCGTTGCTCTAGCAATGGTCGCACCCTCCCAGTTGATTGTCATGTAGTCAGTCAAGACATGGGATATGGTCTCCTTTCCAACCGGGTCTTCCAGAATGTCCACCGGCATTCGCCACGTTCTGGGCATGTGGGCAGGGGTGCCCAAACAAGCCATACAGCTGATCGTGGCATGATCAGAGGGGAATTGAGCCAGATGAGTCACCTCAACATCTAGGATGGCCTCCATTTCCGACACTAACACCCTGTCCAGTCTGCTGTGTGTAGGAGAATGACAAGTATACAATTTCTGAGTCGGTGTCTATCTCTCCATATGTCCTTTATTCCCAAATCCTGCATTATCTCCCAAAGCCTCTTGGTCAGCTGCAGCTTAGTGCCCTGTCTAGGAGGGTTCCTGTCTAAGTTAGGATCCAACACGCGATCAAAGTCCCCCACCCAGAGAAGAGGAGCGTCCAAGTCCGGGGCCAGAAAGTCATGGACTGACTGATAAAACCCCGGGTCATCTATGTTCGGGGCATATATGTTTAGGATAACGATATCCTGTCTGTCAAGCGTCGCCCTAAGTAGGATATAACGGCCGTTCACGTCAGCTTCCATGTACTGCAGAGCAAACTGGGTGCCCAGGGGCCACCCATCTCAGTACACCCCTCGCATAAGTAGAGTAGGATGAGTGAAATATCTAACTTCTCCATTTTTCTGCCAACCTATTAGCACTCTTATCATCAAGGTGGGTTTCTTGCTAGCAAGTCACTGAGACTTGATGTCGCTTAAGAAACAAGAGTACTCTGTGGCGTTTTGTGCATGTACCCAATCCCCTTACATTCCAGCTAAGGAACTTAACTTCCATTGTCACAGCGATATCTCACATGTCATCCCGGTCCCCAGCTGTGCGCTCCACCCATCCTCAACAGATCCTGCATATAACAACTACTAACAAACAGTGCAAACTGTACCACGTTCCCTCCACCCACGGACAAATAACATGCAACAGCGGAGTCATCAATGCCCACCCCATGCTTGTGCCAGGACGTGCACAGCTTCCCTCGCAGCCCAACAGGGGCCACTAAACTCCCCAAAGAAATCAGCCTCCTGGCCTAGCCCATCCATTTCTATATCTAGAGATTGCCCGTCAAGAGGCATGTAATCTGGCGGCCGTGCCCAATAAGGTTGCAATTCTCACAATGTTATGTTCAGATTGTCGACTCTCCTCTAGCCAAGTCAGGTGCCTCAGCTTTTCCCCCACCCCCCTGTTTGTCCGCACTCACCCCTCCAACACCTCAGCAGCAAACATGCGGCCCACAAGGACTTCAAACTTTACTTATTATGGACGTCAAGGCTGCCAACAGTAGTTCAGTGCCTATGTGAACAACCTCTTTTTAGGTCGAGCCTAGCGCAGCGCGCATGCTTTGCTCTAGGAGATGACCTTTTGGAATCGGTCTGCACTTTTCTGACACTCGTGCGTGTGGCGGCATCCACCTTGCGGGAGCGAGCAGCGGCGCGCAGGGCGCCATGTGGTCTGTATCATGTTTCAATTAGCGTGGTGGCTTTCAGTTTCGCGGGCGCGCGCGTTCATGTTTTTTTTTGCAATGGCTTGGCACGTAGGCAGCATGCCACAAATTCAACACAGCTCCACAGTTCTCAAGCCATCAGCCACATCCAACTAACACATGAAAAAAGCCCAACAGCACTGCAAAAATCAATCGGACTCCATTGCTAGATCACCCGCAATTTTCTGCTATTTTTACACGGCCCCACATTTGCCTGTCTCGCGGTCGCTTTCACTTTCGTGCCGTGCTTGTTCCTGTGTTTGCATTCTACCAATGCCATACACCCATCTAATTACAGGAAGAACGAGGTAAAGTTGATCCTTTGCACTAACCTATTGTGACGAATATTTTTTTTTAGTCTTTAGTTCGCTTTAATGCTGTCTACGGCTTTTGATAAATCGTATTGCTCAGATAGCACATGTGGTGCACATTTAAAACTCTGTCGAGAAAGAGAGTCGGTGAAATGAGTTGCATTCGCCCGTTTATCTGGAGCCTCCCTTGGAGGGTCCCTTCTGACTGTGCCTTGCAGCTCCCCGCCTCCTGCTCCCTTTTCAGGCCGAGCCTGCATGTCGGCCCCAGAGGTAATCATTCAGCAGCCTGACAATGTATCCATCTTTATTGACTGCCAGGGCTGGGTTTGGCGGAAAGGGGATGCGCAGAGGGCAAACAATAAATGCACACGGCTAGGGCTGCTCTCATGCCAAGCTCATTTTCGTTTTTTTTTTTATAAGAGTTTTTGTTTAACCCAAGTGTACGTACAATCCAGATATCATCCAATCGAAATCGGTGCTCCTTTTATGGGAAGGATTTGTTGTGTCTCGTTTTGAGAAAAGCATGTAATTTAAAATAAATAAAAAAAATAAAAAAACGAACATTTATGGTAGTTAGATAAATCAGAGCCAGTGGGGTGGGTTTTTCTGATTTGAATGGTCGTTTCTCTCATTATGTGCGAACCTAAGACGAGCAGAAAATGTATAAATAAACCAGTTCGCCCCAAGAGCCATCCAGAGCAAGTGATGCACGGTGTAGTGCTTGGGGGACACTGGTTGCCTCACCTACAACAGCGCTACAGGGACCACCTCGCGCTGAGGAAGGCTAACACAAGGGGGCATAAGAGCTGCCATCACCTCTTTACCCCCCGCAACAACGAGAGCAGGCGGCGATAATTCTTAGTTTGTATTTAAAAGTATAAATTGTAAATTAAAGGGAAGTTTTTCCTCTTCTCAATCATGCGGCGTACGTTTGTTTTGCTTGCAGTGCTACACGTAGTAAAACCTGTTAATGTTAAGCACCCAGAATAATGTGCTGCATGGCTAAAAACTTATAAGGTACCAAAGGCGAGACCTATTGGCTATGCCAATGCTTGTTTTCAGGTAGCTTCTGTCACAGGAGCTGGTTCCAGGATGGTTTTAGGGATTATGTCCGTCGTCTGGTTCAGCATTTCCGGAGTATTCTCCGGCTCAGGCCCAGATTTCGAGTTCGGTGTGGAGGAGGCACCCATCTTGATGGTCTCCAGATGCATGGTACTGTTCTCGCCCACCGTGATTCTCTGTTCATCCAGTGGGTCCCCATTCGAGGGCCGACCCGGGCGCCTTTTATTTCGAGTTTCTCGTCCAGATCGAGTGCCCCAAACCTTCCTTTTGTTTTGCTGTTCTGGGGGGAACGTCACGTCCGATCTCTAGCCATTTCCAGACCTCCGGTGTCTCAAAGAAGTGGGCCCTGCCTTGTGCAATTACCTTCAATTTAGGGGGGTATAGCAGCATGTACTGTAGTTGCGTATCACGAGCTTCTGCTTTACCCCCAGAAAGGTTTTCAGCTGCTCCTGGACCAGCTTGGTGTATTCTGGGTATATGGCTATTTTGCTGTTTTCATAGCAGAGATTCTGAGTCTCTCTTGCAGTCCTGAGGATACAATTTCTGTCTTGATAGTTCAATACATTAGCAATTATTGCCCGGGGGAGGCCGGGGGCGGATGCATCAAGGCTCTGTGTGCTCTTTCCACTGCAAAAAGGCTTGGACAAGCCCCTCAGATGCAACTGAATGCATATCCATCTCTCCAGGAAGTGATCAGCCATGCCCTCCTCAACTCGCTCAGGGAACCCTAAAACTCTGATGTTGCTGCGCTTTGTGCGCCCCTCCGCATCCTCATCCCGGCGCTGAGGGCCCTCGTGGCTGTGGACATCTGTGCCACCTGCTGCTTTAGTGTCGCCACCTCTCCCTTTAAGATCAGTATGTCTCCCTCTGCCGTGGACACTTAATCTGCTACTTTACATAAGTCGGCTCCAATTAGGTTCACATCGACAGATACAGTCTCAATTTGGTTTGCCAGGCCCTTTCTGGAGCCTTGTATAGCTGCCAGGAGCTCCGCGCGTGATGGTTCGCCGGTTGCGCCATCCTCTCCCTCCTCCCCAGCGCCGGTTTGTCTTGTTATGCGCTGCGGGGGTGTCGAGGGGTAATGTACTGCGTGATTGTGTTGACCCTAGCAGAGCAGGCTGTTTTGTCCTTGCCCATCATGAGCCGACCCGGTGCCCCCTTGTGCTCTAGATCCAGGTCACGCCAATCTCCTTAGGCCCTCAGCTACCAGGTAACTCCCTCCTCTTCATTAAGCTGCCACAGTGGTTCCTGTGTTATCCTTTCTGGGGGGTGGGGAGAGAAAAGGGAGGGGGAGAAGCAGGCCTGATCGAGCCCCTCGAGTCTCCAAGGCTGACTCTAATGGCCTGCGGCAGCACGATCAGCTCGTGTGCAGCTTGACAGCACTCCGTTTGAGTCAATTGAGTTGTGAATGTCAGTCGTGTTGCGTGATATCCCATGCACCACATGTCACCTTCAGGCAGGGGTCCAGTCCTCAGCACCTCGAGGAGATTCCCCCTTCAATCTTGCTTAGCAGCACCCAGGTACCCAGCTCTCCGCCCACTGGCCAGAGGCAACCGATCATCGACTCCAGCAGGGTCAAGTGTGCACAGCCGCCACAATCCACAGCCACCGCTGTGATGCTCCCAGGTAACGGGGTTCAGCTTCTACATGCGGAGTCTCACTGACCCAGAACCAGTTCTGTGCGATTATCTCCTAGGATTCCCCCTCTAGGAGCCGAGATCAGCCGAATTCTGCCCTCAGGCTAGTCTCGGGCAACCCTAAACCGCCCAGCGGAGGGGGGACGGTAAGCAAGGGGAGCAAGAAGGAGACAGCATTTGCTGTTGTCCCCCCTCTCCCAACACCCTCACCTGCAGCTCCACCGCTGCACTAACCGCGGCTCCAGTCCAGGTCTGTGGGCCACTACAGCTCTCCATGCCCAAGGGTACGCATCAGGAGTAAGGGCGCCGGTTCCTCCCGCGCCGCGGTCTCCTGGGGCACAGCCCGCCGGCAGCGGTCACCTCAAAGAACAAAAGGCAAGTGAGGAGAGCAACCGCGAAAGCAGAAGCCACCTGCTCCGTATTTCCTTCCAGCAGGCGCCGCTTCTCTCGTCTGCCGGAGCGGGCCACAGCACCACCAACGGCCCCCGGCAGGCGTCAACAGCAGTCTGGGCCACCCCGCACCACACTAGGCCTCAGGTCAGGGATCGGCGCCTCACCGGAGCAGAGTTTTAGTCGTAGCGGTGCGGGTCAGCTACTCGCTTTGCGTCTTCCTCCAGCAAGCGCTGCTTCACTCGGCTACCGGAGCGGGCCGCAACTCCGCCTATGGGCCCCGGCAGGCGACAACAGCAGACTGGGCCACTCCACACTACACTGAACTGCAGGTCAGGGATCAGCACCGCACCGGGACAGAGCTTTGGTCACAGCAGTGCGGAACAGCGGCTCGGGTAACCGGGTCCGCATCCGTCGCCCTACTCCACGAGGTGGGCCGCACCTCCCCCACCGGGCCTCGCCCAAGTTTTAGTTTCAATCCGATGGCCGCCGTCATTTCTCAGTGCCGCAGGGACTACCCACAGCATAAGGTTGTCGCAAAGTTGTGCTCCAGGTCATTTGCTAGTGCTATCAGGCAGGATCATGCAGGATTACTGGGCAGGCCGGCCGGGAGTTCAAGGGCTCACGTCCTGTCAGCCATGTTGCTTGGCTACGCCCCACTCCTGTGTTAATTTAAGTGTTCTGTTGTAAGGAGGGAGATGTGTTGCACTGTGCCTCCGGAGCCTTATGCATTCCGTGATTAAAAAATTGAACTGGCGAGTGCACACCACCAAATTGAATTGGATGAGGAATCAAACATTGTGTTATGTTATGGTATGATATGTTATGTTAGGGGGATTTATAAAGTGCTCATACACCGACAGGTCTCTTGACGCTAGGTTAGTGGCCACTGATATCTGAGTCCGCATCTAGCTATAGGCTTGAGTAAACAGCCATGTTATCAACTTTTTATAAAACACATGTAATTTGCTGTCTGTCAGAGTGCAATGGGCATAGAGTTCCAAAGTTGGGGTCCTAGCGTGGAGAATCATGAACCTCCCATCCTTTTGCGTCTGAATCTTGGGCCCACCAGTAGATTCATTTGTGCACATCTAAGATTGCGTATTGGGGAATATCTGTGGATCCTTGTGGATAGGTATTTGGGCCCTATGCAAAGGATCACTTTGAAGACAATGCATTCTGTTTTAAACATTGATCACTGCGCTTCTGGGATCCAATGAAGCTCGATCATCAGCGGCTATGTGTGGCTGTGTCTAGGCTGTTTAAAAAATAATTCTAGCAGCTTGATTTTGTATCATCTGAAGTTTGTGATTTTGGTTAATAGGGAGACCCAGGTAAATAGCATTAGCGTAATCAATTCTGAACAGAATCAAGGCGATAATAATTTGTGTGCTGGCCTCGTGGTGACTAAATTTCTGATTTTCCTGAACTTCCTGAGTTGGAAAAAGCAGGACAACGTAACCATGCTTATTTGGGGTTTCATGGATAGGTCTATGTCAATTTGGATGCCCAGACTTTTTACCATGTTCTTAGGGTTGGGTGGAGGACCTAACTCTTTTGGCCAGTAAGCAGGGGTCCAGTAATTTAATTTATTGTTGGAGATGACAATCTCTGTTTTGTCAGAGTTACGTTTTAACTGGTTGCTATTCATCCACTCTCTGATGAACAGCATGGCATACTGGAAGAGCTCCGTAGAGTCTGATGTCTCGTCAATTTTTTAAACATCAACTGCATATCATCTGCGTAATTTTAAAGTTTTACCTTCATTTGTTGTAAGGTGTGTATCAAGGGGCGGATGTAAAGGTTAAAGAGATGGGGGGACAGGGAGGAGCCCTGTGGTACCCCACAGTTCGTACTACCTATAGCAGAGCTATAAGGTGGGAGACGGACTGATTGAGTTAGATCTTTTAAGAAGTATTTTATCCAATTTAAGGCAGTTCCCCTATGACCTGCCGTAGCCATTCGATCTGCTATGATTTCGTGATCAACAGTATCGAATGCTGCAGATAGGTCCAGTAGGACAAGGCCTGTATGCATCTCTCATCATCCTTTTCTTTTAAGTCGTCCACTACAGATAAAATTATTGATTCGGTGGAGTGAGAGGGCCGGAAGCCTGTCTGGTGGGGATCAAGGAAGTTTGTCTCTTCTAAAAAGGAACAAAGATATTTAGCAACATGTATCTCCAGAATTTTAGCAGAATAAGAGAGAAGGGATATGGGCCTATAGTTTCTAACTGCTCGGGGTTCACACCAGATTTGTCTTTGAAGCGGGATTATCACTGCTTCTTTGAAAGCGAGAGGGACATCTCCTTGCAAGAGGGATAAGTTCAATAGAGAGAGGGTGCTTTCTGGAAAGGAAGTGAGAATACATTTTTGTATATGGGGGGGGACGTCTTTAGGACAGCCTGATCAATAATTCTGTGAGCCGTTCTTTTTTAATGCATGGGAAGGTAGAAATTGAAACTGGGTTACTGTTTTCATGTGTGTAATTCGTATCCGGTAGATTGGGAATTGTTTAAAATGGGGGGCTCTAGTTGGCAAGGGTTTGCGCCTTTGTCCAAGTAGGGACCCTTCCTTCTAGTCAGGATAAGGGAGTTACACTCCTAAAATAACCCCTGCTCACCCCCTTGGTAGCTTGGCACGGGCAGTCAGGCTTATCTTAGAGGTAGTGTGTTAAGCATTTGCACATAACCAACAGTAATACAGTGAAAGCACTACAAAAGGACACCACACCAGTTTAGAAAAATATCCAATATTTTTATGTATCAAAAACAAAACCAAAAACGATAAAAATCCACCATACAGTTCTCAGAAATCTTCAATAATCAAAATAGACTTGAAATACAGTTCCTTGAAGTCGATAGCGCCGTCTGGGGCTATTGCGTCGTCGTGAACAACAAATCCATACAGTTCTGGCTTACCGCGGCGTCATGGGACAGTACCTTTAGAAATGCAGGCGACCTTTCAGAAGCCCCGAAGAGCTGGCGTAGGCAGGCGTTGGTTCCGTAGGTCGGTGCAGGAGTCGTCGGGACCTTAAAGTCACACGCGTTGCAGATCGAACTCCTTGTGTTTGAAGTCGGGAGCGCCGGCGGGCATCGGGGCTGCGGTGCGAAGTGAAGCGGTGCAGCGTGCGGTGCCATCAGGTCGTGGTGCAGGCAGCGGCTCAGTGATGATCGTCCAGCGGCGTCGGTGAGACCAGGGCTGTAGTGCGAAGTGATGCGGTGCTCGTAGGTCATGGTGCAAGCAGTGGTGTCATCATTGCGGAAGTACTATCCTTGGCTGACAAACTGGAGTCGCTGGCACCAGCGTTGGTAGGCCAAGGCTGCGGAGCGGGATGAGGACGGTGCGTCGTGTAACTTACGAGCGGTGCCCTCGAGCCACGGAACAAGCAGCGGCGTCGATGTCGGCGTGGAGCGTTGTCGTCAGGGACACCAAGGCAGCAGTGTGAAGCGGTGCGGAGTGCGGTGCCCACAGGTCGCGGTGCAAGCAGCGTCAGGTGACGGCGTCGGTGAGACCAGAGTTGCGGTGCAGCGTTTGGCGGTGCCCTCTGCGGTGCCTTCAGAACACGGAGTCAGCAGCAGCAGCATCGTAGACGGCGTCAGGTTGCTTTTTCTTCTGTTGCAGCACAAAACACACAGTCCCCAGTGTTAATGGCAGAAGAACTTGAAGTATTTGCTATTCCCGAGACTTCTTGAACAGGGGGCAAGCTCTACCTCTAGTCCTTGGAGAAACTCAATAAAGAAGTTGTAGAAAGCTCAGTCCAGTCCTTTTACTGCCCAAGACATAAGCAGCCACTGCAGGCCAACGCAGCAAAGCTCACAGCAAAGTGATAGTCTCTCCTCACAGCTTCTCCAGCTCTTCTTCTTGGCAGTCTTCTTGGTTCCAAAAGAGTTCTAGAGTTCTGGGGTCTGGGCCCCAATATTTATACTCCAAATTCCTTTGTCCTCTCAGGCAGAGAGTGTCTGTGCTTAGTCCAAACCAGTTTGGTCCTCTCTGGCTCAGCTTCCCAGAAGGAGGCGGATACAGCATTGTCTACAGCAGACCAGGTCCATTCAGGTGCAAGGAAATCTCCTCCCACTACTCTGAATGCAGCCCAGGTCTATTCAGCCCAGCCCTGACTCATCCAGACTCTCTGGAGCCACTGCACATCCCCAGCCCCTGTCACTCCAAAGCCAGACAGTCAATACACATCCTAGCAGAGGCACACAGGATGGCTAAGTAAGAAAATACCTACTTTCTAAAAGTGGTATTTTCAAACACAGAATGTAAAAATCACCTTTACTGAAGGATGCAGTTTTAGATTCTGAGTTCAGGCATACTAAACTTGATTTTCCTATCTGGTCCCAATGGGAAGTTATATTTATAAGATGTTATAAATTAACTCCCATGCTTTCCTATGGGCCAGAAATCTTTTCAATAGTGAAAAACGAAATTGGAAGTATTTCACTATCAGGACATGCCACACACAACATGGCATGTCCTATCTTTCACATATACTGCACCCTGCACACAGGGGTACCGTGGGCCTACCTTAGGGGTGACTCGCATGTACGAAAAGGGAAGGTTAGGGCCTGGCAAGTGGGTGCACTTATCAACACAGAAAGGAGCATAGGGGGGAAAAAAGTCAAGCCGCCCCCCACTCAACACATTATCAACAACCAGGGCCTGACTCAATGGACAGATATCCTTAGCTTTCAGACACTGGAGGAGTCTATAATATTTTCTAACGATGCCTCCAACGATGCGGTCTAATACCGCTAATTCAAGTGTCTAAATGTCCAGTTTATAAACACACTGTCACTACACTGCAGCCAAAGAATTCCCACCAAAATTAATTAGAAAAGGTTAGAAAAAATGTGAGAATGGAGAGAAAGCACCTCACGGTAGTAACACCAAGGGGGGCTTGCTAGTTGGTACTCGCTAGCACACCCACTTATCATCATTGGTTGCTTTCTCACCATGAAAAGAAAATGTGTTCCAACGTAAACTTTCTCAAACGTGAAGGAAGAAAACAGTGACAGCAAGGTACAATATGCACTGTAGGTGCTAATGTCACACAAGTGCCCTACTGATCCCCGTGAGAAAAGAAATGAAATGCAGTTCCCAACATTAAAAATGAGATCCTACTCACTGGCCAAATTTGACTTTATTCAAGTTTCTCCTGAGGCTTGAGCCGGGAGACATTGTTCTGCTTCTCTCACCTAACTGCTCTAATTGCACACTCGTTTTATATTTGTATTGCTCTGCTGCTAAAACGCTGCTCATTTTTACCTTTTGCACAGAAGAGAGCGTCTTTTAAAATTGGCATAATTTTTTATCTTTTTTAAATCTGTTTTATTTACTTGTTGTTGTGCTGTGAATCTGCTTGTGGTGGCTTGGGAGGGCACCGGGACGCTTCGGGGCTTTTGCGGGGGTGGCTGCTTTAGTTGCGGCCGCCATCTTGAAGGCACTGTGGGGTCAGCGGGCTAGTCTATTCCCAGGTCGACATAAATGGGAGCGCTGACGCGATCGCGCAGCGGGCGCGCCGCTGGCGCGCCAAAGGCAAGCCCGTCTGCGCCCGTCCGCGCCCGGGTCGCGTTCGGCGCTAGAACCCATGTCCATCAGGTAAGACACCTACCCTGATCTATTCCAGAGCTCAACTATGCAATCTGAGGCCGGCTGTGAAGACTCATGGCTGTGCCTGCCTTTTGCTGAGTTCAAGACCCCCCTCCTCACATATTACTTGCCCCAACTGTAACTGCTCTCTATCAAGATTGGAATATCAGGCGATTAGGACCTTTAATAACAAAAAGTTTAAATGGGTGGAACCAGAGGAAACATTGATAAAATGTACTCTGCTTTTTTTCTAATTAATTTTGGTGGGAATTCTTTGGCTGCAGTGTAGTGACAGTGTGTTTATAAACTGGACATTTAGACACTTGAATTAGCGGTATTCGACCGCATCGTTGGGGGCGTCGTTAGAAAATATTATAGACTCCTCCAGTGTCTGAAAGCTAAGGATATCTGTCCATTGAGTCAGGCCCTGGTTGTTGATAAAGTGGGTGCACTTGCCAAGTCGACATGGCAGTACTAGACTGCACACAGATACTGCAGTGGCAGATCTGAGTTACCTTTACAGGCTGCTTATGTGGGTGGCACAATCAGTGCTGCAGGCCCACTAGCAGCATTTGATTTACAGGCCCTGGGCACACACAGTGCACGGTACTAGGGACTGACTAGTACATCAAATATGCCAATCACGGAAACACCAATCCATAATACAAATTTCACTGAGAGCATTTGCACTTTAGCACTGAATAGCAGTGGTAAAGTGCCCAGCGTCCTAAAACCAACAACAGCAGGTTCAGGGAAAAAAAACGGCGGAAGAAGCAAAATGTTTCGGGATAACCCTGCAAAAAGGGCCATTTCCAACAGGGACAATGGATTCTTGGATTTTCTTTATTTTGTCTAGAAAGAAGAAATTAAGATCATCGCACAATTTCTGAGAGGGAATGGTAGGAGGTGTTACTCGGTCGGGGTTAGATAGGTCTCTTACTATATTAAATATATATCTCACTTTATTGTCTGAGTTTGACTTTGTTAGTGAAAAAGGATTTTGTTGCCTCTAAAATGGCTTTTTGATAGGCTGTCAGGCTTTGAATGAATAACTCCTTAGTTTCTGGCGAGTGTGTTCTACGCCATTTCCGTTCTGCCTGGCTCGTTCTTAGTTTAGCTCATTTTAACCCAGCGGAAAACCATTTAGATGCCTCATGTCGCCGGGCACGACTGGTTTGGTTTTGCAGAGGAGCATGTATATCACTGCCATACAATTGCCAAATTGAGGTCTCTTTCTCATAGTTGTCTACATCGTCTGTCATGGCAGGCAGATTGAGTGCCAAGGTATTATGAAAGGAATTAAAATTTGTGCAATTCCAGTTTCTGGTCATAATTTTAGGACAAGCCGGTGGTTTGGATAAGATAATGTCACTTAATGTAAAGCTAATTAAGTGATGGTCTGACCAAATGCATGGGTGTATAGCTAAATTCTGCAAGGTAAGGTTAATGGACCAAACCTGATCAAGTGTATGATCTTTAATATGTGTGGGAGCATGTATATGCTGTTCAAGATTCAGACTCTGCCGCATTTCAGTCAATTCCCTGGAGCCCTTGCCCCCTTCTTCATTCGCTAATAGTTCATATCTCTAATTATTAAAACTTTTGCATAATCTACAGTCAGTGAGGCGATGCTTTTTGCTAGATCTTTGGGGAATTCCATCATTGCTATTGGCGGTCTATATATAAGTACACACACCAATGCAGAGGTGGAGGAGTCCAGCTTTATCGTTAAACTATCAGCTAGTTTAATCCCTAGTGGAGAGATGGCGGTGAAGGAAAGGCCCTTTTTAATGGCTGCTGCCACACCGCCCCCCCCCCTTTTTCCAGAGGGTCTATTTGTCTGTAAAAGATAAACGTTTTCTGGTAGTGCAGCTAATATATCAGGGGTAGATTCATCTGTTAACCAAGTTTCTGACATGAACAGGATATCTGGAGAGTTGGTGTCTAATAGGTTGAATAACTCTAACTGATGTTTAACCATAGAGCGAGTGTTTAAGTATATAATGTTTAAATCCTTTATTGGGTGGTTGTTGACTGTGGGGAAAGTATTCTTATGATTCATTAAATGTTTGGCAGGCAAAAAAGCACTTAAGTCCATTGCTAGGCCAGAGTTGAGATGGCCGAGTCTGTTGAGCTTGTATTTAGCTGAGGGATCAAGCTGCTGCTTGTCTTGTGGGGCCATAAGTTTCAATTCTTCGGATGTATAGATACATTTTTGGGCATTATAACTGGCCCCTGGCCCTGTCCGTATGCGGACGGGCGCAGACAGGCTAGACTTTGGCGCGCTGGCAGCGCGCGTCCGTGCTGCCGCCATCATTTTAAGTCATGCGAAGTACAACAGGCTCCGCCCCTCCCCTACTAATTGGTTACCCTTAGCCCAATCAGTCTCCTACTTGCATGCTAGCTAGAGCCGTCTAAAAGTCATCAATTTTTGGTCATGATAAAAATACCCATGATGAATATCTACATGCATTATTATTAGCTCTCAGGAGGCATGGGTTGACTGTCAAAAATGAAAAATGCGTGTTTGGTAAACAGGAAGTAGAGTATTTGGGCCATGTAATATCCAAGGAAGGGATTTGACCAAAGATCAGCCACGTGGAAGCTATTATGGCTGCGCCAGAACTTAAAAATAAGGAACAGTTAGTCATTTTTGGGTCTCACTGAATTTTTTTAACGATTCGTGGAGAACTATGCGTCCAAAGTGGAACCTTTGCAGGCATTACTAAAAAAAAATGCAAAAATTATATGGGCGTAGGAGCAAGTCGTGTTTTAATGCAGTGAAAAAAGAGATTTCTGTAGCTCCATGTTTGAGATCGTTTGTGAGGGAGGCAGATTGTGTGTTGTCAGTGGATGCCAGTGGATATGGCATTGGGGCTGTGTTTTCACAAAGGATGAAGAATGATATGTGGATCGTAACGTATGCTTCTTGTACTCTAACACCACCTGAGCGGAGTTACTCTGTTATTGAGAAAGAGTTACTTGCAGCAACATAGGCAGCTAAGCGATTTTGGTTGTATGTGTGGGGAAGGAAATGTAAGATTTGTACGGATCATAAACCATTGGTAAATATTTTGAAACCTGAAGGGGAGAAAAGTTTGATGGCGAGATTGGCATTGAAATTGCAAATGTTTTATTATGAGATTGAAATTGGTTCCAGGGGAAAATAATACGATTGCTGATGGTTTATCTCGATTACCTGGCAGTGGCATGGCAGAACTAGAAACAGGTGGTAATGAGTGTGAAGTTGCTTTTCCGTACGAGGATGTTGTTTCTAGTGGAAGTGAAATGAGTGTGGGTGATCAGCAAGTAACGGAACGGTTGTGGTTACAGGAAATGGGGAAGGATGTTGTATTGAAGGCCATGGAGAGGTATATTTGTGTGGTTGGCCAAGGGAAGCGCAATTGCAAGGATAATGTGGTGCTTTTTGGAAGATAAAGGAGGAGTTGTGTGTGTCTAATGGAATAATTTTGAGAGGAGACAGGATTGTGCCACCGGTTGGTGTGCGAAGTCTGATTGTTGGCATGAGTAATAGGGGGCTGGTGGTATATCAAGTACTAAGAGGAGAATCAAGGAAATATTTTGGAGGCCTGGAATGGATGCTATGGTGGACCGTAGGATCCGGAATTGTAAAAAATTGCAGTACTAGTGATAAGGTGGCTAAACCCTTCAGCGTACCTTTGACTATGGTAGAATTACCGAAAGGGCCATGGCAGAAGTTAGCTATTGATTTTATGGGTCCCTTTTCTACACTATCGGCTAAGGAGAATTATGCTAATGTGTTAATTGATTATTACTCTAAGTGGCCAGAAGTGAGAATGGTGAGTAGTGTGACAACTGAGGTTGTAATTGAGTTTTTGGAGGATGCGTTTGCGCGTGAAGGTGATCCGGAAGTAATTGTTTCTGATAATTGTACGCAATTGACGTCTGCTAAGGTGCAAAGATTTTTATTAAGAACTGGTATTAAGCATGTGAAAACATCATTGTATCATCCAGAAGGATATGGCCAGGTGGAACGCTTCAATAGGGTGGTTAATGAGGCTATCCAATTGGCTCTTGCTGCTCTTGCTGCAGGAATACCTTGGAGGAAAGCGTTACAGGAGAGAATGTTGGCTTACAGAGTGACACCACATTCTGTGATGGGTAAAATACCGTTCCAAGTGTTAAGGGAAAGGAAACCTTCTACGAAGTTGGTTCCTTGGTGGTTGAAGAGAAGGAATGAAGGGAGGGGAGATGTGAAGCATGATGAGGCTATGAGGTCAAGTGTAAAGGAGTTCCAGGCATGAACCTACTGTGCGTGAACGGAGTCATAACAATCGTTGGCCGATGTTAAAGGTGGGTAAATTTGTTCGTGTGAAGAATCCCAGAGGTGTGGTGAAGGAGGCTGCTTGTTGGTCAGGGCCATTGAAGGCGAGCAAGTTGTTGGGGAGTGCTGTGGAGTTGGAAGATGGTAGGCGGTGGAATTTGCGTCGCATAAGTTTGTGCAATGTGCAGAATGACATGATTGTGGCTAGCAGGAATAGTGAAGGTTTAGATGAATGTAGCGGTTATGTTTTGGGTAGGGAAGCTGTGGTGGTGCCGAGTAGTGGAAGTAATGATGTAACGAGGAGTAATCATTTTGGAAGTGACGGTGTTGTACGACGTGGTGGAAGAATGAGGAAACCCCCCATCTTATTTTGATGATTATCAGTTAGGGTAATTCTGTGTGGCGTATTTATGTTCATGTTGCTCACATACATTTTTCATTCCTAGACCCATAATGTGCAGCCAACCCAGAATAGTAGCTCTCTTCTTAGCTACATAAACTTTACCATGGCATTTCCTATCACTAAACCCTATATCAGTCCAAATAAATACTTCCATAGGAATCTTATGTCCAGAATAATTACCTGGATTAACATCAGGATCATGTAATATCCTGCCCAGCCACAATTTCTCAAACACATTTTAACCCATAATGGTGTACCATGCACATGAATCCACCATGGTTTTGACATCAACACCATCAATGCATATCACACAAGTAGGCAAACTTATGACTCTGCCAACTCCATTCGCTTGATCATCTTGCACACTCAACACTAAGCCACTTAAACTCCTTCCATCCTTTTTTCCTGCATGTACTGCACACCTTGTTTAAAGTTCCATTTGGAATTGGCTAAATGACTACTCGAGCCACATCTAAAACAAGACAAACTCAGCACATCACGTTTTACTTTTTACTGAGCTATCACCCATTTTCACTTCACCACTTTTATTCCTGATTTTGGCATCCCTTACAACACTGACTGCCCTCATGTGGTTACAACCACCGCCTTCACTCCTCACTTTTTGAATGCACTCATCCTCAATACTCCTAGCTACATCCACGGCTGCTTTCAAAGATATTTCCCCACAAGACCAGAATTTTTTTTGATTTAGTCTTCATAAGAATTTGGTCTCTAAGTACTTGGTCATACATCATCATTGCTAATCCTTAGTACAGATACAAAATAGCCAATACTTTTATCTTCTTTTTGTGCCCTAGAATAAAATTTAAATCTTTCCATCACTACATTTATTTTCCTGCCAAACCTTTCTTGCATCTGCTTCAAAATGCAAGCCCTCTCTCATGTGCTTAACAGGAGGTGAATTACTAACCATACGGTAAAATAATAAGACTGTGCCAAAAAATAACAGTAAAACAGCTGAATATTTCCGGACCTGCAAACCCTGTTTTTACAGTCATCATAATCACTATTTGCGGAATCACATACTTTTATTTGGCACTCACTTGACACTGCTCGGAACTTAAATCTGGTGCCTCTGCACTGGTGCCAGGTAGCTGATGATGACTTGCCTGCAGACTGCAGGAGTACGCGCGCCTTGGCCCGCCTCCGCAATCCAGAAGAGAAAGGAAAGACCTGGTGCAGCAGTAGGTGGGCCCCCAGAGTGCTCAGCCATGTGATTGGAACTAAGTGGCGGCATCATTGGCATTCACATCCTGCCGTGTTGCGCCCGTGCTTAGAGCCCCACTTTAACCACCGTGGCTCGCGCTGAGGGACAAGTTGAGGGATTATGAAAGCCTTGACCAGCCGCCTGAACCATAAATTGTGGTGTAAGCACCCTATTGCCTGTAAAGTAAAAGAAGGCACATGCTTGCTGAACCAAGCCCCCATGGATCTGGTGGCGCTTTCTTTTGAGATTAGATTTATTAAAATAAATACATGTGACCTTTATTTTTTCAGCCCGTCCAGCGCTGGAGAAACAATGTATTACAGTAAAGACTTGGTCACCATAGCAACAGTGGTGCTCGCAGAGCGGGAAAGTAAACTGCCTGGGGCACTGCAGGTAGCAGCACGGCAAGCTCCGAAAGCACTTTTGTAGTTAATGATGCATTCTGTACAGTCCTGCCAAGTATCACGCATCAGGTGTGACACTCACGCATTTCAGTGCGGTGTTCCGCATCACCGCACTGAAATGCAATGTCACGCATTTTTAATGCTACTCAGAAACTCGTGCAGGCTCTGCTCCCCGGCGCTGCACTGCAGACTCACTTGCCAGCAGAGCTGGCTCAGATAGTTAAACAGTTAATCTGTCTCTCTGGCTCAGCCTCTGAGAGTCAGTGAGGTGCTACAATGTTACAATCTGCGACTGCCCTGGCTTTAATTCCCAGTCCCGCTGCGCGCCCGTCAATCACTGAAGACACACACTGACTCACTCACTGTCGAAGACTCGACCCGGGCGCGGGGCCTGCCCTCACTCAGCTCAGCAGAGGTTGCTACTGGCTGCTGTGGCGCCGTGGGGGGGATTATTAATCGAATGTGACCTCATCACGTCCGGCTGTCTGCACAGGAAGTGAGGTCCCTGGTCGTTAGAAGCGGCGGGGGACTCGAGAGAGACAGACAAGTGAGTTGAGTGCCTGCTGCCTCTCAGCCTGCGCATAAAATTTAATATTATTACCGCCCTGCCGCGACCCTCACTGTGACTGTCAGTACAGTCTCAGCAATGGGCCCGCGCATCAGGCATCGTGATCCTCCAGATCATTGCGGGAGAGTCTGGAGACCCCGTGTGGCTCACCGCCGAGGCCGCCGGACCGCCGGCAGTGTGACTGTGAGACAGAGAGATAGAAGTAAGTAATAAATGGCCAGGCAGCCGCCAATGACGTACGTGTAGTCATGAGTTGTGAAGTTGACTGTAGCACCTCATGGTGCATTTATCGGAGGAGCTGTAAATGTGTGACTAATTCTTTTTAGTATGGTGATGCGGACCACCGCCCTAAAATGCGTTCGTCTATCGCCTGATGCATGGTACTTGGCAGGGTTGTGTATGAAGCCCGGCTTAGTCCCCGGCAGGGAATGGGATGAAAAACTAAGGTAGAATTAGTATTTAATGAAACTATATAACCTACTTTTTTGTGCTCCACCATCTGGCACCCTACTACCCTGGCAGCTCTGCCCGATGTCACCCATGTCAGTGGCGTCTCATCATCGGGATGTTCGTTAAGTGCTTTAAGGTAAACGAGCCAGGAAATTCATAGGGAGAGATTGACTCGTAAGAGCCAAAGCACTTGCTGAGCCACGACAAGATTCTGAATGTAACTGCTGCAGTAATAGGATGACCTGGTGTCCTGAGTTTATTGGAATTGTCCTGTTTTCTACCATCTGTTCTGCCAAATTTAGCAACTGGGCACCACTCATGCAGTCTTTTGGCTAGGTTCATGCTGCTCAAATACCATATACGTACGTTCATACCTGCATGTTCTGGGTTTTAACCCCATGGGTGCTAAGGACATGATGGACACGTCCTCAGTGTGTCCTAGCACCCACCTGCGGAGGACGCACTGGCACTCCTCCCATGGGCCCCCCTCCACATGCCCCCACCAAGGATGGCAGTGGACTGCCAACCCCTCCCCCGGCGCAATGATGATGTCGGCGTGAGCACGGTGTGCCGACGTAATCATCTCTAGCCGGGGATCACTCAATGCAGGTTTGTAAAGCGCTGCTAATCACCCATGAAGGTATCCAGGCGCTGGGGGCTTTTGCTGCTGAGAGGGGTCAGTTGAACAGCATGTCTTCAGCTCCTTCCTGAAGTTTTGAAGGGGGGAGAAGCACAGATGTGTTGGGGGAAGCTGTTCCAGGTTTTGGCTGCCAGGTAGGAGAAAAAGCGTATGTCGCTGTTGCTTCAGTGTATGCGGGGGGTGTGGGCAACGGACAGGGAGGCGTAGAGCAGGTGTCTGGAGGTCTGGTGGAAGTTCCAACGGTGATTGATGTAGACTGGTCCCTGATTGTGCAGGGCTTTGTAGGTGTGAGTGAGCAACTTCAATTGGCACCTCTTGTGAACTGGGAGCCTGGAGTTTCCTGAGGTCTGGGGATATGTGGGCCCGTCTCTGGGGATCAAGGACGAGTCTGGCGGCTGAGTTCTGTATGGTCTGTAATCCCTTTAGAAGGTGTGATGTGATTCCCATGTAGAGGGTGTTGCCGTAGTCCAGGCGGCTGGTGACGAGGGCCTGGGTGACGGTGCCTCTGGTGCTGCGGGGAGCCATTTGAGGAGTTTCCTGTGCATTCGGAGAGTAAATAAACAGGCTGAGGTCACTGTGTTGATCTGGTTCCTCATGGTGAGCTTGCTGCCTAGTATGATGCCAAGGTTCCTGGCCTGATCTGTGGGAAAGAAAGGGTCCCAGTTCCGCAGGCCAGCAGGAGTCGTTCCACAGGGATGTGCTGTTTCGGAAGACGAGTACCTCCGCTACTACTGAGCCCTAAGAAGGACATTGAGATTGTTTCGGAATTGACGCGAGGCTCTACAGTGCGTAATTGTTGCAGTTCAATCACATCATTAATTAGAGAGTCCCAATCAAAAACAGATGGTCCCTATGATCAACTGTTTTTCATTTTAAACAAAAGGAACTTATACGGGACCTTTTGGCCCGATTGAACCACTGTTCGCGTAACAGACTGCCATATTGTAGGCCAAACTGCTTGCGGGGGGAGTCGGGGGGGGGGGGGGTAGAGACACACTGGACACCAGGAAAAAGGTTTTTTTATATGAGGGGGAGCTGGTTTCATTCTAGGGTGCCAATTATTTGCCTTTGTTTTGCGCCCCCATGGGTCAGCCCCCGACATCGCCATTGCCATCCCGGACGGATACAAGATCACCCGCAGGGACCGCACCAACGGAGTCGGAGGAGGCATCGCCATCATCCACAGGAACACCCTCAGAGTCTCAACCAACACCGACGACACCCTCAGCACCGCCGAACACATGCACTTCCAGATCCACACCGATCCCAACACCACCCTCAGAGGAACCCTCATCTACAGACCCCCGGACCCCGACCACAGTTCAGCGATTCCATCGCTGACTTCGTCAGCACACACGCCATCGCCTCCACGGACTACATCCTCCTCGGGGACCTGAACTTCCACCTCGAGAACAACAAGGACACCAACTCCACCACCCTGATCGACAACCTCGCCACCCTCGGACTCAGACAGCTCGTGACTACACCCACCCACGCCGCCGGCCACACGCTAGACTCCATCTTTTCCGCAAGCCCACACGTCTCCTTCAACCACACCTCCGAACCCCACTGGACTGACCACCACTGCATCCACTTCACCTACAGGAAGCCCACCACGCACCACCGCACCAAACAAATGCCTCGCCGCTGCTGGAGCAGAGTCACGGAAGACCAGCTAACCACAACCCTCGCCCTGAGCCCACCCGCCGAACCCTCCGACCCCGACACCGCCGCCCGCAACCTCAGACAGTGGATCGACGACTGCGCCAACACCCTCGCCCCGCTCAAGAATCCGCCCAACAGCCACACCAGCAAGAAAGCCACCTGGTTCACCGAAGTCCTCCAGGCCTCCAAACGAACATGCCGAAAACTGGAGAAGATCTGGCTCCACGAACGGACAGCGGACAGCTACGCCGCCCACAAGAGCGCCACCCGCAGTCACCATCACCTCATCAGATCCGCCAAAGGGCCTCACTCAAAGACCGCCTAGACAACAACGCACACAACAGCAAAGAGCTCTTCAACATCGTGAAGGAACTCTCCAACCCCAGCTCCAACACCAACGACATCCAGCCGTCGCGAGACCTGTGCGACTCACTGGCCACCTTCTTCCACCGCAAAATCGCCGACATCCACGACAGCTTCAACACCACGACCACCCCGGCAACCACCGAGACCACTGCCCCCACAACCACCAACCGCCTGCTCTCCTGGACTAACATCAACGACGAGGACACCAGCGAGATCATGAACACCATCCACTCCGGTTCACCGCTAGACCCGTGCCCTCACCACATCTTCAACAAAGCCAGTACAGCCATCGCGCCCCATCTCCGGAAAAGAATCAACATCTCCTTCGAGACAGCAACCTTCCCGGAAAGCTGGAAGCACGCCGAGATCACCGCCTTACTCAAGAAACCCAAGGCAGACCCCAAGGACCTCAAGAACTTCCGACCCATCTCTCTGCTCCCGTTCCCCGCGAAGGTCACCGAGAAAATCGTCAACAAACAACTGACCCGCTACCTCGAGGAGAACAACATCCTGGACCCTTCCCAGTCCGGCTTCCGCAGCAACCACAGCACCGAAACCGCCCTCATCGCCGCCACCGATGACATCAGGACCCTGCTAGACAACGGAGAAACAGCAGCCCTCATCCTCCTGGACCTATCAGCCGCCTTCGACACGGTCTGCCACCACACACTACGAACACGCCTTCACGACGCCGGGATCCAAGAGAAGGCCCTGGACTGGACCATATCCTTCCTTTCCGGCAGAACACAAAGCGTCCGCCTCACCCCCTTCCGATCCAAGGCCACCAAGATCATCTGCGGCGTACCCCAAGGCTCCTCCCTCAGCCCAACGCTGTTCAACATCTACATGGCACCCCTCGCCCACGTCACCCGACAGCACAACCTCAACATCATCTCCTACGCCGACGACACCCAGCTGATCCTCTCCCTCACCAAAGACCCTCACACCGCCAAAGCCCACCTCCACGAAGGAATGAAGGCCGTCGCCGAATGGATGAGGACCAGCCGCCTGAAGCTGAACTCGGACAAGACGGAGGTCCTCATCCTTGGTTCCAACCCTTCAGCCTGGGACGACTCCTGGTGGCCAACATCACTGGGAACAGCCCCGCCACCCACCGACCACGTACGCAACCTAGGGGTCATCCTCGACCCCACCCTCTCCATGACTAAGCAGGTCAACGCCGTTTCCTCATCCTGCTTCAACATCCTCCGAATGCTCCGCAGGATCTTCAAGTGGATCCCCACCGAAACAAGAAAAACAGTCACCCAGGCCCTCGTCACCAGCAGGCTGGACTACTGAAACGCCCTCTACGCAGGAACGACGGCTAAGCTCCTGAGACGGCTGCAACGCATCCAGAACGCCTCTGCACGTCTTATCCTCGACATCCCCCGACGCAGCCACATCACACCCCACCTGAGAGACCTGCACTGGCTCCCTGTCAACAAGAGGATAACCTTCAAGCTCCTCACCCACGCACACAAAGCACTCCACAACTCCGGACCAGCCTACCTCAACAGACGACTCAGCTTCTACACCCCCACCCGCCAGCTCCGCTCGACCAGCCTCGCCCTCGCCACAGTCCCCCGCATCCGGAAAACGACCGCCGGCCGCAGATCCTTCTCCCACCTCGCCGCCAAGACCTGGAACACCCTCCCCACCAACCTCCGACAGACCCAAGACCTACTGGCCTTCAGAATACTCCTCAAGACCTGGCTCTTCGATCAGTAGCAGCACCACCCCCCTCTTCCCCCAGCGCCTTGAGACCCTCGCGGGTATGTAGTGCGCTTTATAAGTGACATGATTGATTGATTGGGTTTGGATCAGACTTCTTTGATTCTGACATGCCTCTCTGAGCAGACTTCATATTATTTTATAATGTTGTTTTATTTCTTATCGTGTGCATTTGTGGTCTTAATGGGTTTTTTTCCATTGTGACGTATCTTGCGGTTCTGGCATTGTTGGATTTCCAGTTTGTATGGTTACATGTGTTTGGTAAGGAATTCTTGTAATGTATACTCCAAATGTGTATCACCTATTTGACTGTTTCATTTACTGTGAAATACTTTTAGTATATTTTGCTTATGTTTTATTGTATTTAGAATTCACATTAGAATTTGTGCAAGATGTATAATATACAGTCCTCTGTGTAATTTTGTTGTTGCTTTTCCTTTTTAGTGGGATATATTTGGTGTGTGCTGTGTCTGTGCAGAGAAGGTGCATTTGATCCTCAGTCTAGCTGTCTGTGACAAGTAAGAGGTATCTAGTTATCCTTTCATAGTAGAAAGTTCATTGCTTGGTTTACATTGGTAGTTTCTTCCCAGATTGTTATATTTCAGTAGTTGTATTTACTGTTTGATACAGCTTGTTGAGTTCTAAATTTGTCACAGTGTTTTTTATAGTTGTCTGTTTTTTTGTGACAGTTTTATTAGGAAGCATTTTGGCTGCTTGCAGGCTGACTGCCCAGCAGGTTGTTGGACTGCCTTTTGAATCTGCCTCCAAACATGGCCCTGAGACTGACTCTGCATCTGAGGCAGAGGACCAAGTGCAAGATTCTTTCTGTGAATTTTCTGTTTGAGAGGAATCATCTAATGATGAATCCACTATTAGCACTGATGAGGTTCCTTGTTTAGAGGAGGATATTGATGTGCCTGGAGTGCAGCATGAGCAAGCTGGATTACACTAGTATCAAAAAAAGAGGGGGGACTGGGAGTGGATGAAGGTCCAGTGCCCGTGCTCCAAAACTTTAATCAAATCAAGGTCGGGGGTCACTGTTCCTAAGAAAAGGGTGTAGGTCTCAGACAGATCAGAAGGGGGACCGTCAACAAGACTGTTTCTTGTTGCCCTAACACATCTCTAGAGATGTCATGCTTCATCATCAGGTGGGTGCTCCTCGTCAGGCCGGTGCTGCAATGCTCTACGGGACCCTCAAAGGGTCACTTTGGCGGAGATCTGTTGGTTTGGTTGTCGCCTGATGAGTGCGAGGGTGTCCTATGTGGGGTGATAAGTGAGGTGTGTTGATAGTGAGCTAAAACTGACTAGGGGATGTCAGATTTACCTTTATTATGTCGACTCCCCTGTCAGGTTAAAAGGCCAAAATGGTTGGTGCTACTTATGAGGGTCGGTAATGTTCCCAAGGATCTAGTGAGATGAAGTGCGGTCAACATGTTTTGCACCTCTATGGTCTATAAGAGATCCACAGCGCTTTATCAGGACCAAGAAAGCGTGAATTAACTACCCCACATTTTGAGCATATTAGGTCACCTCTATGCGGGTGGCATCTACCTGTTTTGTAGTAAAAACGATCGTCCAACTTACAAAAAGAAGATGAGAAACGAGATAACAAAAAAAACTAAGAAGTATTTCATTACTGGCAGTAGATTCCCTAGAAAACCACTCTCCCAGAAAACATTGCAGTTTAGCACTCAATCCTAAACCTTTAAATAATTTGACATAAGTGTGTACAAACAACCCACAGACATAAAAGAGGGAAATCTGTTATGAGAGCTTTTAGCTGCTAGAGCATTAGTGAACATTTGCAAGAAATTACTCCTCACCACTTAGACAGGCTGCACTGTCCAAGATGGTGCTTCTCCTGCAAATGCTATACTACTTTCCTAACATACCACTGATTCTTACATCACATGTCTTTAAAGGCTTAATCGCTACCTAGTCAAGTTAAATTTACCACTGGATGAAGGAAGCATGGGATCCCCAGACTTTGAGACTTATTTAGCGGCAAGGCTGCAGTGTGTATTAGCATGGCTGAATCCATCAAGATCCCCCAAGACACATATTAGGATAAACAGCAGTTGTAGAATAAAGTCTATTAGACGGATGACACCTGTATTTCTAGAAACGGCTAAGTGTTGCTGGACCAGATGATTACTCAAAACAAGGCAACAAGTAGTGTATGCACCTGAAATTTTCTTATGCTGAATGACCTCATTTAACAATATTAAACAATTAACTAACCACATAGCATGGACTAGATCCATGATGATAACACAGGTAGGTCAAGTTATTGCTTTAGAATCCTCATGAGCTTGGATAGAATAAGAGAAGAATGAGCTACCACCAGGTCAGTGTATAGACATACCACATTACATAAGGCGGCTTTAACCAACCACATGGCCAAATGACAAAACTGAACTCGAAACTAATAGTCTTTCAAACATTGCTGACATGCAGAAGGGGCTGTCCTTTAGTAGCTAATACATTTAGAGCATTTGGGGAGAAACAAAGACTTGATTTATGTGCCCTGAAGACTAATTAAGAAAAAGATCTGGGAAGAGATATATTGGTTGTGGGATGGTTCCTAGCCCTTAGACTCCATGTACATTCTGTTTAAATTCCTCCAGTTCAATAATTTACATCACATGTACCTTACCTTTAAAAGTTACACAACATATTTCCCTAAATCAACATATTTCCCTTAATTCCAGGTGAATGCCACTGATGCAAAAATTCAGAATCCAACTTTTTCATGTACAGCAATAAACAAAATCTTGGGCAATATAACGGACAAATCACATGGTTAATATCACCAACCTGAAGCCGGTTTTCAACTATGATGTGGTTATGGTATTATGCTTTTTTGATATGATGGATCCAAAAATGGTCTGACACCCATATGATTTAATGAAATACCTCACATTGAGTATTAGATGACTGATGTAATTTAAAAGATAAACTCAGATTTTTAGAAGAAGGATTACAGGACTCAGCTACACTCTACTCCCCAGGTGTGTATCACCTAATATGTTTATTATTTCTCAGTTGTAGGAAATTGAGTTACTAGTCAAAGGGGTGAAACCTACTCTAACAGCAAGCACAATTCTTGTCAGGGTGAAACATAAGGAAACTGCAATTTAACCTGTGCTCAACCCTCTGGTAACTTGGCTCAAAAGCAGTCAGGCTTCACTTAGAAGCAATGTGTAAATTATGTATGCAGCATTTCAAACAGTAAATTTTCATAAATTATTTTACACCAAAACAACAACAACAACAATCAGTAGAACCGGAGATATGCAATTTTTAAGCATTAAGTTGAAATGGTGCTTAAAAGCACAAAGCGCCAACTGTGGTTATCTAGTGGCGTCGCATAGCTTCGGTTCCGAAGAGCTGTGGGATCCTGCATCAGGGATTCTTCTTGCAGCGGTTCTGATGCAGAGATGCACGGCGCTGCATCAGTTCTGCCCAAAAGGCCACATTTGGGCTGGCAGAACACCTTCAGGCCCCTTCCAATGATCCAGGACTGGGGTGGCACCACTTGGGGGGGCAGGACTCACTAATCTGAAAATTAATCATAAGAAGTCTTTTATCATGACGTGGTCCAAAGAACACGCACATCGCAGGGATTCCCATAGCTAAAGTAACCAATTTTAATTATTTAGGGGTTTCTATATCTTCAGATTTTAGTTGGGGTAACCTTTTGTCCCAGAGAGCAGGTAAATTCGAGGGGGCAATTGATGCAATTTTTAGGTTTTCAAAAAGACTTGGACATGAACCCATTAGAGTGCTTATTTCTCTCTATAAGAGTAAGTGTATGTTCGAGGCATATGAGCTGTAGATCATATACTTGTGCATAGATCGCCATCTGGTGTTGGGCTCCGATGTTTGCTTTTTGTTTTTGTCTTGGAAGAAGTCTTTGTAGTCACGAGGTAGGTGACTCCTCCTTAGGACGATAGTGCGCATGGGCATCGACTCCATCTCCAGATTGTTTTTTTCCGCCATCGGGTTCGGATGTGATTTGCTGCGCTCCGGGTCGGTGTCGGTTTCGAACCCCCCTTCGACACGCAATTCCTCTCCACTCGACGGTATTGTCTCGATCGAGTTTCCAATTCGACGCGCATCTTTAAAACAAACTCCTCGATCTTCGACGCGGGCCGTTGGGCCTATCCGCGCCGACCACGCCTGCAGTCAATGGAAAGGACTCCTTTCAAAAAATGCCCCGGGTGTGGTGCTAAGTTCCCACACACGGAGTTGCACGAGGTTTGTGATCTCTGCCTCTCCTCGGAGCACGAAGACAAGAACTGCAAGGCCTGTGCATCGTTCAGGTCGAAGAAAACCATCTGTGATCGTCGGGCTCGACGTCACGAAATGTCTTGCGGAAGCAGCTCGATTCCGTACATCTTCGGAGCAGATCCCAATGTCCAGCCGGAGCAACAAGGTGATGAAGAAGACATCCGAGGCCGACGACTCCGACGTTGAAGAGGAGACACTCACCCCGGCTCAGCGGTCCGTGAGTACCGAAACCCCTCTCCCAAAAAACAAACCTAAGGCTCCGGTAACACCCTCGCCCTCGGGCCGACACCGGCAACATGTCTCAGACGCCCCGCCCTCGGGCCCAGCTATGAAACCTAAAGATAAGCCTTCCGGCTCGGGCTCGAGCAAACCCCATTCCGGTGCCGAAAAGTCACCTTCGGCACCGAAGCACCAGACCAAAGATGTGCCACGCCCTTCTTCGTCGACGCCAAAGACAGCCTCCACGCCGAAGCCCTCGGCGTCGAAACATACCAAGGACATACATTCGGAACCGAAAAAATCTTCGGAGCCGAAAGCAGCTTCGGAGCCCAAAAAATCGTCGGAGCCCAAAAAATCGTCGGAGCCACAAACTCCTAGAACAAAACCTAAGGAGTCCAAGACCCCACAGGAAGCCTCAGAGACTCGGTCCAAAGAACATTCTGACCCAAAATCTTCGGCACCGAAAAAAGATATTTTACCCACACAGCCTGTACCTGATTTTTCGGATCCAAAACAAAAAACTCTTTTTATTGACCCAGAGACTGGCAAAGTCGTCGCCAAGCCTCCAAAAAAGAGGAAACTGGACACTTCAGAGGAATCTGAAATACCCTTGAAACGAAAGGAGATGAGTACTAACACCTCCCCATCTCCTTCTCCTCCAGCTGATCCAAATCTTCTGATTTCTCCACCACACTCCCCACAACATACTTTTTCACCTCAAACATCAGACACTGAGGATGATCATACCGATAGGGGTGGGAATATAGATCCACATGGGGATGATGATGCACATACCATCCCACACGACGTAGACCCTTGGGATGACTACAACACCCAGATCCTGACCCACATAATGACCCGGACCTCTATCCATCTAGGCCATCACCACCAGATGACAATATTGGGTTTGCGCAACTAATCAATAGGGCTGCCCAATACCACAGGGTACAGTTACATTCTGATCCCTTAGAGGAAGATTTTTTACTTGAAACCTTTACACCCTCGCAAAAGTCCACGCACACCCTGCCAATGTTAAAAGGCTTGCTCAAACATGCCCCAGAAGTTTTTAAGGACCCTGTCAGAGCCAGGATTCTCAACACCAGGATAGATAAAAAGTATAAGGCAGCTCCCAATGACCCAATTTACATTAAAGGTCAGGTCCCTTTGGATTCTCTTGTGGTGTCTAACGCACGCACGAGGGCAAACTCGCAGAGTACAGGCGACACCCCCCCTCCTGATAAGGAGTCCAAACTAATAGACGCATCTGGTAAACGTATTGCGTCACAGGCTGCAAATCATTGGCGGATTGCCAATGCCCAAGCTTTATTGGCCAGGTACCACAGGGCTCACTATGACGAGCTTGAAAAGCTCATGCAACACCTTCCTGACCAGTACAAACAAAAGGCCAACGACCTTATACAAGAGGGGAAATTGATCACAAACACCTCAATTAAATGTGCGCTCGACGAGGCTGATACCGCATCTCGCGCCATTAACACTAGCGTTTTGTTGCGCAGGCACGCTTGGCTCCGAGTCTCCGGATTCAAACAGGAGGTGCAATCTGCTATTCTAAATCAGCCCTTTGATCAAGAACATCTCTTCGGGCCCTCAGTTGACACATCTTTAGAAAAAATGAAAAAATATACGGACACTGCTAAGTCCATGGGGGCCTTACAATTCCCTTCCCCTAAAGGTTCTTTTCACCGCTCCTTCTACAGTGCTGGCTCCAAAACCATTGGCTCAGAACATCCCTCTTCTTCCTATAAAAGCCCCACTCAAATGTCCTCCAAAGGATACTTTCGCGGAGGCTACAGAGGCAACAATGGTAAGGGAAGAGGTCGCGGCAACAATAACCGCAACTCCCCTACCACCAAACAGTGACTTCCCTGCCCTTCCCCCGATCATCTCACTCCTGTCGGGGGACGGCTCTCACAGTTCCTACCTGTCTGGAATTCAATCACAACAGACAAGTGGGTAAGACAAATTATCCAGTATGGTTACTGCCTGGAACTCACCTCTACTCCCCCAAATATTCCTCCCAGACAACGTCCAATGTCCTCGGAACATCTGGCACTTCTCAAACAAGAGGTTCTCTCTCTATTACAAAAGCATGCAATAGAACCAGACCCCTTGCCTCATCAAGGCACAGGGGTTTACTCCCTCTATTTCCTTAATTCCAAAAAACGACGGCTCTCTCAGGCCCATATTAGACCTCAGACCGCTAAACCTCTACATTCAGTCGGATCACTTCCACATGGTCACTCTCCAACAGGTGCTCCCACTGCTTCAACAGGGCGACTTTCTCTCCACTCTGGATTTAAAGGACGCCTACTTTCATATTCCCATTCACCCCGCTCACATGAAATATCTCTGGTTCGTGGTAGATGGTCAACACTACCAATTCAAGGTCCTCCCATTCGGGGTGACTACAGCACCCAGAGTCTTCACCAAGTGTCTCGCAGTAGTTGCGGCCCACTTACGAAGACAGCACATTCATGTCTTCCCTTATCTAGGCGACTGGCTCATAAAAGCCAAGTCACACAGCAGCTGTGTGCAACACACACACAAAACAATCCAACTGCTTCACAACTTGGGATTCACGGTAAACCTCACCAAATCCCACCTCCAACCGTCCAGCATACAATATCTAGGGGCTACAATAGACACTTCAAAAGCTCTAGCATACCCCAACCCAGTCAGGATAAGCACCATACAAGCTCTAATAGCAAAATTTCAGCCTCAACACTCACTACCAGCGCGAGTGTTCATGCAACTAATCGGAATGATGGCCTCTTGCATTCTCATCGTCCCTTATGCAAGACTTCAAATGCGTCCCTTACAGGAGTGTTTGGCACGTCAGTGGAACCAGGCTCAAGGTCAGCTAACAGATCTGGTGTTGGTAGACGACCGCACCCATCGCTCTCTGCAGTGGTGGAACACACAAAACCTTTCCAAAGGGCGGCTGTTCCTCGACCCGGTTCCACAGATAGTGCTAACAGCAGACGCATCGCTCACCGGCTGGGGAGCTCATCTTCAAACCCATACCATTCAGGGCATATGGACTCCTCAACAAAAACAATTCCACATAAATTACCTGGAATTGTTGGCAATCTTCCTAGCGTTAAAATCTTTTCAACTCTACCTCATAAGCAAAGCTGTCCTAGTCCGTACAGACAACATGACAGCAATGTATTACATACAAAAACAGGGGGGGACACACTCTCTGCAGCTTTCACACCTAGCTCAAAGCATATGGAGATGGGCCATTCCTCAAAACATATATCTCCTTGCAGAACACCTCCCAGGAGTACACAATCAAATTGCAGATCTACTCAGTCGCCAGACACAGCAGATCCACAAATGGGAACTTCATCCTCAAGTTCTGCTTCCATTCTTTCAAATGTGGGGCCACCCAGAAATAGACCTGTTCGCCACACACCAAAACGCAAAATGCCCAAGCTTCGCATCCAGGTATCCACACCCATTGTCCAAAGGCAATGCGCTATGGATGAACTGGTCAGGCAAATTTGCTTAAGCTTTTCCGCCTCTCCCGCTCATTCTGCTAGTGGTTCGGAAGCTCAAACAGCATTCCCTCACAATGATCCTGATTGCTCCAACATGGGCCCGACGGCCATGGTTCACAACCCTCTTGGAACTATCAGTAGGCACCCAGTCAACTCAACCTTGCGATCTGGCACCTGAAATCTTAGAGTTTGGCTACCTTAATCTCCCGCCAGACTGCAGGAACATCATTAAAGAGGCTAGACGTCCTACCACTAGAGCTTGCTATGCCGCAAAGTGGAAAAGATTTGTAATTTACTGTACAAATAACAAAATCAATCAATGTTCAGATTTAAGGCAACCATTCAATAAACAGTAATTGAATGCTAATAAATGAACAATGAAAATCAGAAAGAACCAAAGACAACAAATTGTTTATCCAAAATACAAAATGAGCATTTATTAAGTTTTAAACAATTGAGAAAATTGTAATAATCATGCATTCACTTTCTTGCAAAAACAACAATGGCATACCCGTCCCACTCGGGGTGACAAATGCAAAAACAATTATTGATGGACAGAATGCAGAACAATGTCATACATTCACCCCAGTACAGAGATCTGGGCCTAAATCCATCGTTTTTTTGCTCACCATGCCATTCCAGTTTGAACCCAGCCATATACAAATCAGTCTTGACCCTGTGCCCAATAGGAACAGTCCAGCCCGAACTGCCAGGCCAGGTCCTCCCTGGACTGGAAACAAGCATCCTAGGACCGGTTTCGGGGTTTCACCCCTCTTCAGCCAGGATAGCTTGATTCCAGTGGCACGGAGAGCACGGGACCCACGTCTGGGAATACCCGTCCCATTCGGGGTGACAAATGCAAAAACAACAATTGATGGACAGAATGCAGAACAATGTCATACATTCACCCCAGTACAGAGATCTGGGCCTAAATCCATCATTTTTTTGCTCACCATGCCATTCCAGTTTGAACCCAGCCATATGCAAATCAGTCTTGACCCTAATGCTGTTAGCCCGAAACCGGTCCCAGGATGCTTGATTCCGGTCCAGGGAAGACATGGCTTGGCAGTTCGGTCTGGACTGTTCCCATGAGGCACAGGGTCAAGACTGATTTGCATATAGCTGTATCTGAACTGGGGTGGCAAAGTGAGCTAAAGAATGATGATGGATTCAACCCAGATCTGTGACTGGGGGTGAGTGTTTGAAAAGTTTCAGCACTCCGTCCATCATCTCCTTGTGTTTGCTTTGTTCGCCCTAAGTTGGCAGGGTCTGCCCAGACGTGGGTCCCTTGCTCACTTTGCCACTGGATTCAAGCTAGCCTGGCTGGTGAGGGCTGTTAGCCCGAAACCGGTCCCAGGATGCTTGATACCAGTCCAGGGAAGACATGGCTTGGCAGTTCGGTCTGGACTGTTCCCATGAGGCACAGGGTCAAGACTGATTTGCATATAGCTGTGTCTGAACTGGGCTGGCAAAGTGAGCTGAAGAATGATGATGGATTCAACCCAGATCTGTGACTGGGGGTGAGTGTTTGAAAAGTTTCAGCACTCCGTCCATCATCTCCTTGTGTTTGCTTTGTTCGCCCTAAGTTGGCAGGGTATGCCCAGACGTGGGTCCCTAGCTCACTTTGCCACTGGATTCAAGCTAGCCTGACTGATGAGGGCTGTTAGCCCGAAACCGGTCCCAGGATGCTTGATTCCGGTCCAGGGAAGACATGGCTTGGCAGTTCGGTCTGGACTGTTCCCATGAGGCACAGGGTCAAGACTGATTTGCATATAGCTGTGTCTGAACTGGGGTGGCAAAGTGAGCTAAAGAATGATGATGGATTCAACCCAGATCTGTGACTGGGGGTGAGTGTTTGAAAAGTTTCAGCACTCCGTCCATCATCTCCTTGTGTTCACTTTCTTGTCCATCATACAAACTCACAGGCACACTGAATACAAATTAAAAACATTGTTGGTATGATGACATTTTGCTCAACAATGGTAAATTGACATAAAATATGAAAAACAGATTCAGTTGGAGACTGAGTGGCACAAATTTAAATGACTGGTGGTCTACGCGCGTTTCAGCACTACAGAGGTGCCTTCCTCAGGAAGAGGGCCACAGCAGAAACAATTGATGAATCTGTGAATAAAAATTGTCTTATCAATAAGGGAGGTTCTTTCTTGAATACACTGGACGATAATTATATCATGAAAGACATTTGCATTGAATGAATTAAGGGAGAAACATAAGAAATAACAAAATCAACCCACTAGATGCTTCTATTCAAAACATCATCTGTTACCTTTTACATCTACAACAATGTAACCTAGCGTTTACATCCATTAGACTACATCTTGCTGCAATAGCAGCCTATCTCCAAAACAGACAACACTTGTCTTTGTTTAGGGTACCAGCTATCAAAGCATTTATGGAAGGACTTAAAAGAATAATTCCACCTAGAGTTCCACCCTCTCCAGTATGGAACCTGAATGTGGTACTTACCAGACTCATGGGTCCCCCATTTGAACCTATGCATAAATGCGAATTACAATTTCTCACCTGGAAAGTAGCTTTCCTGGTTGCGATCACCTCTCTCAGAAGAGTCAGTGAACTCCAGGCATTAACCATACAAGAACCATTTCTCCAAATCCATCATAACAAAGTGGTTCTAAGGACTAACCCAAAATTTCTACCTAAAGTCATCTCTGCTTTCCACCTTAACCAGTCTGTAGAACTCCCAGTGTTTTTCCCTCTACCAGACTCAGTAGCAGAACGAGCTCTTCACACGCTAGACGTAAAAAGAGCGATACTTTACTACATTGAAAGAACAAAATCCTTTAGAAAGACTAAACAACTTTTTGTGGCTTTCTCCCCACCTCATAAAGGCAATCCTATCTCAAAAACAGGGATTGCAAGGTGGATTGTTAAATGCATCCAAATATGCTATGCTAAAGCCTAACGCACCTTAACCATTCCCCTTAGAGCTCACTCCACAGGTAAACTAGGGGCATCTATGGCATTCTTAGGGAACATTCCCCTAGATGACATCTGCAAAGCAGCAACTTGGTCTACACCACACACGTTCACAAAACACTATTGTGTAGACGTGCAAGCAAAACAGCAAGCTAGTGTGGGCCAAGCTGTATTAAGAACACATTTTCAAACCGCTGCAACAGATACAGGTAGCCACCGCTAAGGAGGTAACCGCTGTATAGTCTATGCACAAGTATACGATCTACAGCTCATATGCCTCGAACGGAAAATGCTACTTACCAGTATGCATCTGTTCTTGGCATGTAGAGCTGTAGATTCGTATACGCCCACCCGCCTCCCCGGATACCTCTATCTGTTCCAGTACTATCTTACTTAGATACATTACACATGGACATCCTTTTCTATTTCTTACTAACTCCATCATAACCCTCCATGGCAAAACAATCTGGAGATGGAGTCGATGCCCATGCGCACTATCGTCCTAAGGAGGAGTCACCTACCTCGTGACTACAAAGACTTCTTCCAAGACAAAAACAAAGTGCAAACATCCGAGCCCAACACCAGATGGCGATCTATGCACAAGTATACGAATCTTCAGCTCTACATGCCAAGAACAGATGCATACTGGTAAGTAGCATTTTCCTTCCAAGGGGACTGATGGGGCTGGCGTCTGGGGCTACTCTCGGGCGGGCAAGCTCCAAACAATGAAAAATCAATTCTTCTGCAGGTTACTTGCCGTGCCAAGGAGCACAGCAACTTTTATTACTCATTTGGTTGTTGGATTGACATTTTTGAGGGATCTAATTCAGGTTGCCCTGCTGTTGGTATGTTTAAAGATCTGACACTTGCCCCATATAGTATTCAGTCAAATGATTCTTGAAGACTGTCTTAAATTAGATCATGCAACCGCAATCCCTTGGTTCGCTTTGTCCAAAAGACTTTCACAACTATACGTCTGAGTTCTTTCACAAACCTCAAGAAATCAATGGAAGCTTGAAAATATTCTTAAAATTCTCTTTGACTTCCAACAGATCACATTAGAGGCTTGTAAAACATCAGTCCATGGCCTCAGTTGCTTGTTATTTAGATCTGAAGCAGATGGAAGGCCAGGAACGGTACTTTACCTAGATTACAAATTTGGAAAGCAGATTTTCTGACCCATTTTAGATTGGGTACTTCGTATTTCCTGGTAGCCCTCCCTAAGCAGGGCTTGTGGTTCCCTTTTTTACCTCCCTGTCCTTGTGAAGGGTTTTCTAAGTAATCTCTGGTCCATTTTATGTTTTTTTGTAGTTTTTATTTCAGACTCAGGGCATTTTATTTTATGTCCATTACTGCGATCTTTTGGTTCTCGTTCTTTTACTATCTTTTTGTTTCGTCTCCAATTTCTAGAATCTGAATTTTGTTGTGCAGCAGTATTAGGTTATATCCGTCAAGCACTCAAAATCAGGAAGACTGTGACCTCTTTTATTGACTAATGCTATGTTTATTCACCTTGCATTGTGGATGGAATTTGAAAATGGCATCATGAATGGCTTGAGATTACACTGCAATATTTTGATCTATTTAAAAAATGTGTATGTATGATATTTATTATTTTATGGCCTTGTGCCGAATAAAGCTTTAAATTGATGGAATCGACTGAGCAGGCAAAGTCCAGGTGCAGGGTTCAAGGTGGTTGGAGCCTTTTTTGTACCTGAGGCTCTGATCAGGAGGCCAGCCAGCTGGTCCTTGGCGTTATTCTGGTGGCCCTGGCTTCAAGATATGTTGTAAGTTTTCTCTTAGGCCCTCTGTAGTTCTCCCTTATTTTAGCCTAACTACACGTTTTAGGCCGCATTTATTTTTGCAAAGCCACACGTAACACATTTGTTTTCGTGCCACAATATTAATTTAGAAATAGGCTGTACATATTATTACTATTCAGTTCTTCCTCTTGGGATTTAGTCTGAACATTTCATATAAGGTCAAACAACATCATGCCATTCTTTTGTGCTTGGTTAGCAACAATCTCCTAACATTTAGGCACAACAGAGGCACAGCTGCTGTTTTCCAGTAAGGCACTTCTTATCATATAAACTGAGGCCTGCCCTTTGAAACACAGAGGGGAGAACTCATAAAGAGGGGAAAGGTCTTGGAACTTGCGCACCAGACTTTGCGTAAACTGAGTTTCTACCTACAATGATGCGGACCACCTAACTACAAATACTAGGTATGGGGTCCAGTGCTAATCCCAGAGATCACTGATATAGTTCTGTGCTCATGTAGTGAGGGTAGGCTTAGACAGACATATCAGTTACCATGGTAGGGCTTTTCATTGTATACAGGTTGCTCGTAATGTTGATTACTTTGCTTAGTTGTATATGTTTTGTAATTGCGGCAGAACTGCTTCATAATAGACCACAGTAGTTTCAATAAATATTGTAAACTTTCTTAGTGTCTTTTTTTTGTTTATTATGGACATGCATGAGTGAGAGAACAATCTGTTTCCACGGTTCCCTTGGAGGGCTAGAGTGTTGTGTTCTGGGTTGCTAATTCACTTGTTACTCTGGAAAGGTTAGGAGGGCAAACTAGGCACTGTCAGCTAGTTGGATTTTGGACCCATAGGTACTGATGTGGTACAAAAAAGACACACAGGTGATGGATGGAATGCAGAGCAAATCAAACATTCACCCCCAGTCAAATCTGGGTTAAATCCATCGTTCTTTTGCTCACCATGCTACCCAACTTTACACCCAGCCATATGCAAATCAGTCTTGATCCTGTTCCTCATGGGAACAGTCCATCCCGAACTGCCAAGCCTGGTCCACCCTGGACCTGAAACAAGCATCCTGGGACCGGTTTCGGGGCATCACCCCATATCAGCTAGGCTAGCTTGAATCCAGTGACACAGTGAGCCCGGGACCCACGTCTGAGTATACCCGGCGCACTTAGGGCGAGAAAGCAAAAGACACACAGATGATGGACGGAATGCAGAGCAAATCAAACATTCACCCCCAGTCAAGAGATCTGGGTTAAATCCATTGTTCTTTTGCTCACCATGCCACCCCAGTTTAGACCCAGCCATATGCAAATCAGTCTTAACCCTGTGCCTCATGGGAACATTCCAGTCCGAACTGCCAAGCCAGGTCCTCCCTGGACCGGAAACGAGCATCCTGGGATCGGTTTCAGGGCATCACCTAGCCTGGCTGATGAGGGGTAATACCCCAAAACCGGTCCTAGGATGCTTGTTTCCAGTCCAGGGAGGACCTAGCCTGGCAGTTCGGGCTGGACTGTTGCCATGGAGAACAGGGTCAAGACTGATTTGCATATGGCTGGGTCTAAACTGGAATGGCATGGGGAGCAAAAAAAGATGGATTTAGGACCAGATCTCTGTACTGGGATGAATGCATGACATTGTTCAGCATTCTGTCCATCAATTGTTCTTTTTGCATTTGTCACCCGAGTGGGACGGGTATGCCCAGACATGTGTCCCGTGCTCTCCATGCCACTGGAGTCAAGCTAGCCTGGCTGAAGAGGGGTGATACCCCGAAACCGGTCCTAGGATGCTTGTTTCCAGTCCAGGGAGGACCTGGGCTGGCAGTTTAGGCTGGACTGTTGCCATGGAGAACAGGGTAAAGACTGATTTGCAAATGGCTGGGTCTAAACTGGAATGGCCTGGGGAGCAAAAAAAACAATGGATTTAGGCCCAGATCTCTGTACTGGGGTGAATGTTTGACATTGTTCAGCAATCTGTCCATCACTTGTTCTTTTTACTGATGTGGTACGGAGACTCAGTCCCTACATTCTGATGTCCTGTTGTCCCAGGCACAGTTCTGTTTCCAAACAGAATCCCTGCAACAAATGTAGGTCCAGTCCTTCTCACTCAGGCAGCAGGACAGCAGAGAAGCAGTCCTTCTTGCAGCAGAGAACCACAGCAGTTCTTCTGTGTCTTCCACAGGTCCAGAGGTGTATTAAATGGTTGGGTCTGAGGGTCCACTATTTATCCTTGGGACCGGCTTTGAAGTAAGAGAAGTATGTTGAGGGTTCTACCCCCAAAGGTGTTTGGAATTTCCTTACTCTCTGTCCTTGCTCCAGAGTGTCTGAGGGCACAAAAGACTAGTGTAAAAATCCTTTGTGAGTGTTCTGAAGCAGTCTTTGTGATGTACAAGTGTGGTAGGTGACACCTCCATCCCCCTATCAAGTCAGAGATAGCTCACCCTGCCAACACCCATTCCCCCTTTGTCTCATTGTCTGAGAGAAATGCACAAAAACTAACTGCCAGCTACACCTAGTCATGAAACCCAGGATACAGGCAACAAATAGCTAGAACAAGAAAATGCCAACTTTCTAAAAGTTGCATTTTCAGAATTGTGACTTAAAATCCATTTTTACCAGCAAAGATGGTTTTAAATTACAATTCTTTAGACACCAAACTGGAGATGCCTACCTGCTCCCAATTGAAAAGTATCACTTATTAAAAGTAATAAGGTAACTCTATCTTATCCTATGGGAGAGGCAGACCTTACAGTAGTGAAAAAATGATTTAAAGAGTTTTTCACTACCAGTACATGTAAAAGTACATGTCCAACTTCTTAAATACACTGCACCTTGCCTTATGAGAAGGCATTTTGCCCCTTGCCTTTCAGACAAAAGTACCAAATCTATAATACGATGGCATCTACATTTCTTCTTGGGGTAAGTCTGACTAGAGCTTGCTGTTGTCAGCCCTTCTCGTCTTCATTCATATTAATGGCCACCTAGTATGCTATGTTACTGTGTGGAAACCATAGGGTGACAACTAAAGCATCCCACTAGACCATTTGAAAAGCCATTGTAATCATGAGCAATCTTTTTCCTCGCAGATTGCAGCCCACAGGCTTGAGGCATGCTTTGTACCTTCCTCAACTCTCCTAATGTAGACAAACAAGTGACGAACATGTGGCTGCACAATTTGAAACACTAATAATGCCAGAGTGTTTTGGCCTTCTAGAAAATATAACACTTTATTCAGAGTGCACAAGAGCACAAAGCATGAGCATGTTTTTGATCCAATTGCATCACTAGCTCATATTATATGTTCTGTAAAACAAAGGGTATGTGTATGCGTTTGAAAGATTGGAAGCAGACACTTGGTTAGCACAGTCTCTATATTGCAGACCAACAATATGGTTCATTTTACTCTTAAAAGTATTTGAACTGGTGCACTCTTGGCTTGTGTTCTCTGTAGAAAGGTGTACAACTAAGAGTGATCTTCTAAAACCATAGACTTGGTTAGACAGGTTCCTATTCTGACAGGCCAGATAATTTGTCTATATTTAAAATTTCAAGCTTCTGTACACCCCAACAGAGTCCAATATGAAACTAAATCACAAGTTCATGTTGATATTTTGCAGGCTTCTTAAAGGAAAAAGATGCGATCCGCTTACCACTGTCACTGTTAGGCTGCATCTCCTTGATGAAGATGGTGGTATTACCTAGATTTTTATTCTTGTTTCTTAACGTCCCGATGGTTCTCCCCTCACACTTCTTCAAAGTGCTCAAATCGCTATTGGTGAGGTTGGCTCGGGCTGGTAAGCAATCCCGGGCTCGGTGGAATGTTCTCACTCTCCCTTATTCTATGGGGGGGACTAGGCGCTCCAGATTTAGAGCTCTACTACAGAGTGACGCAGTGCTCGCATGTTTACTATTGGGTTCACTAGAGTGCAGCCCTGCCACACTTGCAAATCGCGAAAGTGGCAGCAGCGCCTGCTCCCCTCATGGTGTCATTGTTTCGCACCCCATCCAGACGAGCCGGGATCTTAGACTCAATTAATGTTACGGTACATGCGTGGCACAACCTGCTGAAAAGACAGGCGGGCTTTATTTTGTATTCCCCCTGACTCCGCTGGAGTGGTGCCAATGGTTGCCTACCTGCAGGGAAAAAGAGGTGGTTAGGGTATTGGGAGCACTTAATTTCACCAAAATTGGTGATTTATTTTCGGAAGGCACAGCTCGTAACTGGGCTGTAATTGAAGCCAAGGGTCATAATGCTTCCCCACTGACGAGGTTCATTTTTTTAGGGTGAGGCATGCTCTCCATGGGTTGCTAGGTGAAGACACGTTGGAGCCGCCTGAGTTCGCCCCTCTCTCCTGCATTCTGCGCGCTGACTCCCCTAATAAGATAGTCTCTAGCATCTATAGTTTAGTTCAGGACGAATGCAAAAACGTCTACACTAAAGCTAGCCTGGAGTGGCAAAACGATCTTGGTGCGATCCTCGATGACACCACTTGGCGTTATTGTTGTGAATCCACGAAGCGCATCTCTCTCAATGGAAGGCATAGACTTATACAATTGAAATTCTTAAATAGAATCTATTACACTCCAGCTCGACTACACAGATATGGCCTTAGAGACACCGCTGAGTGTGAGAGATGCAAAGCCGACCCAGCGGGGTTTATGCACCTTGCTTGGACATGCCCGGTTATAGCCAACTAGTGGAGGCTAATATTTCTAAAGATGAGTGACATTATAGGCATGCCGCTACCTATGGACCCATTGTTGGCCCTTCTGGGACATTCTAGACAGTCACGGAAGGAATTGCGCCGATTAGTGGACATGGGTTTACTGATAGCGAAGTGCAGAATAGCAATACGATGGGCTCGGGGCCCGGCACCCACTGTTGCGGAGTGGTTTAAGGACATGTTATACTGCAACACGCAGTCAGAACTATACAGTGACCTGCTCCCCCCTCAGAATCACCCCAAAAGCTTCTGGAGTCTATATCAAAGTTACCAAGCCGAAAGAGAGTCGAATGCGCCTGGGTGAAGGAATCTAGCCGGAGACACTAGACTATGTTATGGATGTTCCGTTGGGGCCCAACAAGGGAAAAGTCATTTGGTATTTGGGATATGACTTAGCACTGCATGTAAGTTTTATCTTGCCTTTTGTTGTCTAGGAACCTACGGAGGCCCTTGCTCGGATACACATTGTCTGTGATGTATCTTGTACAGTTTTGCAATTTGTGCTATCCTTAACTCTGTAAACGTGTATTATGTAATATGCTCAGGTCACCATTGATGTACACTGTGTCTGTTTTCGTCTTTATTTATTGATTTTGTTGTGGAAAACAAAACAAAAACATAAGCAATAAAAAAAAATTTTAAAAAGGAAAAGACGCTGTGTCACATTCTGAGTCTGAAGAATATGCAGCAGTGCCACTGTCTATCTTTTGAGGCAGTCGAAAGTGATGTAGTCAGTATCGCTCTCTAGTTCAGTGTAGATGACATTGTATCCTGTGTGTAATGGGGACTTTTCAGTAGCCGGTGGATAATAGAGATATGCACGCAGACATGAATCTGAATCAACGCTTAAAAAATGCCATGGGCAGGGCCAGTACAGCATTTTTGCATTATCTACTACCAGCTGGAGGCAGCCAAATTACGCTATTGCATTCTTATTTTTTAAGCTTTTTCACATTTAATGTGTTTTTTGTAAAATATTTTTATTGAGCAGGATAAAAACATTTTTCAAATATAAATACCAATTATTACATTGCAGGAGAAAAATACATATTAAATAATGATGGACGTTGATAGGCAACAAAGTGCTCTAGTAGAGCAGTGTTTCCCAAACTGTGGTCCGCGGACCCCCAGGGGTCCGTGACACATTCCCAGGGGGTCCTCAAGCAGCAATTTTAAAAGCACAACAAAGTTCCTTGTAGAATTAGCAGTTTTCCAGCAACAATAAAAGTGTCAAGATAACGTCAGTGATTAATGTACCTGCTGAGAGAGAGGAGAGTTTTGTCCAGTTGCAGCTTTGACTTATCTAATGTAGCACAGAGGGTTAATATGCCTACTGCAAAGAACGTGTACCATGCATTTTAAAAAACAGTGTTTTATGTGCATAGGTTAGTGGGTTACTGCTTTTGTCACAGAGATTCTTTTGTTACTGTGCAGTTCATAAGTGACAATCGTAATCTAGCACAGTGACCTATAAACTGTCATCAAAGAGCTGCTTGCAAACTGCATGGTACGAGTAAGAAACATATGTTTTTCCAAGTCTTTCATTATCCTGATGCTGCTAAAAAGGTTTATTTGGGTGGAAATACATTTTTATTGTTAAAGTCAATGCTAACCACTGTATTATGTTCTGAATCCTGAGTTTGTGCTTCTCCAGACCAAGCACTCTTTAAAAATGCCTACCAGTATGAATGACGTGAATCCTACACCTTGTAGTCGCATTTGCCTTATGTAACATTTTCTATATACTGATTTACACGTATGAATCATTGTCTCTATGGGGCAGATTTACAAGGAAAGTGACTCAGTGTGTGCCGCAAGCCATTTGGCTGCGCCGAACTGAGTCACTTTCAAAACACAGGGATGCGACATATTTACAACAATATGTCGCATCTCTGTGCTTCCCCCTGCGCTGGCGCAAAAACTGCTGCCATGCGCCTGCACAGGCACCCTTGCACCATGGTGCAAGGATGCCTGCGTCGTGGGGAGATTTTTTATATGCAGGAAGGGCTCCCTTCCTGCACATAAACAATCAGAAATGGCGTTTTTCACCTTCTAAGTGTGCTGCATTAGCACACATAGAACTTGCAAAACGTCATTGTTTACTGATTGTTTATGTGCAGGAAGGGACACCTTACTGTACATAAACAATCACTAGAGGTGATTTCCTCTTTCTATGCGTGCTGCAGAAAGCAACACGCATAGAAAAAGGAAAAAAACAAGGAGAAATGAATAAGTTTCTCCTCGTTGCGCCTCCCTACGCCTCCCCTGTGGAGGCATAGCATTCAGACACATTTCCAGATTTACGATTTCTAGTAAATCTGGAAATGTGTCTGGTTTCATGGGTGTTGCGTGGGAACACCCACAGCAACACCCATGGAACGCCCTTTCACGCAAAGTGCTGTGTGCAAATGGGCCATATTTACAAGACCAGGAAAAGTCACGCTGGGTGGCTTTTCCTGCCTTCGAAATATGGGGCACTAAAATGCGCCACCATTGCGTCACTTTTTGTGATGCACCCGTGGCGCAAGCGGATTGTAAATCTGCCCCTATGTGTGTGTGATGTAAAGTGCTCTGACATCCTACAATGGTATGAGAGATGCTATAAAACAAATGAAATACATGTGACAGAGGGGCTATGGAGAGATGAGAGGCACTGTTGGAGGGTGATAATAAGGGAATCATTGAAGAACCCCAACAAAGATTGTCCTATCCTGGTGCATAGTAAGGTCATCATTTACTATTCTTTAAAAGCTGATACAATTCAATATATAATGATACATTTGTTGTAGAATGCACCATTGTTTCCTAAATTTTCTTGGGGGAGAGCCTCCCAAAGCCCCCTTTGTAGTGGTCAGGCTCACTCACTGCACTTGGTGTGCACTGCATGGGGACTGGTCTGAAAACATTTACCAGGGCTGCTTTGGGTTTCCAGTCTGGCCCTGGCAGGAGCCTTGTACTGCGAAATAAAACCAACCATTTAAAAGTTAGTCACGGAGATGCAGCACTAACCTTCCTGTTTTTTGCAAATTCTTTCAATATAAAATAATAAAATCCTTAGTAATTAGAGTATTTGTTTTGTGTGCACACGTGTGTTTATTGTTTTCGAATTACTGTTTTAATGTTTGAAATTTAATTCATACAAATTGCTTGGGGGTCCCCAGCTTCCAGTGATGACTCAATGGGGGTCCTCAGGAGTCAAAAGTTTGGGAACCACTGCTCTAGTGCATTAAATATATAACTATTGCTTCCATTAGATGTAGTTCACAACATACATCTGACATATAAAGTGCATCAGTGCAAAAAAGTGTAATTAACACCCCCAAAAAAATTAACAACCATTCAGAAAACAATGGTAACCAATTTTAATCAATTCATCTGATTTCTTATTAAAAAATGAGCCTAAAACACCCCAAAGTGCAACAATGCTATTAGTTCAAAGTCCTAAACTATTCCACAGGCAGTAAATACAACATTAGTTGAATCTATTCAGCTGTTCTATAAACTCAGTATTTACGCAAACTTAAATCGGTTTACTAAAACCCAATGAAAAGTATAGTCTCAAGGGGAAAATTCAGAAACCTTCCTAGCTCCCCAAATTGCTCTCGGCCCCTACTCGGCTTGCATATGCCTCTTCAAAAATGTTAGTCCTAGTCATTTTCTTCGTCCATAGTTTGAAGGAAGCAGCATTGGTTGTTTTCCAGCATTGCAAGATTAACAAGTGTGCCACCGCTATCGAGATAAAATATTGAGCGTATTTATTAATCCTACTCACCGAATGAGATGAGCCAAATAATACCAATGTAGGTTCTGGTAGTACTATTGCCTGGACACCTTCGCTAATTTCAGAAAAAACTTCATTCCAATACTGCTGCAGCCTAGGTCATGTCAAAGAAATATGAACCCAATCGCCTCTATCACTTGCATTACATCGGAAGCATTGATTAGGTTGAGATGGAAACACCCTATGAGCCTGTGAGGTGTATAATACGCTAGCCACCTTGATAAAAATGTCATTCTTGGGGGTGTGGCCAGCCATCATGGTCTTCTAGACATGATCCACAGCGGCTCCGCACACCACCCCAGAGTTACCTGTTTCTCATCCCTGGTCTGCCGTCCTTAAGCGCAGCCAGGATGAGTGCCACATAGGGGGACTCCATACAGGCTCTTGGTGTGATCTCCAGCGATGAGGCAGGGCAGCAGAGTGAGGACCAAGGGATCAAGAGGAGCAGCCGGGAAGAAAATGGCGGCTGCGCTCGGTGGGCCCATGGTGATTCCTGACTGCGGCAGACATCCCGAAGCTGGGCAGGCAGCGATGAGTCACTGCGGACTTTGGGGACTTTATTTTTGCTGAAGGGTGCGGTGGTATCCCACCGGCGCCCCTGATGTGCGGACTCTCCCCAAGGGTGGCCCTGCCTTTAAGGTGAGCGATATACGCCACCCCCGCACCAATATCTGGAAAGTGCCCCGCAGTGCGGGCTGTACTGGGGACATTTGGCTATCTGTATGATCGCCTCCTCACCACGATCAGATGTGTTTCGAGGTGTGAGAGTTTGGCTGCCCGTGCTGGATGCCTGACCTTGAGATTGCAGCTCCGTTTCCCTGTCGGCGAGTCCTGTGAGAAGTCTGGTCGGGGGCGGTACCAGGAGGCCCCTTGACTGCGTCCCCCTTGCTCCCTTTCTGGCTGCTGCCAGGCACCCCCGCCCTCAGTTTGACTTCCTGGCGTTACTTGTATTAACTCTGGGGCACACATAATACCGAACGTGACGGGGAAGCCCGGAGTACCGAGTGGGAGACCTGTGTACTGCACCGAGAATTGCTGGGGGTCGCGTGGATGGTTGAGACCCCCAGACCCTCTTTGTTGACAACACAGAAGCTCTCCCCATGGGACCTGTCGCGGTTGGTGCTGGCGGGGAGTTCTACGCGGTGGCCTACGGCCACAAGCGGCTATCCAAGGCTGCTCCATTTACTAACCCCACAATTTGACCGGCGCGAAGTACTTCGGGGCCCTCCGTGTGTTCCTATGTTGCGAAGAAAGACGCAGACCAATAAAGTTTCTAGTTGTTTTGGACCAGCAGAGCCGAAAGTGGTGAGTGACACCCAATCGGTGGGCGGCACCATGGTCTTGACAAAGGAGGACCTCCTCTCATCCCTTCGAGACTTCAAAAAAGAACTGAGAGAGGAGCTTAAAGCGGATATCACAGCCTCCCTCGAATCTTTCAAAGCTGAAATCAACTCCCGGATGGTTTCCATTCAGTCTGATGTAGACTCGGTGGGCACCAATGCTCTAGACCGCGAGGTGAACCTTCAAGATATAGAACGACGATTAGTGGCGATGGAAAAGGATACACCACATCTCCGATACTAGTTGCAGGCTGCCCTCATCAAATGTGAGGAATTGGAAAATCGCTCCTGGCGTGATTCCTGCGTGATATCCTGCTGTAGATCTTCCTGCTGCATAGAGCTCAGGGGGGTGAGCGTGATCCCGCCCAACCACTCACTAGCCTCCATCTTATCCACAACACGGTCTTCTTGGTATAAATCCTGGAAGAAATCAAAGAAAGCGCGTCCTATCTCTTCATCCGAAGACAGAGCAGTTACCCCATCAGCACCATCGATTTGTTTAATCTGGTTACGAAGCCTGTCGGACTTAGCCTTCCATGCCAAAAGCTTACCTGCCCCTTCCCTGTACTCGAAAAGGGCAAGCTTGCTTGCCTCCCATCTGCTCATAACCCTAGTTTGGAGAATGGTGTCCAACTGCTCCCTTAACTTACTGAGTTTGGCTAGATCCTCTTGCTGCCCCTCCGAACCGACCCCTTTATTCAGACCCAACTCTATTGCCTTCATTTCTGCCTCCTTGAGTGCCACCTCCCCTCTGTATTGTCTATTCCTAAAACTCACCCTGCTCGTAATGAGGCCCCTTAGAAAAGCCTTTAGGGAGTCCCAAACCACCGCAGTCGTAGCCGAGCCTAGATTCACCTTCAGAAAACCTTCAGTCTCATGGGATAAATAGGTCATCTCTTCTGCTTCAAGAAGTAAGGTTCGATCGAAAGTCCAGGCTCTGGGATGCTGGGCCTGCACCAGGTCCGTCGATACCCCTGAATGTTCAGACAGATGAGGAGTCAGGTATCCGATATCCTTGACCTTGCTCCTCAGACATTGGCTGACCAAAATATAGTCAATTCTCGACTTATGACGATATTTACTATTGCAGTATGAGACTCCTAACTGATGGCCCGATCTTTCTCTCCAAATATCGCTGAGGCCGGTTTGCGCCATCATAGATTGCAAGTACATCCGAGACTTAGAAGGGACCCTAGCTCTGCTTTTTGCCGACTTGTCCAATTTAGGATTCAGGACATAATAACCGGGTCTGGATAGTCTAGGAGATGCGAAAAAATAGTTTTAAGAGAAGAAGGATCGTCTTGGTTTGGGCCATAATAGCCGACCAAGGTGAGCAGAAAGCCCGTGATAGTCACCTTCAGAATTACCCACCTACCACCTGGGTCAGCCAAAAAGTCTAAGACACGGGCATTAGCTTGTTTTTTAAACAGTATAGCAACGCCCCTGATATTGGCAGTCTGATTTGAGCAAATGAAAGAGTCCACCCATTTTTGATTTTTAAAAATCTCGGTGATCTCCTCCTTAAGGAGATGAGTTTCCTGGAGGATGATGACCCGCGCAGGAGAGTCTTTTAAGTATTGCAAAATGTTTGCCCTTCTGGCCTTCACGCGCAAGCCATTAACATTCCAGGACAGGAACTGAATTATTTTCATGGGGGTTTAAGCCCAAGATCCCTGACATGGTTAAAACACAGAAGGAACCAGCACCAGACCAATCGTGACCTAGCCGCGGCCGTCTGAACGGACACTAAGGTGAATGAGGAAATTTTATATTTTATGCCCCTGTGCTCCCTACCCCACACCCCCCACCCCCTCTTCCCAAGCATCCCCTCCCTGGAGAACCACCCCACCCCCCGATGAACCTGGACAGATGTAGTCCAGATGCTGCCTCCCGGAGCAGCCCACCCCGTCCCTTTATGTGTAAATTAGAAAAAGCAAGAAGAAATTTAAGCCAGACTAAGAAAAAGAAACCCGAAAATAAGTGACTAAATAGTTATCTTAATCATATCATATCATATCTGAGCCGAGAGAGGGCAATAATTTAGAAGTCAGCTACTGTGGACTGCCCTGAACGGCACATAGGTGAATAAACCAAGCCGGTGCCAGACCCCCGGGATGGATTCACCCGTTAAGGATCCCCTTTCCCCATAAATTCGAACAGCTCATCCGCCTCCTGCACTGATCTAACATTATGCATTTTGTTCTTGTGCATAATTTTCTGAGTTGCTGGAAATTTGAGCTGGGCCACGGCACCAAGTTTTTTAAAGTCATCCAGCTTCCTGCCCGATTCCCATTGTCTATCGAGAGTGACTCTGGCGAGGTCAGAACAAATTTCAAAAGAGAAGTCCCTTGCCTTCAACGATTTCACCTTTAAGGCCATATTGAGGATCTTCTCCTTTAGGGAGTGAGTATGAAAATTCATGAGGATTTTCCTCGGCTTTGTTCTGTTTGGATTCCTGCGGAAAGGGTCCCTATGGATTCTCTGAATATCACCTCTCAGAACCTCCTCTGATTCTTCAAACTGCAAAGATTCTTTCAGCAGTGAGACCATGTAAGACTTGAGGTCAGCCCCTTCACTCCCCTCTGGAACATTCAGAATACGCAGGTTGCTACTTCGAGAGTTGTTCTCCAACATCTCCAACCTGTCACGAAGGGCCACCTCCTCCCTCTTGAGGGTCTGGATATCGGCTTTAGCAGCCCCAAGATGATCTTTTAACTCTCTGACCGTATTCTCTAAAGTTTCAGTTCTTCTATTTAAGAGATCCACTTTCCTCTCCAACGACTCGCAGAAGTTCCTAATCTCTCCTTGATTGGCTGCGGATACCGAGAACACCTTCTTAATGTCCTCCGATAGCGTGGAGAAAAGAACCTCCAAAGAAGCCACTGAAGGCCCCCTTGCTTCATAGTCCTTAGAGCCTTTGTCTACCCCTCCGTCATACACAGCTACTGGTGCCAAGGCCATCTGCCCATCAGAATCTTTCGCTTTATCTGAAGCCCCCATTATACAACTCTTGCTAAGGAAAGTTGGGGTTAAGTCCGGGGGCAGGGAGCCTCCGGCAGCCTCCATACTATCCGGAGCTGATTTTGAGGCAAGTTGCCCTGCTAACCAACTTCTGAGGGCCTCTCCCTGCTTCACAACGTCCAGTACCGCTGGTTGAACTTTGAAGTATGACCTCAAAGAAGGGGTGATCCTAACTTTAGAGTCGATGGGATTACTTTTGGCCCTTCCTGCCTTAATGCTCCTGCCTTTGACCTCATACCACTGAAAGGCAGAATTGCTAGTATCCGCATCCACGTTGAGGGGGCCCCCGATTCCCTGACTCTTGCCACTGCTACCCCAGCCAGTCTCCTCGGGGGCTGTTTGGTATTTTTTCCACCCAATTTTGGTTTGGCTGGCCCCAGGGTCGCCCCCCCCCCCCACGCTTTTTACCTTTTTACTTCCCTTAACAAAAGGAGCAATAGCAGGTCTCACCTGGGGTAATGGGCTGGCCCGCACCTCCTGAACCCCCTGTACCTGCTTCTCCTGCTGAAACTGCGCCGATGGCCCCAAGACAACGCTGCTGGTTAGAGCCAGCTCCTCCTGGGTCTCCTCGTCGAGTGCATCCCTCTCTGAAATGCCGGGATGTCGACAGGTGCTGACACTGCCACTGCTAACCCGGAGGAGCCCCCGAGCCATTGCTCTGCGGCCCCTCCTGAGCTCCAGGGCGGCCTCCAGCCACCGAGTCGGGCGGGGAGAATCGACAGCTGTCGTGTCTCCAAAACACATCCCCAGCCAAAGCAGCCAAGCCCCCGTGGGAGGAAGCAAGCCTGTCACAGCAATCGAAGCGGCGTTCAAAACGGTAAAACGGGTATCTTCAAAGAGACAAAAACATCACAGAACGGGACGCGGATGCTCCGGGCGCAAGCGGCAGCTCAACTAGCAGCCGCCATGTTCTCCGACCTCCATGTTCTACTCATGTTAAAAAGCCAATAAATAAATTTAAAAAAAATAATAATATAAAACGTATTAAAATATATACTAGGAATTCTTAAAGGGAGATTTATAAAAAAAGAAATAAGAGTCATGGAAGAATAGACATTTTGAGTAATGCAACTCTTCCAATCAGCAACAATGGCAAAAGAGTCTACCTCTCAAGAAATACTTTAATCTTATTAAACGTTGCACCATAATTCAATTGAAAGAGTTGAGAAAGATTATTAGTAACATGAACTCCTAGATAACGAATGGGGTGCTGAGGGATCGACTGTAAACTGAATGGAATGTGCATATTTAATGCGTTGAACAATAGGAGTTCCGTTTTTGCTTGGTTTGTCTTATAGCCCCCTATGACCATGAAACCTGCAATTTCATCTAGCACTTGCTGTATATTCAATCTATCAGCCAGTGTTTAATTTGTAAAAAACATAGTGCCAGGGCTGTCAACAGGAGTACACTAGAGCTTGCACTATCTGTTGCCCCTGGCAGCACTGCCAATGACAGCACTAACACACTACTAATCATCACACTCTTAAAAGTGTGACCATTCATACTATTACAGGCCCCCAAAGCTATAAGAATGGCTTTGGAGGCAAATACTAATAATTGGAAATTGAAATGGAAATAATAAACAGAAGTTGTTGTGCTCGTACCTAAATTGGCAGACACCACTACCATGTGGCAGACAGTCATAAGCCCCGGTGCTGGCAATTAAACAGGCACAAATTAAGGACTGCTGTCAGCTCTTACATATAAAATATTGTTGTCAGCGAATAACTTAATTTTGGACATTACTTCTATAGGTGGCATAATAGGCTCATTATTCCGAATCCTAATTGCTAAAGGTTCAATAAAAAACATAAAAAGGCTCGGGGACAGAGGGCACCCCTGCCGGGTGCCTCGATTAATCTTCACTATCCCTGATTCCTTGGAATTTATAATGATCTTAGCCTCTGCCTCATCATAAAGGTTCTTAAGCATATTTAAAAAATTAACTGGACATCCAAATTTCTCTAGAATATAACATAATGCTTGCCAGTTTACTATATCAAGGGCCATATGTATCATGCATTTTAATGGTCGCAAATGGCCCGATTCGGTATTAAAATGCATTTTGCTATGTATGAATTCCAGTTTGCGATTCGGTAACGTTACCGAATTGCAATTTGGAATTGCGACTACATACCAATTCGGTATTAGGGAGGTGCGTGTTTAGTACATCCCTTCCTATTACCAAATCGCATCGGTATGTAAGAATGTTTTGCGACTAAAATGCGGTTGCAAAACATTTGCATTTTACCACCAACTTTAAGTAGGTGGTAACCCATTTGCAAATGGGAAGTGGTCCCCAAGGGACCCCTTCCCCTTTGGGAATGGTAGCGAAAACGTTTTATCAGAGCAAGCAGTGTTCCCACTTTTCATTTTTCTTTTTTAAACGCAACCCATTTTCCTATAAGGAAAACGACTGCATTAAAAAAAAAAAAGATTGCTTTATTTAAAAGCAATCACGGACATGGTGTTCTGCTGACCCCAGCAGCCCACCATCCCCGTGATTTTAGCGATTCCTAATGGGTCGCAAATTGAGAACTAGCTCATTAATATTCATGAGGTAGGTCGATTTGCGACTCACTAGGAATTGCTAAATGAAACTCCATGAGTTTCATACATTAGGAATAGCGATTACCTAATTGTGATTCGCAGAGAATCGCAATTAGGTAATTGCTATTCCCAATATTGATACATCTGGCCCCAAATGCCTTTTTGGCATAAAAGTGCAGTTTGTTTCCTTATTTACTGAAAAATAATCAATTGCTTGCATCAAAAAGTGTGTATTTGCAGACATAGATCTTTTCGGAAGGAACCCATTCTGTTCTTTATGTATCATCAATTGGGCCCTTTTGCAACTCGCTGTGCCCAAATTTTCATAAAAGGCTTGTAGTCGGCATTCAACAAATTTATTGGGCGATGCGAGTTGGCATTTCTATCTTTTTTTAAGAAAGCTAATGATTATGAACTCCTTATAAGACTGGAATCTCTATCCCCTGCCTAGTTTGATTAAACAATGATGTTAAAAAGGGGAGAAGCTCCTTCGCAAAAATGTTATTAACTTCGGTTGGGATACCGTCACGTCCAGTGGCTTTCGCATTTGCCATATTTTTAAGGGCATTTTATGTGTTGTTGCATCTTGTTTATTCTAATCTTGCCTTAGTGGTACTTGCTTGTTAATTGACAGCAGTGTCTTCTCGTTCTAACTTTGACAGACCCTTTTCCAGTCTTCCTCTTCCCAAAGAGGTGCGTTATTGTCTATGTTTTGCCAAGGAAGTTCTCATCCTTCAACTGAAGGATGCTGACCACTTTAGAGCTCTGTTAACGTGTGCTTCCTTAGAGATCTACTTTATTGTTTTTTATTATATTCATTCTACCTAGATAGCCAAATTCTGTTAACCATCTAACTGGTCTGTTAAGGCTTTAATAAACAGTTTTTTGCCTTTTCCTCATCTACCGCCATTCACTTGCACCCTGTGAGTATCTTATTATTTTATTTAGCACAGTTTACTAAGGCAGTATGTTGTTTACAAGTAAGTCTCCCCCTTTTACATCAGATCCGGATTATGGTTCCTTTTCGCTGTGCATCCTGTGACACCTAACCTGAACTGCTGGAATCTTGCAATTAATGGTCCATTTTCATTGCCTTGATTATTTTCTTGATATTTTGATATTGATATTGAGTATTTCAGTATTAAATATGTGCTTAATATTTAAACTTATGTGCTTTCTTTTAAACATAGGTCACAGATGAGGTAAAGTGCGGTTAAACATCACGTCTCCTACTTTACACTGGACTTTGGGTTCAAGCTTTTCTAACGTCATTTGCCCCTCACTCATTAATTGCAATAAGTCCTTTGTGTGGTTGCACGAAGGCATCGTATAGTACCAAAAATGTGTTTGCGCCTCTTTGCTCTCATCAAGCTAAAGAAAGATTACATTCTATCTGCCTTTTTTGAGATACTTAGGTTTCGCTTCTGGTGTGACCTGTACATTAACAGAGGTGTATGTTGATGCCACAAAAAATCTTATTTTTGGAAAGTGTAAGCAGATTGCAAAAAATAAATGAAACATGGCTTGAAATTCAAGTTTGTAGCCCTATAGTGTGGTCAAACTGCAAAGGTGACAACGTTCTACTTTTCAGCTGCTGAAAGTGGTTGATGAAGCTATCCTTAAAGTGCACTCTCCTGCACATATCCTTTATAACTATGCTACACGAACAATTGATGGGATTTCTGTTTATCTCAAATTAATTATTCCAAAAGTCTACAATCCTTTCTCTTCTGCAAAAACGAACACCACCAGAATTAGGATTTTTTTCTTTTGCGAACTTAAAATGGCCGCCTTCGATTGAGCATGAGCCAACTTATAGGCTCAACTTATTTCCAACTACTGGTGAAATATTACAATGCTGCTCAGAGTGAAACCTAATTTTTATCCCAAGACAAACAAACTGCACTTACATGGGATTTTCTAGTACTTGAAAGTGGAAAGGTCACTGTGTCACGTGGCAAGGGTAGGTTATCATTGCTTGCAACATATTACTTTGTTTTTAACAATGCCATTCTGTAGCTTGAGAAAGAGGAGCTGAAGGCCACTGAAGCTCAAGCTATCATTGGAACACGGTGGAAAATTGACCAAATGGAAAGCTCATTCTTAGGTCTTGTTGTGGAAAACTAGCTGCAATGGCTGTTAGCATCAGCTGAAGCCATTTTGTTTGTGGCAGCCATTTTAGTTAGCCATGTGCTCGCCATGTGCTTTCTCCCTCTTCACTATTGCCTGCCCTTGTATTCTGCTTGTGTCATCTGTTACAGTTAACTCCTTCAGTACTGAGCCAGAGCACTGCACATGCTCAGAAAGGCCTAGCTGCTAGAATGCATCTGCTCTTAGAGTAACTGTCAGGCAATTTTAACTAATGCCAGCAATATTGTAAGCCCTCCCACTCTGTTGAGTAAGCGATTCTTATGTATCCTTATATGTAACTAGCTATTCATGTGCACACTTGTAACGCCTCTTTTTGAGTCTACATGCTAACTCAGCTATAAACTGGGCATAATAGACCCAGAGTGTTTGTACTCCTTAGACTGTCTCATACAGTGGCCTGAGGGTACTGTATTGAAGCAGTCTCCCTCATGTGAGGTTAATAAAGTTGTTATTTTGATATTCCAGCTTCCGTGCCAATCTCTTCTTTGTTGGTTTAAGGACCAGGTGCATCAGTGAACCCCTAGAAAGGTTTTTTCTTCTACAAATTGGCACCCGAACGTGGACCTCATCGGAGAAGCGGCTATCCAAGGGAGTGGTCTTGACGGAAGACAGGAATCTACTGAGGAGGTATCCTGCATGAGGAGACCCTTTGTCTTTGCAGACCAACGTGTTTTCCGGTTTTCCCGATCTGACCCTCCAGGTGTTGGCCGCTCCCGACTGAGATCTTCTTTGGTGTGAGTATTTTAAAACGACCGTTAGGTCACTCAGAACTTGGCAGGTGGAGGTTGGAGACTTTGGTTTGGTAAGGTTGCTGTAGCAACACTTTTGTTTGGATTAGCTTGGCCAAGATTCTTGTTTGTTTGTTTGTTTGCTGCAGCAAATGAAGGCAGGTAATGAGGAGATTTTTCTCTAATTTTGAAGTCTTGAACGGCACAAATTGTGTTAAGTGTCACTTGGAGAATAATATTATATATACTATAATATTTTTGGCATGCCTGCTCCTAGCACACTTCGTAGAAAGTGTTGCTGTCTTGGAGGTACCAATATGGATTTAGGAAGTACTCAGCTGACTCCCCTAAGCGGGGATACCTAAATGGGTTTAGGTATATTAAAAATGGTATTTCTTCCATAATGTATAGAACAGTATGGAATAAATATATATCCAAGGATCCTGATCTGCGCACAACTGGTAATTTGGTGTATTATTGGAAAAGGCCTGAGGCGCGAGCCTGTCTTTTTGAACATGGCAGTCTTTTGGCTGTCTATTTGTCTTGGTGTAATCTCTGTACCTTTTTTTTTAGAGTCCTTTTGTTTGTAAATATGACTTACAATTGGTATTTACAAATGGTTTGGTTTGAGTAGTCTGTGGGCTGTCTCTTGCTTTTGTCCTAAGTGTTGATTTGTGGGTTAATTGTTTTTTTTAGTGTCTATGTGGTTGTGGATTGACACCGGTGGTGCTGCTTGAAAGTACTTGTTTCAGTAAGTAGTGACTCTGTTTTTTGTGTGAGAATGGCTTGCTTTAATAAGCAGTGTTGTGTGCTCTGAGTGTGTGGCCCCCTTCTTGAAAACGTCTGGAATGAGCTCAATTTGGTTTTTTGTCGTCATTCTGTTATGCAAATGTAATTGAAAGAACTACATTTTAGAATTCAAGGAATTAATTATATAACATATGCTAAATAGCTGCACGCTACCATTAGAAGTAAAACAGTAACAAAGTATAGATGTGTGAATATTGCCACAAGAGAAATTAGAATTAACACTCAATAGGGAATAAATAGGCCTCATAGAAAGAAAGAAAAAGAAACGAATTTGTGTGCTTTCAAACTAGGACTGAATACCAAATGTTACAGCATTATCCTTAAGATATTAATATTAAAAGGGATTCACATCATCTGAGTAATTGGTTGCTGCTGAAATAAACGCGCCTTTTTTTACACTACAAGACGATAGATTTGTGCCGGCTTGGAATGCCTGTGTTTTAAATAGACTGCACCGTGCTCAAATTTCCAGCACCAGAAAAAGAGCTTTTAAAACAGCTTTCTGTACCGAAGGAAGCTGTCTGTCAAAACATACGGAGATCAAACTTTTTTTCAGGACATTACAATACAGCAAAGGGTTTTTCTTCTGAAAAAGGCTTGGAAGTTGAGGCTTGCTGGTCGTAAAAACACAGCTGAGTAAACAACACATGGCTATGCTTGGCCACAAGCTACAGATCCAGCACGTGCGTTAAAGACTACTGATTTTAAAAGTTACAAATACAGCTTCATTATTTTGGATAAAATAGAAAGGATTAAAAGCAGGGATTTTCTTTCTTGTTGCTTTTCTAAATAAGCATATCTGTGGTTCTGATGGTAAATAATTACTGCCCTTTAAAAAGTGCAACAAACTATTTTATGTTTCAGTACAGCTTCTGTGCTTCGTGTTATAAATACATGCATTTAAAGGCAAAAGGAAAGGAATGAGGCTTGCTTTTCATATGTAGAAACATCAAAAGGGTTAGTGATCATTATTTAAAAAAATTATTAATAATAATTGCACTAAAATCGTTTTTGCATTTTTCAATGTCTAATAATCCTACTGTGACAAATATATAAGTTCCTAGCATCAAAGTTGAATTTGAGCAGCACTTTACCACAATGTGGGGAGTGAAATGTGAAATTTCACTTTATCCAGACATATAAAACCTTATTTTATAAGGGTGTACCTTATACATTTCTGACCCCCCACCCCTGGGATATCTAGGGGAGACCATGGGGGTCCCTAATATGCCAAAACATTGTAGGTTATCCATTTTTAAGTGCCCCTACCACCAAAGTCGAGTTTGGGCACAATTTACTTTTTAAAAGCATTCCTGGCACCCAGGGCTGTTTTCAAACTGATCTCAGGTTTCAGCAGTACACACATGCGACTGCAGAACAAGCAGCTGGCCTCTAAACTACTAGAAAGCACATCACACACTGCACACGAATAAAAATTAGTATAAAATAAGACAGCAACAAGTGCATCTTACCTTTAAAATTATTAGCTCACAGGCACGGAACAGGACTGCTTTTCAGCTGTGATTCTCCAGAGTTACTTTGAATTGGAAACCGCATGGAAATAGCCTTGCACAGAAATGGGACAGCAGGTTTAAGGGGCAGAGGTCGAATTCTGTATTTAGCAGACCAGCAAAATGTCCGCATAGGAGGGGTTTTTCTAATAGGTTTGCTTTGGCACTTCGACCTCGGAAAAGATTCTGAAGGAAGGGATGACAGCGCAAAGAAAAAGAGAAGCGTTGCTTATTATTTTTGGCAAAAAAACCAGGCAGGTTTTGCGCAGTCATAAGAAGCAAAGGAAAGGCAGTAACGTATGTGGGCCCTGTGTAGAGCATAGCTCTGCCATGTATATAGAAATAATGCTTTTAGTTTAAAGATTACTGTGCAAGGGCTCCAATAAGGAGGCAATGAAATTCAGTTTGCATTCATGCGCCCTCATGTTACACTAGTACAATTGCTAAAGGAAATGGTAGTTGGTTATTAATGTTTTCTAGCTAGCTCAAATGTGCTATTTACCTCCTACAAGTTTGTTTGTGCCCAGCTGCCAAAAATAGGAGTAGATAGTGTCAACAGAAGGTCACCTGTTTCAGGTTACCTGCTGTCGAATGAGGGGAAGAGATTAGGGAGATTAGCTCCTGGGCAAATTAAGGGTAAGCAAAATTAAGTAATACATTGTCATTTTTCTTGATTTATATGCTCTCTCTCTCTCTCTCTCTCTTTTTCTTTTTCTCAATCTCTCTTGAGCCTGTCTAAGTTGTCTAGGAACGGCCATGAGACGTTTAATTGGCTATTCAGTAATACTGTTTTAAAATTGTTAAGATTAATAAAATGAATAAAAAATACACCATGTTACTGCCCATCCTGTCTGATGAAATTATGAACGGATGAGTAGTCTAGATTGATGTTCCCTTATTTGACATTTAACGGGGAACTATATGTGGGTAGTTTTTGTTCTAAAATTCTCAAGTGATAGCACCATTATTGTTTGTTATTTTTTATGCTACATACAGTTTTGCAAAGGCATTATTAGTCTCTTATTAGTCTGTGTAATTGAGCTGACAGGATCCCAGTTAAATTAGCAGTTTTAGATTTTGCCGCCGCGCCTATAACATGAGAGCATGGTCCTAAGCATAAAATGTAGGTGTTTTTACGTGAGAAAAATCATTTTAGAAGTGTCTGCAGTCCTGTACAAGTAGTGAAAGGTTATAACTTATGAAACACAAGCTTGTTAAGACAAGAAGCACAAAAGAATGCTCGTTCTAAAAATTCCCTTTCTTGAGGTTCTTCAGATGAATAATATAGGAATACACAAATGTAAGGATTTAGAGTATGTCTGTATTGTTTTTCTTTTTCCCTCAGAATTTAGTAAATAAACATAGACTTCCTTGGCTGCTTCACATAGTGTAACGTTTACTCTTGTCAGTTCACCAAAAGTTCCTTTTGTACTCACTAATAGGTCCAGGGTTGTTTTTTACTCTCAGATAGATGAAGTGGTTCTTGGGTGCCTTGCTAATATATGGGGCGCCCCAAGACTAGAGAGGTATTTGGAAATAGAGTATCCTCTCTGCTTGATAGATTATTTGTATGCCTTGTCTAAAGATTTTTTGTTCTGTCCACCAATAGATATCTGCTGCCCTACAACCATTTCCAGAGGGGCCCGGACATCAGATTCAGCCTGGGGAGTTAGCGCTGATCCAGCTTGGAGTCAAGGTAAAGGGAACCAGCACAGGCATTGCTGGCAACTAGGACCTCAGTGAAGGTAGAAGGCCGGAAGCTCTGGGACGTGAAGTGTGTACCCCTGCCACTGTCTTGGGCGAAAGACGGGGTCACAAATCAGGATGGAGAAATCTTTGTGTGGATCCAGTTTTTGATCCCCAGCTGAGAGAGTCACAGACCGACAAGGACGGCAAGGAGGCTTTTGCTTGAGGTGACCCCCTTTGAAACAAGGGTTGCCTCAGATATTCCAGCATCAGGCCTTTGAATCCTGGTCCCCGAGTGAATGCAAGTCTGCACCTTTGTTTGTTGATCAAGGAATGCCTGAGCACACCGGGTACAATCTTTGGCCCCGACAAAAGAGCAGTGCGCCAGCGGAGCAACACAGGAGTTAGGGAAGGACTTGAGTTCAGGGTACAGGTGCTGTGCCTTTGGTGCCTGTTAGATTAAAGTGAAGAAAACTGGTGCACTGCCTGAGACACTGGACAGGATCGTTGAGGGCATTTGCCCCGTAGGGTGATTGCCCTATCCTGAAAGAAGAAACCTTTTCCCCTTAAAACTGGGCCGTGATTGTTTTCTTGAGTTGCAAGTTGTGCAGCTCCACCGTTGGAAAAGAACTTCGATAGGAGCCTGCCTGTGAGGCTCAGACGGACACAGGGAGAAGACTCCCCTCTGGCTGGTTGTACAGCGGCTTCTATTCTTTAAGTACTTTTTAGCAATGTACCCCTTTGGTCGTCCCATTTTTGAGGAGGAGCAGCCCTTTGCGGCTCCTCGTCCTAATTCCTATAGCCCCGTTTGGTCTTCCTGGTCCCCTGAAGCGAAAATTGTTTTTGTAATGATCCTTGTATTTGCTTTAATATTTGCATTAGCAATGTTTATTCTGCAAGAGAAACGTTTTTTTGAACAGTTGATAAATACTACTCTGCCCTCCTCCTGAGCATATCAATTGGTACTCTAGCCCTCATAAAAAGAACACTGGAAAGGTCTATTAAAAAAATGTTTTTTATTTAAGATATTATATTAGATATGTGTTGTTGGCTATTCTGAAGCTGAAATAGATGGTCACTGAAATACATAGGAGCCCTGAAACATAGAATTGGACTGGATGGTTTTGGGATTTACTTTCTGCTTGGGGTTGGAAAAATTGATAGTTCTGTTTGTAATAATAGCCATCATTTTCTCCTGCTATCTGTGTGTTCATTATGACCCAATACTCTGTTCCCCATGTATTTCTACTTGTATCTCACCAGTTAAACAATGTAAAAAATGTAAATGCCCACCTAGCAATGGATAGGATAAATGTGCAGGATAACTTCCATGCTTCTAATAATTCATAGCGGATGTCTTCAGCTAATGCTAAAACGGCCATCTGTGGAAAACTAGCTGCAATGGCTGTTAGCATCAGCTGAAGCCATTTTGTTTGTGGCAGCCATTTTAGTTAGCCATGTGCTCGCCGTGTGCTTTCTCCCTCTTCACTATTGCCTGCCCTTGTATTCTGCTTGTGTCATCTGTTACAGTTAACTCCTTCAGTACTGAGCCAGAGCACTGCACATGCTCAGAAAGGCCTAGCTGCTAGAATGCACTTGCTCTTAGAGTAACTGTCAGGCTATTTTAACTAATGTCAGCAATATTGTAAGCCCTCCCACTCTGTTGAGTAAGCGATTCTTATGTATCCTTATATGTAACTAGCTATTCATGTGCACACTTGTACCGCCTCTTTTTGAGTATACATGCTAACTCAGCTATAAACTGGGCATAAAAGACCCAGAGTGTTTGTACTCCTTAGACTGTCTCATACAGAGGCCTGAGGGTACTGTATTGACGCAGTCTCCCTCATGTGAGGTTAATAAAGTTGTTATTTTGATATTCCAGCTTCCGTGCCAATCTCTTCTTTGTTGGTTTAAGGACCAGGTGCATCAGTGAACCCCTAGAAAGGTTTTTTCTTCTACATTGTGATACAAACTTTTAATTATTCCTTGAGTTTGCTGTAGCCGGATGAACTTTAAGTTTTCCCGGGTGTTGTATAGTCTAACTGGAAAAGGGTTTAATTTTGCTGAGACCCAGTAATTAGCTGTGATAGAACATTGCTGTTTGAAAGATGATGCTGTACATAGAAGCCTTTCATATTTTCTGCATCTCAACTACCTCTGCAATCAATACAATGTGAGTCATTGCAGGTACTGATTTACAAATAAATGGCTATTTGCTTTTCGAAAGTTGCCATCTGAAGTCCTGAATTTTCATAGATCCTGTCCTTGCCAGGACGTAATGCAGCAACTGTGAACATTTTCTCCAGTGAAATAGAAAATATACGTGATATTAACCTTATTGTGGCTGAACTTCAGGGAGTTAATATGAAAGTGCTGTTCTAAGTCCTATTCCATTTCCTTTGGAAACATAACGTTTGAAGTCTGCAGTGTTGGCAAAAAAGTACACTTAATTAAAAGTAGTACCTGTTTCAATGTAATTAAATGAGTACACTTATGCTAAGAGGAGGGAACTACTTGCCCAAGTGTCATGCTTACTTGTTGAATTTAAAAGTTCTAAGCACTAACAGAAAATGTAAATCCATGTGCTCACTGGTGTTTGTTTTTAATGAACTTCTACGAAGCAACTGAAACTAAACCAACCTCCCTTATTTAGGTGTCTGTCTTCTGACCTATATATTTGATGAAAAACATTGTTAAACTAAGTTACAATTCTGCCTCAAACATCCAAAACCACTGAAATTCGCTAGTTGTGGTTATGGACTGACACAACATAACTCAACAACTCACGGCTTCCACCATGATGTTCACCTGTTAACTGTTTTGTGCCATTGACAAATAGGTTGTTTCTGCATGGCGGACAGCCGTGCACAGTGGATATTGGGCACAGGGTCCTACCCACTCTTGCTGCCTTTCACCAGCTGCGCATGGCCTTCTCCCAACCTGCCATGGTTGGCCAACAGACCCGGCACTTAATCTAGGGGGGTTGTGCAGGAGAAGTTGGGCACAGGGCCTGGGCTATGGTTATACCCTACCTTCCAAGCAAAGCCAGGAACTCATTTTAGTGTTTCGCTTTGCTTGTGTTTTTTGTATACGAAACTCAAGGCAAAATGGTAGTTAAATCCAGCGCTTAAAATGGCCGCTGGTGTGCTCACGAGTCAAATCAGTCTCGCAAATAGTGTACCGAAAAATGTGCTTCTTTTTCTCATGAGTGCATTATATATAGGCCCCCTCACCACTTCTCTGGGGCCGGTCACATTTGGGGCGTGCACCCCATGTCTGTGGAATTTGTTTTTTCACAGCCGGAATCTCTGGAATCATTGTCGACTTGCTCGTTTCAAGTGGGTCAGAAAAACAAATTCAGCTCTAATCCAGCCAATCATAGTATATTAAAAAAATTCTAAAAATGTGATTGACAGGATTGACTTGCAGGTTTTAAGAAATATATTCAAAGGTATTAACTCTTTTAAAACCTGCCTGTCATTTTTTTTTAACTTGGCTATTTCAACAACTACTCAACGAAAAATGAAAAAAGGACAGTTCTACATTTGTGCCAGTTTGATGTAAACCTGTTCAGCGTTTTTTGCTGTATTTTAATTTTTTCCCCTTTGCAGGTTCTTAATGAAACTTTTCATGGCGATACTTAGCTGACTGAACTGATAGGCAACTTTTATGCAAACCCGTCCAGGAGATAAAATGTTTATAACTCCTCTCTGACCCCCTTCCGTACTGGAACCAGTTTGGCTTGGCTCCTGAGTCCTGGGTGGGAGATGCCCTGTTTGTGCCTTTAGTGGAGGAAAGTCAGCACAAGGTGACTTGCGTCAACTCCACCCATCCTTAATTGCCCTGGCTGACTGCTTTGGAAAGGTCTAACTTACCCATAGACTCCACACCCAAGGTGGTGGGGGATAGGGGGTGTTTAAGAGTGATGCACCTGGACTATGTCCTAACGTTCCCTGCCAAACTGAGGATCAACTTCTAGGGGAAATCATATTTCTTTGATACTCCTGAAGCTGCCTGGGACTAGTTAGACAGAGTCCCCCCACCGACCCACCACCACATACATGAACAGGGCTGGCCCGAGTTCAATTTGTTCTGTTTGTACATTCATCTGTGAATGGTAAGTGAGGACAGACGATTTTCAATTACTAAAGCAGAACAAAAAGAGGACCCAAAGCGTGATAAAATCTGCAACACTGATGGAGCAAGGTTTCATAAATAAAACTTGCTTGTATTCAATCCTCATCACAGTATTAATCTATTAAAACTTGTATTGTTAATACTAACCTTTGCATACACTACACGAAAGGGAAGGATGCTTGCCTATGTGTTTTACTAATGAATAACGCTTGTCTGTAATCTAAAATGGCCGCTAAAGCGTGGGAAACTATCTGCGCATGTCTCAACCATAGCAAGTGTTGTGACGTCTCTCTTCGCTTGGTGGGAAATTTCTGCTTCTGCGCAGTGTGTAGTAAAATGGCTGCTTGATGTTTTCACATGCTTCAGCTTGCTCTCATGTCATTACTAAATTGTCGTTTCCTAATGCTACTAACGCGGGATAGAATTTATAATTAAATGGGAATAGAGTAGGAAAAGTGGGCATACAGTGAAACATTTTATTTTGTGATTTTAATATTTGCTTCTTGCACTTTTACTAGTTCGTAAACTTGGGCCTGGGTTGGTGACCTGAAACTCGAGAGGCAAATGGTTCTGCGCATGTGTCCTGTGTGCCTGCCAAATGAAGTCAATCTGGACGTCGTCCAAGGCCGCGACCCGATGGCCGAAGATGCTGTACTTTTGCCTTTCCTGTTGTACATTGATACATTGTCTATGAAAATTGGTTTACATTTGTCATGAGACGGGTGGGAAATAAAGCGAATGTATTAATTTGAAGGGGTGGGAATTTAAAAACAATAGGCTTTACAATTTAGGCCAAATCGATATGGTGCGAGAATCCACCCCCTGTCCCTGTCCAATCAGAAGTAGTGGTCCCATATTTTAGCAACATTAAGGGGAGGTACATGGGCGTAGAAGGGTATAATAGACTATAGCATTAGTTAATTAGTTGGAGCAGGCGTTCACGAAGGACAGGCGTCCATGCTGCCAGAGCGCTCTTAGCTCCAGACTGCCAAGCTGATCGGTTGCTGATTGAATCCCTGTCCTGAAGAGGTCCTGAGGAGGGGGCGGTGGAGTCCATTAGAAGGAAGGCACGGGAGAATCGAGGAGAAGTCGAGTATCAGAGAGGGGAACGACGCAGGCGTCGTTGTAGAGAGGTCACCGGTCCTGTCCTGATCCTGGAGGAGGTCTTTGCTCTTCATCCTTCCTGGGTCCTATTCTTTCAACTCCTTGGCTAAGGGGTTTGGTTCTCGCACTTAGGTAAATATAATGCAACCTTTAGTTGCGCTGCTGTCTCTATCTTCTCCTTTTCTTTAAACACCGTCATTGATTAGCAATAATCATTTCTATGCTTAATCTTGGGTATTGCGATTAAGTACCATGTGGCTCTATTTTACTCTGCTACATTTTTAGATATACATTTTAAAACTTCCTGACTCAGTGGTTATTTCAGGGTTATGTACTATAATGAATGTCACTCATTTTAAACTTCCCAATTAGCAAAGGATTCATTGGTAAGTCAGTACTCTTCAATCAGAAGGTAATTGGTAGCAGGGATTTTGATAGAGAGTAACAACTGATAAAACCCAGCGTAAGTATTAGCGTAGTATGAATGTATGGGCCCAAGTGAGTATCTGGTGTATGAATGCTGTTTGCTAATATCGCGCTGGATCAGTTTTCTGGTAATCAGAGGATGGTTACTCTTTGTTATTTGGGTAATGAGAATTTTATTTTTATGAACTAACATCCGTGTATTCAAAGTTTTGTTTTATGTTGTCCAGAATACCCCGGGGTAAAAGGAATAGCGGATGGTAAGTGGAAGCCATACTGCAGTGAGGTTATCTGCCAGGCAGAATTAGTACTGAAAAGTTAAGCAGGACTTTCAGTACTCGTTAGGGACTCTAGGCGTGTGAGTAATAGCAAAAGAGTACGCTGGTGAAAATTTGATGTTATATCACCTAGAAAGGGTAACATTGGAGAAGTAACAGGTATTTCTGGAGCTTGTGTGAAGAGTAAACGGAAGGGTTTTACTCGTAGTGTATGTTAGTAAACGGAAAGGTTTTACTAAAGTGTGGAAGAAACTATCTTTTTCGAATTTAGAAGAAACTGGCACGATAGCGAATGTTTTATGTTGTTACTGAAATTAAAAATTGTAGAGAAAATAAGTTTGCGTAAATTTTTGTAAAGGGAGAGTCAGTTGCCGGAGAGGGAGCTGACGTCACAAAACGCCGCGCCAGGATTGGTTGAATCAGCGGGTGTGGAAAGACCCTTGTAAAGGAGGGGTCAGTAGTCAGGAGTAGTACTGACGTCACAGGTGCCGCGCTGGGATTGGTTAAACCAGCAAGGACAGAAAAGAGCAGATTGTAAAGGAGGGCTTGACAGATAAACGTCACCAAAAGGCCGCGCAAGGATTGGCTCGGAAATAAAAGATAGCAGACATTTGATTGGTCAAAATTATAGAAGCGAAATTCTTAGTGGATAAGGATTGCATGTTAAAACGCGATCCGACTTTAACAGGAATTCGTCAGGATAGGAGATATTTAGGCTTTGCAGAATATAATTTTATACATCGGTACTTACCCAAGATGTACGGAGAAAGGAGAAAAATGTCATTTTTACAAAAGATCAAGAATTATTTTAAAAAGGACAAACCAATCAAAACTAGAGAAGGAATTATTATTCCACCAGCTAAAACGCCCGCTTCATTCATGATGATGGAGAGAGGTTATCATACTTGTGTATGGATGGAGAATTGGATAGAATATACCAAATATGATGGAATACTAGCATTTCCCGAGAATGGCACGTTCAATGGGTGAATCCTACAAAACTTGAGATTGAGGATGAATGACTTAGAACCCAGACCTAGATTAACTCAGTACGAAGCTCTAGAGGAATGGGAAACTGAGGCATTTGAGCGGGATCGATCTAGAAGTAATAGGAGTTATCCAGGATTTTTTCCAAGATACCTACATGAGTCTAGGAACGGTCAGATGAAACAATGGAGAAGGGCAATGATTACAGAAGGATTATATCCATTGTTCTCAGCAGAGGAGAAATTAGGAAGTAAGTGCACAGAAAAGACAAAACATTTCATGAGAAATGAGGAGTCTGAAGACGAATTTATGGAGGAAATGTTAAGAAACCCCCACCATATCAGGAAGGGACAAGTGGATGCACCCCAAGTGCACCACCGAAAACTCCATTAGTGCCACAGGTAATGCATGAATTCACCACGAGTAGAATACTTCATGACAAAGAAAAAGAAGCCCTAGAAAAGACCAGAACAGAATTAATACAGAAAATAACCCAGATAAAAGTACATCCTGATTCGTTGACCATACCTGTAACAATTGGTCCAGTAGTTCCATTATATGGTACTCAGGAAGCTGTCCTCCACCGATACTTACACCTACTCCTGTGAATAATCCCAAACCTGAACCTCCAGTTATAATTGAGGATCAATTTAGTGACGGTGAATCCACAATATCACTCATGGACTTGCCTATTCGAAGTACTGTAAATAGTACTCCCAGGAAAGATGTACCTGGATGTTCAAAAGATGTAAGTTTAGTAACTTAATCGGGAGCAAAAAGTGCTACCATAATAACACCTTAAGATCTAGAAAGATGGGTGCAAGGGTCAGTTAAACAGTGCACACCTCCGAAAATAATGGACATTCATAAATTGAAAGTCGAATTAGAAGAAATAATAGCAGGAAATGTAGGACTAGAACGCTTAAATACCTATGAGGATGAAGAATTATTGTTCCTGTGCAGGAGTATCACCAGAAATGTAAGGATATTCCATGAAAAATTATCCAATTTAGCACTACAGATGGGAATAGAAATAGGGAGATCAAAGGTACTACAGAAACCCTATAGAGCAGAATTTTCAGACAAAGATTTAGAAAATATGAACGCCTCTGGAAGAAGATTACAAATAAGAGAATTAATGTTAGTTTTGCAAAAATGGGGAGACCTAGATAAATGGAGAACTAGGTGGGCCAAGAAAAAGGAAGAAGCACGAACAAGTAGAACAGCATCTGAATATGTGATGAAGGAAACAGGGAAAGCAGATCAAATGTATCCGATGCGAGAAGTTGCGGGAGGAGGATATGTACAAGTCCCATGGAGCAGACAGGATATTTTGTCATTTACGAATGATTTTCCAAAGTTGAGAGAAAAACCAATTGAATGGTACAAGCAGGTTGACAGGTTTGTGAAGGTGTCAAAGGTATTGTTGAAGGATTTGGATGGGTTGTTTGATATAGTGGTACCTGCCAATTTGTGGACAGATTGCAAAATCACAGTGGATTGGCCAAGTGATGAATATCCTAGAGATCCGAAGACAGGTGCCCCGTCAAATGATGTAATGAAAAAGTATCAGCAGGTGATAACTTACCTGAAAGGGAAAATACCCCCGAAAGAAACAGATTGGGTAAAAATAGATCGAACTACCCAAGAAGCTAATGAATCAGTACATTCCTACTATGAGCGTCTATTGCAGGTATTTAAACAGTATAGTGGATTTGAGGACATTGGAGACAAGAACATGAGTCAGTTTGTGTATCGATTTGTTTACGGTTTGAAGCCAGAAATTTGTCAAATGATTAAACAGCATATGCTTTGTTGGCAAGGGAAGCCCATTGATGAGATTTTGAAGTATGCAAAATATTGTGGAGACGATATTGAGGATAGACACAAGAAGTTACAGGAGAAGGTAATGTGGGCTCAGGTGAAAATGGCTGAGAAACAGGGAATCAATTTGGAAAATCCGAGTGAAAATCAAGGAAAAGATTCTGGAACGAATGGTGATACTGGGAATGGTGGAAAATTTAGAGGACGAATGAGTAGAGAAGAAGCTAAAAGAAATTTCCTTGTCATGGATGCGGAAAATTGGGGCATTGGAAGGATGAATGTAAAAAATTCGGAATAATAATGGCCCAAATCAAAATTTAAATCCACAGACGCAGAATGACTCACAGCAGGGTGTAAATCCTCAGAGTCAGTTGCCACCTGCACCTATTCAGGGTAATGTAAGCAGAGCAAAGCATGGTACAGACATCGGATATCAAGGAGGAAGTGGTAAGAATGATTATATGACATCACAATTTCTTTTGCAGGACGATTTCTGTCAATTCAGTCCATGACGGTGCCTAGGAGAGGGGAAGAAGGAGTGCATACTTGGCGCATCCTTACAGGTAGATCAGTCAGGTCCATATGTTGAAGGGAATGTGAAAGGTAATAATATTACTTTCCTTTTGGACACTGGTGCTACCCGGTCTACTGTGAGAACAGCAGACATTCCAGACCTTCCTCTCTCTGGTGAAAATATCCAAGTAGTGGGGGTAGCTAATCAGCGGATTAGAACACCTCTTACCAAACCCATGGAAGTTAAAATCGGAAATTTCAGAGAAATGCATCAATTTGTAGTGTGTGATTCTAGTCCAGTAAACTTATTAGGTAGGGATTTGTTGTGCAAGATGAATTGTACAATTTTCTGCACACCGGATGGTGTGGCAGTTCAAACACCAGATGAAGACCATGTATATAAAATTATGATTGCAAAACAAGGTACAGAAGTGGATGAAATGTTTTCGTTAATAACAAAAGATGAGTTGCCAGAAGAATTAAAAGGTACAGTAAACTCCATAGTATGGGATTTCACCGGAAAGGAAGTAGGACTTATGGCTAAAATAGATCCAGTTAAAATTACTGTAAAAGAAGGTGCAATTTTCCCAAATACCAGACAGTACAAAATGAGTGCAGAAGTAAAAGCAGGAGTCATTGAAGAAATAAATCGAATGGTAGAACAAAATATCCTAAAAGAAGTAATGAGTAGCCCATGTAATTCACCTATAATGGGGTTAAAGAAACCTAGTGGAAAATATAGGATTGTTCAGGACCTGAGAAAAATAAATAAGATTGTGGAACCATGTTGTCCCATAGTGCCAAATCCTGCAGTAATTCTATACCAGATCCCTTGGAGTGCAGGATGGTTCACAGTAATTGATTTGTGTCAAGCGTTCTTTTCAATACCATTACATCCAGACAGTCAGTATCTTTTCTCATTTAAATTTGAGAACAAGGTCTATGTGTGGAATCGTGTTCCTCAGGGGTACACAGAAAGTCCTTCTATTTTCAACCAGATACTGAAAAAGTGCCTTGAAAAACTAGTGATGCCAGGAAGCTCAGTCTTAGTCCAATATATCGACGACTTATTGGTGGCATCGAATACCAGAGAGGACTGTGTTGTTGATTCCATAGCATTATTAAATCTTTTGGCAGAAGAAGGACATAGTCTCACCTGAAAAATTGCAATTCTGTACAACAGCTGTTAAATATCTGGGACATCAAATTGAAAGAGGAAAAAGAAGAGTAACAGCTGAAAGAGTAGCTTTAACAAAGAAAATGCAAATGCCTGTAACACAAAGACAAGTGAGAATGTTCCTAGGAATAGTAGGTTACTGTCGACAATGGATACCAGGATTTTCCATGTTGGCTAAGCCCTTAATTAACATGACAAAAAAGAAAGCAAACGACAGAGTTGAGTGGGAGGATGAAAGTGTAGAAGCCTTTGTAAAATTGAGAAATGCCCCATGTTCAGCACCTGCCTTAGGCATGCCTGATTATAAAAGAGAATTTGCATTGTTCTGTCATGAGAGAGAAAATTGTGCACTTTCTGTCTTAACTCAGAGACATGGATTAGAAAGACGTCCTATAGCATATTTTTCTCCTACATTGGACCCAGTAGCAGCCGCGTTGCCAGGATGTTTGAAAGCAGTGGCGGCTACTTGTTTGAGCATTGAACAAAGTGAGTCAATTGTGATGGGACACCCTGTAAAAGTGTATGTTCCACATGCAGTTGTCATTCTGTTGACAAGAACCCGAACTCAGCATCTTACTCCTAGTCGGCTGACTAAATATGAAAGAATAATAATGGGTGCTGAAAATGTGAACATGGTAAGGTGTACTATAATAAATCCAGCAAACTTACTACCAGACCCATATCATGAGAGAATTAAAGATGATGAAGACGATGAACATGATTGTATACAAATTACAGAATTATGCACAAAACCACGCCCAGATATTGAGGAACAGCCTCTTAAAAAGCCAGACAGGGAGCTATTTGTTGATGGTTCATGTCAAAGACATGAAGACGGTAAACTAACTGCTGCCTATGCGGTATGTGAATTAACTGGAATAGTTGAAGCATCTTATTTACCAGGAGTCAAATCTGCACAAGTAGCTGAATTGATTGCGTTGATAAAAGCATGCAAAATTGAGAGGAATCAGAGAGTAACCATATTTACAGATAGCCAATATGGTTACGGGGTTGTGCATGATTTTGGCCAACTATGGATGCAGAGGGATTTCATGACTTCTTCAGGATCCCCCATTAAAAATGGACAATTTGTAAGGGAATTGCTAGAAGCAATACAATCACCAAAAGAATTGGCTGTGGTGAAATGTGCCGCACACCAGTCAGGAGATGACTGGGTGGTAGTCGGCAACAGATATGCAGATCTGGTGGCTCAACATTGTGCCAAAACCAGAATGTCAGTCAATAAGAGGGTGGAAAGAATGGGAATCAGCTGCCAACTTATGCTGTATATGCCACCTGAAACTTGGAATGACGTCAAGAAATTGCAAGATGAAGTTGATGAAAGTGAGAAGAATTTGTGGATCAAAGTGGGTTGTTCCCAAAGAGGAGATGATGAAGTGTGGATCAGTGCTGATGGCAGACCAGTCATGCCAGACTGTTTACTCTCACAAATGGCTAGGATGTATCATGGAGACACACACATAGGGAGAGATGCAAGGATTAGGCTGTTCATACAAAATTGGTATAATCCTAAATTCAGGGCTGTTGCAGAGAGTCTTTGCCAGAGATGTCTAACTTGCCAGATGCATAATCCGGGAAGGAAGACAGTAATTGGATTTGGGAAAATTGGAAAGGCAGAGGGTCCATTTATGAGACTTCAGTTTGATTTCATACAGTTACCACCATGTAGAGGGCTGAAATATGTACTAGTCATAGTGTACCTGTTTTCAAAATGGGTGGAGGCTTACCCTACTAGGAGAAATGACAGCATTACAGTTGCAAAACTGTTGCTACGAGAGCTCATTCCTAGGTTTGGTTTTCCAGTAACTTTGGAATCAGATAGAGGAAAACATTTTAACAGTGAAGTGATTCAAATAATCTGTGAAGCATTTCAAATCAAACAGAAACTGCACTGTGCATATCGTCCAGAAGCTTCTGGAGTGGTTGAACAATTGAATGGCACTATAAAGTCAAGACTGGGAAAAATGTGTGCATCAACATCATTAGAGTGGCCAGATGCTTTGCCACTCGTTTTAATGGGACTCAGAAGTATACCTGACAGAACCACAGGATTGAGCCCACATGAAATAATGATGGGAAGAGCAATGAGACAAACACATGTTCCCACAAACAAACTGGTGAATATATCTGATGATATTGTTCTGGACTATTGCAAAGGATTGGCTGACCTAGTGCGTTCTGTCTCTCATCAGGTTGGAGAAGACGCAGTTTCCAGGCAGCCCGAGCAAGAACATGATCTGAATCCTGGTGACTGGGTGGTAGTGAAGAATCACAACAGAGAAACGTGTCTATCACCTAGATGGGGCAGACCGTGTCAAGTCATACTGACAACAAATACAGCAGTGAAGTGTGCCGGATTTCCTAATTGGATTCATGTAAGTCACACCAAGAGAGTACCAGATCCAGAGGAAGAGAATCCTCAGACAACGCCAATCACTGAAGAAGCTGAAGGTTGCCCAGCTGAAGGATCTCAGGTTCGAGATTCCGGAGAAGCTGAAGAAAAACAACCGAGCACAAGTCAGGATTGGATACCGGTGGTAGAGGTTCCTGAAATATACCACAGAACAAGAAGTCAAGCGAAATTGGAAGAAATTGAAGAAGATCAGATAGGTGAAGAAGAAGCAGTTCAGGAACAAGAAGAAAAGACATTAAGAAATCCTGAACAAGGTCAGATAGGGAAAGGAAACTGGACTCAAAACAGTGAAGACCTAATAGACTTTGAACAGGGACAGACAGGTCTAGAAGAATCCGGTCAGGCTGCAGAAGTTCACAGTGCAATAAGTCCTGATCAGAACAAGTTAGATCAAGAAGAGTGCACAGAAGAAAACCTTGAAAAACATGAACTTGAAGAAATAAATAAAGAACAAGGTCAGTTATTGGAAACTCACAGCGGAGCTGTTACAGAAAAACCAATTAGACCTGAAAAGGAGCAAACAAGAAACACAGTAATTGAAGAACACGAAACAGTGCTAAGCAGTGAAATTAAAAAGATTTCTGAAAACAAAGATAAAGAGACAGTTCAAACAAAGAAAACAAGAAAAGGAGATCATTGGCCAAGTGTCATTAAAAGAGTGAAGTACCACATAACAACCAGAAGTGAAGATCCAGATCAAGTGAATGAAGTGACAAGTCAAACTGACCAAGAACATAAAACTGCGAAAAGAAGAAGTAAAAGACTGAAACTTGTGAATAACAAATTCAAGGGTCCTGATTGGACTTATATCATTCTTGAAGATTTTGAAAGCTCAGAGTCAAGTGACAGTGGTGGCGAAGGAACAAGTGCAGAATTGACGTACGAAGAAGAAACAAGACCACCCTGACTAAGCAAAAGAATAAGCTAAAGAAAAGAAGAAAAGATAAGAAGAGCAATCTTCCTTGTCGAAAAATGCCTGACGATAGAGTTGCTGGGAGACCAAAACAGAGATGTTGTAGAAGATGCTGTGCAATATGCATATGTAGTCTAGTAATGGTGCTTATAGTATGGTTAGTCCTGATTGTAGCAGTTCCTTACCTTATGATAATAGATAAAAAGATTAATAATGAAACTAAGGAGAGGACAGCAAACATGAAGGGCAATAGAGTAGAACTAATGGCAGAAAATGAACCAGAAATTCATCATGAAATAGCTGACAACAACGACAATAGTTTAAACGTTTTTACAAAGTTATTGTTTCAATATTGTGAGAAGTTGGCCTGGTATATGCTGTTCACTAATTAAAGTGGACACCTTGCACCAGAACAATTCGACTCTTATGGTAGATAGGTTTAAGACAACCTTTATAGAAAGCTATCCTAGTGGTAGCTGTGGAGAGCAGCCTTCAGGCTAAGTCTTGAAGGAATGTAAAGCAGCTTGTTTTACCACACAATCTCTTGAATCACCAAATGAAAAGACACCACACAGGTATATATATCAAATATATATGTATTTATTAATAAACACTCTCTACTAATCTCTTTATGAGATTAGAGGATAGGAACATATGTACAAGTCAAATATGATCAGGATAAGTTTAGCACAATTGAATATTACAATCTTAGTTTGCTAGACCTAGGTCTAGGGCATCTAGAATCGAGGGACCCCCAAGAACCACCCCAAGTAGTTGTAGGAGACCCACAGGGGACGGACGCGGTGACCTGGCACCGATGCGAATCCTGTACGAGTCTATGCACTCAGACGCGATTGAAATATCAATGTTAAAGGTCCCTTGCGTGTTCGAGGCGAACACACCGATCGGTCCTTGTACGAGTCGAAGGACGCGGTTACAGATGGTATTGCAAGGGAGTTGGACGCGGTGTGTCTAACACAGACGCGAACCAGGTACGCAGTCAGTGCGATAGTCGCACTTGGAAAGTTAGAGTTTTGGGACACTTCGAGGAAGCTACAAGCAAGTCACTTACAGGGTAAGTAGTTCTAGGGCCCACACCCACAGGAGCACCATAGTGCTGAAGTTACCTCACCCAGGGGAGCCGGGTGCATAGGTGTTCTTTGGTGTCGGGTCGCGGCGTCGTTTTCAATGGGAGCCAGTGAAGACTTGCTGCTTGCGGCGACAGGAGAAGTGTCCGGAGGAATCCAAGCCTGGATTCGGAAGATGGAAGACCTGAAAGCAGAGGGGACAGTGTTCAAAGTCACTTGGCAGTGACTCGGGGAAAGGAAGATGGATGCCCACCGTCGTCGCAAGATTCAGGTCGTCCGCGGTTGCCTTGATTCTTCAGCCACGAGGTCCAGGAGGCGTCGTCGACGACCAGGAGCTGGATTCGGCGTGTCCCACGATGTCTGCAGCTTACGGCGGTGTCGGCGACTCGATTGGAGCCACCAAGCCTTGGTAACAGCAAGTCTCAGGGAAAGTGTGAAGAGACAATGGCACAGACCAGCAATGTCTGTCGGACTCACCCAGCGAGGGTAAGTCAGGGCAGGCCTGGAGCAACCAGGGGAGCCCTTTGGTTTCTTTATAGAGTCTTCTGGGGACCCACAAGCCGGCTGGCAAGGGATCGCGAAGACGCCTCGGGAGGACCCGCTCACAGGGGCCCACGGTCACTCGGGACGTGGTAGGCCTCTGATCTTAGGAGGGATTCAATCTGCAGGAGGCTTGGACCACACGTGGTCCAAAGCACAAGTTCGTTGAACGTTGTGAAGGGGTTGCACTCGACAATAGTGCACGGTACCCAGGGGTCGCGGTTCCTCGTTACTCTTGGGGTCCACTGGCCTCAGCTTCGCTGGGGACTCACGATGGCCTTTGAGAAGTCAGGAAATCCACTTCTTGGGCTGCAGGGACTTCGGACTCCGGCGGGAGCGGCGTAGTTTGCGACCGTCGTTTGTAGTTTTTGGTGCCTGCCAAGCAGGTGAGTCACTCCTTGACTCCAAGGGAGATTCTTCAGTCTTCCAAAGGTAGTGGAACGTCGAAGGTCCGGGATTCTTCTTGTAGAGCGTCGTCCAGGGAAATCTAGGGTGCAATGCACAGGTTCCCCCTCTTATACCAAAAGAAGGGAGGGACTAGCTCTATGACCCTACCTATGGGAGGGTCAGGGGAGTGGGTGGCTACACCCACTTCCCTTTGTCCAGTTTCGCGCCAGAGCAGGGACAGGTAGCCCCTGAGCCGGTTTGAACTGGCATATGCACAGAGGAGCCTTCTGCTCCCCAGTGCAGGACTTCAAAGCACTCTAAGAGTGCACCCACCCAGCCCCAATACACTAAACCCTGTCTGGAAGGTGGTCAGACCCTCTTGGGACAGGATATCTATTGTTGGGCTTCCTCCACTGCGAGTGTTGGTCATCAGCAGGAGGGCAGCCCAGTGTCTGTGACTGGTGGCATCCATTTTGTGATGCCAGGGCTCTGCAGGATTCTACCGCGTTTCCACAGTAGGTACATGTCTATCCCTCTAGAAGGGTGGAATGCTACCCCCGCCGCCAGGACTGGCGGGGTGGTAGTATTCCAAGGTGTTTGACACCAAACACGACATGTTTCGATGCAGCCATTCCAAAGTTAGCATTTTACCGCGAGGATATAATGCACTTAAAAGTATATGGTTTAACCGCATCCACAAACAGCACCAGAGAATGGACTCTGAGAGCTGCAGAGGGGCCCTGCTCAGGCAGAGGCACCCCCTCACATAGAAGCCAAGCACCCTGCCCTCAGGATTGATAGGGCCTGCCTTAGGGGTGACTGATAGGTTTATACGTGTGTGTAGGAGAGATATAGGGGACCTATATCTCAGTGAGGAGTGCTAGCACTTCCTCACCCAGGCTGCAGTAGCAGGCCTGTGGTGTCAGATTTAGTCTGCTTCCCAGGGGTGGCATAATACATGCTGCAGCCCCTGGTAGGCCTGTGAAGTACCTATGCCCTTGGTATCTAAGGTACCATATACTAGGGACTCATAAGGTACCACAGTATCCAATCACTAGTGCACCTAGAGTGCACTCCAAGTCGTTTAGAGAGAACAGAGAGGCTGGGGCCCTGATTAGCAGGGGCCCAGCCAGACTATAGCCAGAAACCAGTGTAAACATAAGAAAAAAAGTGGGGGCAACATAAGAGGCAGATCCTACTCTCCTACACATATGTAGACACATAGAAGTTAGTAATTGTTATGTCTGTATGAAGTTACCTGAATCAGTAGCAGAAGGATTAACATACCATCACTTACCACTGACACATGGCATATCATGTAGTCAGTGTTTTGTCCAGTTTATTTTATAGAACAGGGAGACTTCAGTATTATTATTCAAACTTAGATGTGATATTTTCTGAGGTTCCGATTCGCAAGAGTATGAACCCAGTGATTAGTAGTCAAGACGCACAGTTTATGGGAGAATTTTTCTTAACAGTGAAATCAATAGACATAACACATGCACATAGACACAATCTAACATGTTCTTTACTTGAAGAAGAAAAGATATTTTTGAATTTAGTAGAAGATAGAAGACAAGATTTTCAAAAGAAAGCTTCTGAGCATAAAACTCATTTACCACCTTGGACTGAGAAAGAAGGAGTTACACACCTGGCAAGGCTCAAGCTGCTATGGCTCTGGATTTCGTAAAGACAGGGAAAATTTGTCTTCATAGGTTAAAGACTGAATATAACAATGTTTTCATCGGTACCAGTGAATGTGAACACAATTTTTTAATTCTAGGAGGTTGGGGACTCAAAGGAGGAACAGATTCAGTTTTTCCTGGAATCTATTATGTGTGTGGGAATAAGGCTTACTTTAGGCTTCCTGCACGGTGGTATGGAAGTTGTTATTTTGGAATAGTATTTCCAAAGATATACCACGTAAAAGAAACACTGATAGCAATGAAAACAATAGTGAATTAATACGTAGTAAAAGAGCTACTTTTTCAGAAATTGTAGGTGATATATTTGGTGCATTGATACCTTCAGTGGGAATAATTCTGAACTCAAGGAAAATATGTAAATTGTCTACAGTGGTTGATCGTTTATCAACGGATACTGCTGGAGGTTTTCTAATGATTAATGCGGAAATGGTTGCGATTAGATCTATGGTGATGCAAAATCGACTTGCTCTTGATATTATATTGGCAAAAAGGGCGGAGTCTGTAAATTATTGAAGACGAAACATTGTTGCACTTATATTCCTGATAAGAGTGCAGAAATTGGAACGTATATACAGAATATAACTAAACTTGAGAAGGAACTTAAACCACTGGAAGTTGATAGTGTATGGGAAAAATTGACAAATAGTATCTCGTCAATTGGAACCTGGTTTGCTAATGTAGGAAAAGGACTTATAGGTCAAATATTAGTACCCTTAGCAGGGATAGTAACAATAATATTGGTAGTAACAATATGGTGCAAATGCTGTAAAAGAATGGAACATATAAGGTGACAGGAAGAGGAAAGAAACGAAAGGTAGATGAAATCGAACTTGAAGAGTGGAGAAGTGAATTATACAAGAAATTAAAAGGAGATTGTAAAAATGGAAAGTGTAAAGATGAGAATGAAGTAATTTGATAGAAGTTGGCATCTGATTGAGGGTAGTGTTTTGATGGCTCAGAAACGCCATCAGAGAGGGGATTGATGGAGCAAGGTTTCATAAATGAAACTTGCTTGTATTCAATCCTCATCACAGTATTAATCTATTAAAACTTGTATTGTTAATACTAACCTTTGCATACACTACACGAAAGGGAAGGATGCTTGCCTATGTGTTTTACTAATGAATAACGCTTGTCTGTAATCTAAAATGGCCGCTAAAGCGTGGGAAACTATCTGCGCATGTCTCAACCATAGCACGTGTTGTGACGTCTCTCTTCGCTTGGTGGGAAATTTCTGCTTCTGCGCAGTGTGTAGTAAAATGGCTGCTTGATGTTTTCACATGCTTCAGCTTGCTCTCATGTCATTACTAAATTGTCGTTTCCTAATGCTACTAACGCGGGATAGAATTTATAATTAAATGGGAATAGAGTAGGAAAAGTGGGCATACAGTGAAACATTTTATTTTGTGATTTTAATATTTGCTTCTTGCACTTTTACTAGTTCGTAAACTTGGGCCTGGGTTGGTGACCTGAAACTCGAGAGGCAAATGGTTCTGCGCATGTGTCCTGTGTGCCTGCCAAATGAAGTCAATCTGGACGTCGTCCAAGGCCGCGACCCGATGGCCGAAGATGCTGTACTTTTGCCTTTCCTGTTGTACATTGATACATTGTCTATGAAAATTGGTTTACATTTGTCATGAGACGGGTGGGAAATAAAGCGAATGTATTAATTTGAAGGGGTGGGAATTTAAAAACAATAGGCTTTACAATTTAGGCCAAATCGATATGGTGCGAGAATCCACCCCCTGTCCCTGTCCAATCAGAAGTAGTGGTCCCATATTTTAGCAACATTAAGGGGAGGTACATGGGCGTAGAAGGGTATAATAGAATATAGCATTAGTTAATTAGTTAGAGCAGGCGTTCACGAAGAACAGGCGTCCATGCTGCCAGAGCGCTCTTAGCTCCAGACTGCCAAGCTGATCGGTTGCTGATTGAATCCCTGTCCTGAAGAGGTCCTGAGGAGGGGGCGGCGGAGTCCATTAGAAGGAAGGCACTGGAGAATCGAGGAGAAGTCGAGTATCAGAGAGGGGAACGACGCAGGCGTCGTTGTAGAGAGGTCACCGGTCCTGTCCTGATCCTGGAGGAGGTCTTTGCTCTTCATCCTTCCTGGGTCCTATTCTTTCAACTCCTTGGCTAAGGGGTTTGGTTCTCGCACTTAGGTAAATATAATGCAACCTTTAGTTGCGCTGCTGTCTCTATCTTCTCCTTTTCTTTAAACACCGTCATTGATTAGCAATAATCATTTCTATGCTTAATCTTGGGTATTGCGATTAAGTACCATGTGGCTCTGTATTTTACTCTGCTAAATTTTTAGATAAACATTTTAAAACTTCCTGACTCAGTGGTTATTTCAGGGTTTTGTACTATAATGAATGTCACTCATTTTAAACTTCCCAATTAGCAAAGGATTCATTGGTAAGTCATTACTCTTCAATCAGAAGGTAATTGGTAGCAGGGATTTTGATAGAGAGTAACAACTGATAAAACCCAGCGTAAGTATTAGCGTAGTATGAATGTATGGGCCCAAGTGAGTATCTGGTGTATGAATGCTGTTTGCTAATATCGCGCTGGATCAACACCATACCCTGCCACAAGCCCCCTCGGCCAAAGACAATAATTATAATTGTGAGTAGACCATGTAGCCGAACCACATGTTGAAGAAACAAATTATTAGTCATGGTGGCAGTGTGCAACTCTTTGGTTGGAGCATAATGGGCCACTTTTAAAAAAGGAATCGGAGACAGCCATGAATGTTCTGGAACCATTCATTCACCGTCAGATCGCAGATTTCTTTTTTTGCAGTTTTACATAGCACGAACTTGACCCGAAGAGAAGGCATTAATGAGCTTTACATGATAACCATGTGTTGCACATTTTTATGCACAGAGAGTACATGGTGACTTGCCTAGAACTAAAAGATGTTAAGTCGGTGCCCGGACTTGAACCTGGTTCTCCAGTTCCATAGTCAGCCACTGTAGGCACTTGGCCACTTCTACTCCTCCGCCCTGATCTATGATGACGTCAACTGGCACTGTGTGGCAATGAGAAGGTCTGTAGGTAAAGGGCATGACAAACCTGCAGGCTTTCTCTTGTCACATTTGGCCCTGAAACAGACCTCACAGATGGATACATACTTCAGTACATCTTTTATTACATTTTCCCACCAATAGTGTTGCTGTATTAACTGCAATATCTTTTTTGTAGCCCGGTGTCCAGCCAAGGGTGAATCATGAAAGGACATTATAGGTTGTAACATGATTTGTTTTGTAGGTAAATATTAGCACCCTTATTCCACAATAACCCATCTTTGTGAGTTGTGTATGGTCCACCAGAAAAAAAGTGTTTCATTATGTCAGCTGTCAGTTTTATCTGGATATCTGTTACAGAATTTCATATATATTGATTTCTTCTAATAGAGCCAACAGGGTTCATGGTATCAGTGCATGGTGTCTGCCTTTCCTTTATATGATCCAGGCTGGCACTTGATCAAGAAACTATTTTGTAAAAAAGTGAGACCAACGTAGCTGTGTTGTCCAGCGAGTCTTAGTGGATTTTAGAAAGATACGATTGTGATCTACCATTACTGGATGTTTGGAACCCTAAAAGTATTGCCTTCATACTTCAAAAACAAATGTAATGGCTAGTTCGTTTTATGTTATGGTATAGTTGCTTTCATCCAAACTGAGTTTGCTAAAATAATTTGGCTCTGGATGCCGTCGGCTGGGTTTTTTTTTTTTTTTTTACGATAGAATGGCCAACTGCAGAATGTGCGGCATCAGCCTCCACAAAATAAGGTTGCTGACGGTCCGGATGTGGTAATTCGGGAGCAGGTTTTTTTTTAACTGTTCAAAAGCTTTGTGTGCGCCTGAAGACCATGCATAAGGAACTCCTTTCTTCAATAATCTGTCAATCAATCAATCAGCATTTGTAAAGCGCAACTTTAGAGGTATCTGGGCGCTGTGTCTTCGCCAAAGAGCCAGGTCTTTTTTTTTTTTTTAAACATTTTATTGCATTTTTAGTTGACATATGGTATAACATACACACAACAGAGCGGTATTGCAAAATTAAGCGGTACATTTGTGCCCACAACATTGTATAAGTTGCACACTATGTGTGTTGCGGCATCATGGATCACAAACCCAAAGAGGGTAGCAACAAAATAGAGGAAACAACAATCCCCGAACTCCCCGTCCCACCCCGCCAAGAACATTGGGTGGTCATGTCGTAAGTAGAGTTACAATCGGTAGGGTGTATGTGGAGTCTGGTGTGTCCTCGCAGGTATATGATTAGGTGTGGCCCATTCACCCTGTGAACACTTATAGAGGGGTGCTCTAATGTAATGGAAGAAAGCATAACCCTGTGAGGGCATTTGGGCCCACTCTACTGAACAGGCATTAGGTGCTAGGCATGGATCCACAGGGCACAAGCTATTACACCCCCCGCCCAGTGAACCCCACCAGGACGATGACCAGGTACAAATCTCGTCTTCCCTTACTCAGGCATCCGACACCTGTGCGTGAATCTTTTCAAGTAGTGTGTTTCAGTCGACGGAGATTGGTTTCTTATGTAGTCCCCTATACTCCTCACGTCGCAGCGCTACACTTTCTGCCATGCCCCATTGCAAGACTCCCTCCCGCCAGGATTCTACTCTAGGAGCTTGTGAGGATTTCCAGGGCTTCGTAAGTAGTCTCCTGGCTAGTAGCAGAGAGAGGCCCCTGCAACACTTTAGCAGTTTTGGGCAGAGGAGATAGCCCCAGTATGCAGTTTTCTGGCATGGCCCAGTGGTGCAAGCCAGTCGCTTCTCATAGCGCATCTGAGAACCCCTCAGAACCAAATCAGAGAAGGCAAGACCAGAGCATGTGTATTTTTTCTGCATTCTGGGTCCGACAACGCAGGCACTGAGGTTGCTGCTGGGTATATTGCGGGAATTTTGTGCGGGGTTAAATATGGCCTGTGTAATATTGAAAATTGAATAAACTTGAATCGTTAATTACATGAAATTTTCTTAGGATATTCCAAAATATAGGACCATTTCTTGTCCGTGAGCTCCCTAGACAGGTCAGTTTCCCATTTAACTTTCAGGGGAATGAGCGATATCATGAGGTGCTCCCTCAGCCCCCCGATAGAGCCAACGTATTAAGTGGCTCCCATGCCCCATTGTATGAAGTGCCCGGAGTAGTTAATAAGTAATGGGTTCTGTATAATCCGACCCCCAATGTTTGCGGACATAACAGAGAACACTAGCGTGGGTCAAAAACTACGAGTCAGGTAGTCCATGATTTTGTACAAAGTCTGCATGAGATATGAGAATGCTATCTGAGAACGGCTATCTGACCGATGTTACCCCGGCCTGGTTCCAGGGAGCCAGTCTGCGGGCAGTCAATGTGCCTGAGGGGGTAGGAAGACCACAGAGTGGAACGTTTGGGGTGTACAGCGCCAGTGTGTTGGAGTATCTTGGTGCCATTTTCCAATAGGTCAGGGCTATGCATAGTAAGAGTGAGCCCTAGTTTAATGCTGAGGACTCTGGACACAGCAGTCTATGTAACCTGTTTCAAACAAGTTTTGTTCTGCCAGCCAGTATGATAACCATTGCAACTGCCCGGCTATGCAATAGGCTTTGAATTCAGGGGCTTCCATTCCTTCCCTAGATGCCAGCAGCTGCAATTTAGATAGGCTAACTCTACGACCCCCATATGAGGAAAATCAGCATGGTGTGTACAAGTTTAAATACCCAGGCAGGGACTACCATCGGGAGGTTCACAAAATGATTCAGTAAATGCGGTAACATCACCATTTTTGCCAATGCCAGCCTGCCTGCAATCGATATAGGTAATGTGACTCAGAAGGACACCTGAGATCTCAGTGAATTAATCGTGCGTACAAGGTTACGTTCTAGTAGATCTTGTGTTTCCCCGCTATATCTGAATCCCTATATAACGGAAGGTGTTAGGCTCAGTTTTTAATTGTAGATCACCAAATTGGAAAGTGGGCGCAGTGTAAGTATTAAAGAAGGAGTATCCATAGGACTTAGTGGTATTAATTTGCAGCCCTGACAATTGACCAAACTGAAAGAACAATTGGACCAGTTCTATGTTGCTCACCCAGAAATCTTTGAGATACAGGAGCATATCATCAGCATATAGCGACACAGAATGTACAACCCAACCCAACGGGATCCCACCATGCATCATTATGTGGCAGACGTGTTGTCCGAGTGGCTCCATCGCCTACACAAAAAGGAGCGGGGACAGGGGGCAGCCCTGTCGGGTACTGCGGTATATCTGATGGCATTGGGAGATATGTTGACCAGTTTTTGCTCTGGCTGTAGGTAGGGAATATAGCAATTGTACCCATTTGGTATATGCTGGGGGAATCCCGTAACGTGCCAAGGCCGCTAGCATATAATCCCAGCCCAGACTGTCGAAGGCCTGCCGGATATCTAAGGAGAGGCAGCCAGGATATGGGTAATGACTATGGGCTGCATCCATTTTCCCAAATAGGCGCCGTATATTCAGGGAGGTGTTGCGACAGAGCACAAAACCACTTTGATCTGTGTGTATCAGGTGTGGGAGGAGTGGGAGTACTCGGCAGGCCAGAATTTTACTGAGAATTTTGTATTCGGTATTAAGGATAGATAGTGGCCTGTTGCGGGGATTCTGCACATATACAGAACTATGCGCAGGAAAACAGGACCTCGGTGTATAGTGGTGTACCAACCATACCCCTTAGTACCCAAAATCCCAATCCGACTAGCTATAGTGTCACATTCGTTCTCCGTACTACAGCGAAGCTACCAATGATTAGACATCCCAGAACACGGACTCTTTCAGGAATCGCGGGAGCAAGAACACTCTTTCATTATTCACTCATACTTGTCCACAACGTGCGTATTAAGAGACACAGTATAGTTTAAAATGTTTATTTCAACTAACGTGCTCTAAGACACAGTACACGTGCCAGTACTAGCAGCATAATGCATAAAGTTAAAACAGTAAGCATGGTTACAATTCCATAGAATACAAACGGGGACAGCATTTTATAAAGACAGTGGATATAGGACTAAAAGGCCTTGCCACCATCCCCGTGCTAGGAACTAGTTTATTATAAAAATAGAAGACCACTAGGCTTTGTCAGGGGGACCCCCATACCTCAAGAACTAGATGCAAGGGTTACATCATCGGACAAGCACAGCTCTTCTCCCTGGAAAGGCTTTTCTCCAAGTGCCTTCAGCAGTGAGTTCACAATATTAAAAGCACACAAATTTCTCCAGTGCAGCTGTATGTCATGTTATGTCTAAGTGCGAGGGGCTGACCAGAACAGCAAAAACAAGGGACGTTGTTTTTCGACCTTGTACATTGTGTGCAGACGAAAACCACAGAGAACAGGAGAAAAGGTGAAAGGCAAAAAGGCAGACAGTTCTAATGTGAACGGTCACAAGCAGAGTCTGGAAAAACAAAGTCACAGAGGAACGTGTGAAAAGAAGGCATCATGGCAGCGGGGCTAAGCTAACTTAGCATTGTCGACAATGAGGCCACAATCCACACCACACCCTCCCCTGGTCAGTCCATCGGCAAGACATAGGATGAAAACAGAGTTCGAATAGATGGAGCACAACGGAAACGTCTATAGGTGGGAAATGTCCTTTGGAAATTAAGGGAGAGTAAAAAACAAATACGATGGAGAAAAAAAATCCGAGACAGGGACAGACAAAATGTCGCTCCAAGACAAAAAAAATCCAGTAATGCAGTTCATGGAGATTCAACGCAGCTAATCCATCAAAGTGTATGCGCAGAAAACTGCAACACTTTCCAAAAAGACATCATTGTCACTGGCCGAAAAAAGGGATGCCATCCAATTCAACAAATCAAAACTGCATTCATGCTCCTCATAATAGGGAGCATCTATCAGCATTGCGGGACAACTTGCGTGATACTCGATATAACTTCGTTGTAGGAGATTCCGAGCAGCCGCCCAGATATCCCATTGTGCCAAGACCCCAAGTGCAGCCGCACACGCCATTAATCCAGCACCGGAACAGTCACGTTCATGGGCCACTAAGGGGCCCATCAACTGGTCGAAATCCGGGTCCGAACAAGACGTATTGGAGAGGCAAAAATCCAAGGACCAAGAGAACGGACATCGTAAGCAGGACATCACTGGTTGCACGCAAGTGAAATACGCAAAGCGAAAAGATAGTCTATAAGACACGCTGAGGGTTGCCAGCGGCAGGACGCCAAAGCTGTCAATTAAGCGGTCACGGAGCATCCGCAGTCGCCCCGGGTCGTGTAGGGCCACAAGTGGTGCAGCCATTGCGCCACAGACAAAGTAAAAGCAATACGCCAGCAGCTAAGGCAAGGATCAATGGTAAGCCGCCAAAGACGCTGGAAAAAATGGAATGAATAAAAGCCGGGATTACACCAAATATAGTCTGAAAGGAGGTTAAAAGGCCAGAGCCCACAACTTTAAAAAAGTGTACAAGACCTGCTGTATTTGATGCATTAAATATACGGTGAATCAGTTCACCGAAATGTTGGGGGAGGTTAGTGTTTAAAAGGGCCTGTATCTCACTGTGGGCACTGGCCACCTGGAGAACGAAGGTCTCCCGTGCGGAAGTGAGCATAACCTCCTGGTTTAATAATAGCGCCTTTATTCTGCTCAATTTATTGAAATCTGCCTTCAAAGTCGGAATGTAAGGCCAAATGGAACTATCTAACTTCCCACGCGGGGGCGGAAAAAGCACATTTTTGCAGCACACCACGCGTTGCGAAACTGTTACTATATAGGGTATGCCAGCCTGCAAACCACAGCAATCCTGATTATTCAAAAGCAGATAGCTACCATTAGCAAGCATAGTGAAAGTAGGTGATATAACAGGAGCAGGAACGCCCTTTAAAACACTAGCAAGATTCGGGGCAGAAACATTACAAGCCCCGTGCAATTTAATGTTTTTACAAACAAGGGAATGACCCACTGTAGAATCGCAAGACTCCCCTGTGAGAAATACCTCCTTGTCATCCCTAAGGCATCTGTATGTGAACGGTAGGGACCAGAGTTCGTGCAAAAAGGCACTGCCCAAAGGCTCAAAACGGCCAACAGGATAATGTTTCATGCATGAACTAAATTCAAATTTAAAAAAAGGCAAAGTAATAACCCCGTGTACTAGCCACACTGCAGAGTCAGTCTCCGCCACTGAGAATGGTAAAGGATCTATCTCTTCGATATGTAGAAGAGTATATGTTGCATCTTTCATGGACATGAACTGCTGTTTCTCAGTCAAATTAAATGGCAAGAACAAGGCAGGCGTGTTTAAAATATGCCATGGAACCTTGCCCATTTTCAGTGTCTGCAAAGTCCATGCAAACTGCATAACTGAACGCAATTGATTTTGACCATGATATAACACAGACACCTCATCCTGTACAATATCAACAACAGAGGAAACAATATTCTCTAATGTGTAAATGCGGGAAGACAGGGTGTTAATACTATTGTCGACAACAGCAAGCACTTTTTCTAGATTTGCCTGATCTATTTCCCGTAAACGGGAGGCAGCTTCTATTTGAGAAAGCTTCCAGATTTCATTGTAAATCGCATAAACAAACCATTTAGGTTTAGGACCTCTAGGTCCTAGAACAAAGTCAGCCAGATCGATGTTGCCTGATAAGAGAGATAAATGTTGTTTTACTGAATCTAAACTGGAGTGCTGCAACCACTGTTTACATAATTTACCAACTGAATAAGTTGTAACTGTACGTGAGTCAGAAAAACGTGGATCTGGCCTATCCTGTTTGTAACCAGGAGCAGAGTCATGAAAACGCAGTTGGCAGGCATTAGAGGCAACGGGCCATACCAACCAGGCTGAGCGATCCAGTGTAGAGATATTAATCGAGTTATTTTGAAACAACGCTTGCAAATTTTCAAGGGAAATATTTAAATGCAAGCTTCTGTGCGGCCAGGAAGACAACGCAGGAGTGGAAGGTGCATTCAATTGTTTGGAAGTTGCCAAACCCAAACAGGTTGTTTGAGATATAGTACTGTTTAAAAATAATATTTGTGTGGGGATAAGGCAAGCACGGTGCAAAGCCTCCGTCCCACGAACCTGCCAAGATTTAGTGCCCCAAATAGATTTTAAGTCAACTGTGTTTTTCCAGTGCTCATAGCCACCTACAGCTAATGCATCTAGAAAGGAACTTGAATATAGCAATTTTGTGTGGGTCAACATTACCTTTGGATTTGAAGAAATGTTTAATTTAAAATAATAGGACCCTGGGTTAGATCTGTCAAAGTCTGTAAAGTAGGTAAATTTATTTATTAGTGTTTAAGAGCTACCTTGCAGAGGGGTTGAGCAATGTTCCCATTGGGTGTAATTGAAACTACCTCGAATTGTACTGGGTTTATGCAGAAAATGGTTGCCGTAATGCTGGTAACAATACAAATTGGCATAATTAGCAGAATTTAAGTACAAATCCTCAGCGTTAAAGGCAGCATAATATTTCAAATCAGAAAATAACGATTCAATGGCATGCACATCCCAATCATCTGAATGAATATTCCTTTTCACCACTTCACCCATGGAGACACGAAACACATTAGGAACATTAATAATTTCTGTCTGTCCATGAATTTGGAAATTCACTGCGTCCCATACGATGCCATCTGCAACTGGGAAGGCGGAAATGTTCACAAAAGTGTGGTCACGCTTCATGATGTGTGAAGAAGAATGCGGAGCCAAAGTTCCAGCCACAGAGTTCACCGCAGAGCGTTCTGGCAAATAGTGACCATTGATGAGTAAGAAAAAAACTGTCACAAAGCCAATGGACATGAACAGGAAAATCAGAAATGCCACCAACCAGATGTATGTCCAAGGAGGGACCAAAAAATTGTCTCTGAACCAGGATACAAAAATACTGAATTTGGTCGGGACAAATGATGAGGTGGAAGACGAATCAAAGGAAAAGCGAGTAGGGTTCAGTGGGGTTGTAGGCAAATGAGCCACTGACTCACTTGCGGGGTAAGTATACTCGGTTTCCCCGTTGCAGGAGGAAGCCGGGAGGTTGAGCAGGCAATGCGGCAACGCGACTATCTCAATGGCAACATCGGTACCTGTAGAGTCAGGTGGGCCACGAACAGGATTTCTTGAAATTGCTGGACATGATACAGCAGGTGTCACACTATTCAGAATTGGCCAGATGGTGTAGCTTGACATTGTCCACTGAGATGTATCTGTTGTCTTTGCGACCAGGAAGCGGTGGTAAGATGACTGTACGAGTACCCTTCAAACCAAGAACTGGAACTGGAGCACGATAAGAGGGGCCAAATTCTTTTTTGTTCTCCACCTTCTCTCGGACCAGATCTCCAATCTTTGGAAGCCAGCCGGCAAACCGGAATCTGCAACGCAGCGTCCGTGGCTGAAGGTAAATGTTCGTTTGCAAGTCTGTCACGGGTTTCTTGTAAGTCCTGCAACATAGTAGAATGATTATCTACGTCAAAGATTGCGGCAGTTGCCGCCATGTCTAGACCATCAAGGTCTGGCACAAACATCTGTATGTCAAAGAGCATTTCGTAGGGGGTCCGCCCACCCAGAGATCTTCTAGGGAGATTATTAAGTGCACGTTGCACGCCATACAAGTGGGCCAGCCAGTTCCTGCCAGTACCTAAGACTCTAGCTGTCAAGGATTGCTTTAAGTCACGGTTCATTCGTTCCACAATTGAGTTGCCCTCAGGCCTATATGGAGACGAAAATTGCACCAGCACCCCCATAGACCTCATCGCGTCCTTGTACGCCTTAGAGGCGAACGCTGGACCTTGGTCAGAATGGAAGGTGCCACAGGCAAAAATTCCCACAAAGACACGCAAATCCCTGATGACATTTCGAGCGTCAGCACTGCGTTGTGGCCAAACCCAGATGAAACGTGTGCACGAATCAACTGCAACTAAGATATATTTATATGCAGTATCAGAAGAAAATGGACCGCAGTGATCAAGGTATACACAACCAAAAGGTTTATTAGAAATGCAGAGCTGTGTTTGTGGTGGACATGTAACCGTAGAGGACTTAATTTGCTGACAAATGTCACAAGAAAGGACATAATTACGGGTCTGTTTGTATAAACCACGCCACCAGTGACACTGCTGCAAGATTGAAACAGTTGCAGACACGCCAGTATGGGCCAAAGGCAAGCCTTCATGTGCGGCTGTTATCAACGAATTTCTGCGGTCCGCGTTGGGAATCAGCCGATCACCAACATCCGGTATCCTTACATAAGGAACCTGGTCGGGACTTAAATGATAAGAGTACTTGGAAGGGAAACCCTGTGGGTAATTAGAGCCTTCCTTGGTTGCAGCAATAGCTGCCAAAATCTCATTATCTATTTTTGTCATGGATCTTGTAACGGCTGCTACTGAGCACATGGCTACTGCTGATTTGGCAGCTTCATCCGCCAAACTGTTACCCACCGCGGGTGCGCCCACATGCTGGTGGCCAAGAGTGTGAATCACCTGTGTGAGAGGCAGACGTTGTTTAAGATCTGCAACTCGAACCCAAAGCATTTTATGCTTAGTTGCGCTGCCCTTAGAATCTCTATAGTCGTTTTGAGACCAAAAGAATAAGTTGTCATTAAAAGCCTGGACACAGTAGTAAGAATCGCATACAATAAGCGTAGTCACATCCGGATCCGCAAACTCAAGTGCTAGCACCAAAGCGCGCAGCTCGGCTAATTGTGCGGTACTGTCTCCCAGTGCCTGCGTGTGCACAACACTCGATTTGAACTCACTGTTCACCATGGTACCTGCCACAATAGCACACGCTGCTGAGTATGCAGGCTTAGAACCCGTGGCCGGTTGCGCCGACCATCGGTGTAAATGATACATTTGTACTCCTCAAGCGGCAGCAAAGTCAGAGGAGGAGGATGAACAAATTCATACTGTAAGAACTCCTGTGTCTGAAGAGAGGAATCAAAGATAAAGGTGACATCCGGAGATGTCAAAGAAGTAGCCCATTGTATCCACCGGGGGTGTAAAGCCTTAGAGTTTGGTACACTTACCTTTGTCACTGCCTCAAGGGCAGGATAGGGGTGACAACCAAGATGTGTTTTCCCTGTGCCAGTGCTCGTTCCTTAAGAATGGCCATTTGCACTGCAGTCAAAACTTTCTCCACAGTCGAAAAGCGCAACTCGGCAGAAGTGTAAAGATGTGACTTGTAGGCAATAGGTACTGTGTCACCTTCATTAATTGTCAAGTAAGTGAAACCCACTGCCCCTGGCACTATTCTGATCACAAGGTTCGTGTGGTTATCACGTGTCAACAAGAACTTAGATTCAAGTAGATCAGACTGCAAAGATTGCAGTATAACCAAATGTTCCGGAAGCCAGCATGACTTCGAAAAGGTAGGTTGTATCAGGGCATAGAGAGGCTTGATACGCTGGGCATATTCGGGAATGTAAGTGCGCCCGAAGTTCAAAAATCCCAGCAAAGACTGAAGTTTTTCAGAGTTGTTGGAGGGCGCAAAAGTGCGCACTTCTCCAGGAAGTGGGGAGCTAAGCCCCTACCTTCATTGTTGAGCTTATAGCCCAAAAACAACACAGTATATTCTGCGATGTGTGATTTGGCAAAATTAAATTTGTAACCTAAAACCGCGAACTCGAGAATAATGCGGTCTACTCGGGTAAGATGCGGCCACAGTTCGTCGTCTGTCAGATAAATGTCATCCACGTACGAATACGCATCTGGGTCTATGCTGTCCAACAAAGAGACAACACGGGCGGCGAAGACCCCCGGGCTTTTCTTGTAGCCCATTGGCAAACGCGGGAATTTTATTGTTTTCCACTGGAGGTGAACACGGTCCATTGACTGCAGTCCGGGGACAAATTGTGATTATAAAAACCATTGGAAAGGTCAAGTGTCGTTTTATATTTTTTACGAACAAGACTGTCTACGAGCGCAGAACCATGGGTATTCTGCACCACGAAGGTCCGACAATGTGAGTTCAAATGCCGGTAGTCCAATACCAAGCGGTACGACCCATCGGGTTTAGAAACCGCGAAAAGGGGATTATTCATTGGTGACACGCATGTCTCAATTACTCCTTGATATTCCAACTGTGTTAGAATGTCGGAAACAGGACCCTTAGCTTCCCGCCGGAGGGGATATTGGGCTTGAGGCTGTGGCAGAGACCGCAATGGTATATCATGGGGGGGAGAATCCTCATCCCAGTCCACGTGATTACGGTACAGTGCCGGGGCCTGGGCCACAGCCCATTCAGCTGCGAGAGCCTCCGCTTTGTCCTTGGGGATATGACGAGAAAAGCTCGGAAGGATTACCTCCTCCCCTCTGTGAGCAGCAAGTACAAATGGGGGCGGCCAATCCGCCTCCGCCAATAAAATGTCGTAGGAAGAGGTCAGATTTTCCCCAAAAATTCCTCTAATAACACGCTCAATGTCACCTTCAATTTGCAGGACAATATTAAATAGTCTGTCAGGGGGTGCCACTCGGGTGTCAGCTGTCTCGACAGTAATGAAAGTATCAGTTACTGTCGCCTCCACATGAGGACGTAGTGCCTCCCGCACTATGGTAACTTCCGCGGCGCTGTCTAGCAGTGTCACTGCCCACGTCCAATTCAGGAGTCTCGTTCTCACCGTCTGTGGCATATCTCGCTGTTAAAGCGGCAACTTTTTTCTTCTGAAACTGCGGGCGAGGACGGGGAAATTCTTCTTGTTTCCCTCTGCCAGGTTGTTGAGGTTGGTCTCGTCCCTGTGGGGCGTCACGACCCCTGCCTCTTTCCTGGCGATCTCCTCCACCAGCCTGTGAGGTCGATGGTGCCTGCGAAGAACGAGGAGAACGCTGGTCAGGAACCTGAAATCTATCAGGAGATTTAATTCTCGCTCGGTCGCGCAAATCATAAGTGCGTTCAGAAGATACGGAAACCGGTGACGCAGCACGCGACCCTGGTTTTGGGTGTTGCTTTCCCTGTTTCTTCAACTTCCAGTTCTTTTTAGAAAAGAAAGGTTTCTTGTCTTTATCAGACTGAGATTTTTGTTGTGGTTGTGTGTGAGCTTGCGTTTTAGCAAAAGGCTTAACCCCCAAACTATTGCGGCCAATGGTTTTATAAGCCTGTGCAATAATTTTTGGTAATTCGCGAGGCCTGTCCGGCTCTGGGACCAAAGCCAAAGCATTAGCGACTTGAAAGTTGACTGCATCACCCTTGACGTTTGCAAGGATTAGATCAGCCACTACATCGAACACTCCCACCAGTCTCATCCCCAGTTCCACAGCCGCTTCAGGGCCATGCTCATCTTGCACACGCTTAATTACGGTAGGGAGGACCGTCATTGATGGAGTGCCGAAACATTTCGCATACACTGCTGCGAATACCTTGCCCCAGTTGTTGCATTCTGTCAACTCGGCAATTAAGTCTTTTGGCAAACTAATAGTTAGAATCCTGTGTTTTTCCACAGGAGAGGTATTTGGAAACACCGCCTCCAGCTGGTCAAATTTTTCTGCAAGCCAATAAGGCAAATCATCCTTATTCTGTGGGCGCTTGCCCAGCACCGAATTAACCATGACGGGACTTATGGTCACTCCGCCATGTCCAGCTGGATGCGCCGCAACTCCAAGAGGGGCCATCTGGACATTGCCTGTAACATATTGTACTAAAGCTCTGTGCACACGGATTAAAGACGCATGCAACACGCGCAGTTCATCTAGTGGAACCACTAAATGACGTGGATGAAGGGTATACCCGGCCAAAACAGGCCAAGTGGCCCCATCTATTGATAAGGGGCCTAAACGAATCGGGGTGACCGGATGTGGGAGGGCGCCATTAAACCAAACACGGTGTTGCCACACCGTGAGCGGTACTTCAAGAGCCTGATAAGGCCGATAAACATTAGGAAGGGCGGTGGCTGCGTAAGCGTGGAACAAATTGCCAGCTCCTTCCACCACCGGAAAAGTGACCCATGAGTAAAACACCTCAAAGTGGTAAGCCGGATCGGCTTGAACCACAAAGATGAGGGCTACACCCGCGTCAGGCACTCAATACGCTGTCAAATGAGCATGGAGCTCAGCGCGGCTATGTGCCGGGATATTTATATCCACAGCCATTAAGATCAAGAACGAAAAACAACCTAGTGCTTGGCAGCGCAATATACGGTTAATTTTAAAGAGAACACCTTTTAATAACTTCAAGCTTGACTAAACCTATAAAAACATCAATATAGGAGGTTACACCCTCACATATGTTTCTGGAAACAGTAGTGAAGGAGGTTGTGGACAAGCACAAGTACTACTCAAGCGTCTCGCAGATAAGAAGCCCACCACGTTGGGCGCCATGTTGCGGGGATTCTGCACATATACAGAACTATGCGCAGGAAAACAGGACCTCTGTGTATAGTGGAGTACCAACCATACCCCTTAGTACCCAAAATCCCAATCCGACTAGCTATAGTGTCACATTCGTTCTCCGTACTACAGCGAAGCTACCAATGATTAGACATCCCAGAACACGGACTCTTTCAGGAATCGCGGGAGCAAGAACGCTCTTTCATTATTCACTCATACTTGTCCACAACGTGCGTATTAAGAGAGACAGTATAGTTTAAAATGTTTATTTCAACTAATGTGCTCTAAGACACAGTACACGTGCCAGTACTAGCAGCATAATGCATAAAGTTAAAACAGTAAGCATGGTTACAATTCCATAGAATACAAACGGGGACAGCATTTTATACAGACAGTGGATATAGGACTAAAAGGCCTTGCCACCCTCCCGTGCTAGGAACTAGTTTATTATAAAAATAGAAGACCTCTAGGCTTTGTCAGGGGGACCCCCATACCTCAAGAACTAGATGCAAGGGTTACATCATCGGACAAGCACAGCTCTTCTCCCTGGAAAGGCTTTTCTCCAAGTGCCTTCAGCAGTGAGTTCACAATATTAAAAGCACACGAATTTCTCCAGTGCAGCTGTATGTCATATTATGTCTAAGTGCGAGGGCCTGACCAGAACAGCAAAAACAAGGGACGTTGTTTTTCGACCTTGTACATTGTGTGCAGACGAAAACCACAGAGAACAGGAGAAAAGGTGAAAGGCAAAAAGGCAGACAGTTCTAATGTGAACGGTCACAAGCAGAGTCTGGAAAAACAAAGTCACAGAGGAACGTGTGCGAAGAAGGCATCATGGCAGTGGGGCCTAAGCTAACTTAGCATTGTCGACAATGAGGCCACAATCCACACCACAGGCCTATACGAGGTCAATTCAGTAGGTGGCTTATCAGGTTTTAAAAGGGACGTCACCAGAGCTTCTCTGGTGGTAGGGAGTAATGCTCCCTCCGTAAGAGATTTATTGTAAAGTTTTTCAAGTTGTGGCACCAATTAGTTGGCAAAGGTGGAATAGAATTTTATCCGGAGGCAGTTTGAGCCCGGCATTTTGTTACGAGCCAAGTCCTTGACCGCCCCCCTAATCTCTTTGAGCAGCCAGTTCCTCTCTATCAGTGGCTGGCATCGTAGGCAGTGTTGCACGATGTAAAAAATCTGAGATCTCCTCTGGGTCAGGGGATGGCGGCGCTGTGTATAATTCAGCATAATAGTCATGGAACGCTGTATTAATCTCAGCCACAAGTCCTCTGTGGGGCAGGGCAGTCCAGTAGCTGGAATGTCCAGTGGGCCTGAGTCCACACCAAATCCGTTCAAGGCAGCAGTACCAACAATGCCGGATCAGGGCCGCTCCAAATTGCCTCCTCGAAGGCAATACACTGGCCCAGGCGTCACGTCACCGCAGCCAGCAACAGGTGTAGGCGAAGGAGGGCCTCCAATCGCAGGGGGAGGAAGAGCCCCCGATCCCGCTAGCGCCCCGCTCTCCACCAGCAGGAAACGCCGACGCGCCAGGGCCACACAAGCTCCAGCAGCACATCAGATTAAGGGCAGCAGAAGGTGCCGTTCCGAGTCTGCAGCCACACAGTAGGATTCCAGGGAGGGAGGGCCCCGGGCCCCAAGCCCGGTCACGTCCCCGGGTCTCCTGCAGCAGGTGCGCCGCTGCGATCTGGCCTCACAGGCACCCAGTCCACAGACAGTGCAGCTGTATCACACACAGGTCGCAGCAAGGAGGGATCAAGCACTCCAACAGTTGTGTGCAGGCCCGGCAGGCAGAGAACAGCTAGTGGCTCCAACACCACTGCCGCCGAGTCCACATCCTCCACCTCATCGGACAATGAGGGCAATGCGGTCCGGGCGCCGACTGAGGTCCTCGCTCCCCACACTTCCAGCTTCAGCGGGACGCCCATCCCTCGGGCAGCATTCTCCCGTCCGCCATGTTGTCCACTCTGGGATACCAGGAGCGCCGGCTGTGCTATCCACGAACCAGACCCCAGACCCACACCGAGTGCGTCAGCAGCATCCCGGGGCCATCCAATGAACAAATGCTGCAGAGGAGCAGAGATGTAGGGAGGATATCTGGCCCGGGAGTCTTCGGTTTATGCGGCCACCATCTTGGGCTGCTTACCACGTCCACCCGAAGAGCAAGGTCTTGAGTCTCTTTCTGACGTCTGCCTGCGAGGGGGCCGTACGGAGCTGGAGGTATGGCCCCCCCTCTGTTATGTGTTCTTGTGTTTTAGAAGGAAGGAATGGTTGGTGGTAAAAACTGGCAACACCTAAAACACACTGCATGTTGAATACTCTTTGAGGACTGGCCATTCCAAGATAGACTTGCCTTTTTTTTTAGATCCATCTGGAGGCCCGTAGTGCTTTCTTTTCTTATAACTTCTGTATTACCAGTCTAACGTGCTGAATGTGTTCTTTGTTGTTCTGTGAAAACATGAAGATATTCTAAAGCTAAACAATGACAAGCAGATCGAGGTAGTCCTGAAGTAGTTCATTTATGAAATTCTGAAATGTGGCTAGAGTTTTCTATAGTCTGAACGGCACTACTTAATATTCGTACAAATCAAGTTTGGAACTAAATATGATTTCCCTTTCATCAGCTTTTCTTAGACAAACAGATGCTAAGCGCTTCAGAAGCTGATGTTTGTGAAAATCTAAGCTTATTGTATCTGATCGAGATGAGTGGTAATAGGTTCCAGGTTCTGTGCATCAATTGACCATATAGGCCAAACAGACAATATAAAACATATTTTGGTTTCTTCTTCTGGTGACAACGTAGCTAGCATGAGACACTTCTCTGGTGCAGTCGTCTCTCCCAACTCCTTCAGTGGAGCTACCCACTATTCGGCCACACAACAATAGGATGATAGTAGTAATGTTTCTTGATATCAGCGAATACTTGTCATGTTCTGCTAACCATGGAATGCACAGAATTGATTGGAACTGTGGTGCATCTATAAGGTCAAAGCAAATGATTTCTTTTGGAGTTTGAAAACAAGCAATTTGCTCTGGTGCTGTGCAATGGGTTTTGGACCCTGACATAAGAATATACCACTCATTGTCAGGGCCGGACTGGGAACCAAAACCAGCCCTGGCAAAGTGCTTGGCCGGCCCCCCGGGGGTTTGGGGGTGCAGCTGAGCTGTTTGCCAGGGCTGGTTTCGGCCTATTTTGTTACAGGGGCCAAGATTGCAGCTATGCTGCAAAAACAGCCCTGTAACAAAAACGGCCCCCCAGGAGCCCAAACTCGGCCCCCATCCTGGCAGCCCACTGGGGAAACGCCCGGTGCCCGCTACGGCCAGTCCGGCCCTGCTCATTGTCTTCACTTGTTGTGATTTATCTTTCTGTTGCATGGGCAGTTTTACCTTCCCATAGCCTTGTTTCCCTGTCAACTTCGTTTGGGGTTTTTTGGGCATTGTTGGCAGTGTCTGGTTGGCTGATGGGATGCCTTCAGCCAGACAGAACTACCGCTCCCGTCAAGGGCAGGTGAATACACTTGCTGTATAACATGTACTCACCCTTGGGTAGCTTGGCACTGAGCAGTCAGACTTACTACAGAGACAATGTGTAAAGCAAAGGCACAGCAGCCACTCGCAAATAAATACACTGAGCATCACATAAGAGACTTCACACAGGATGGTTGTAAAAACGTTTATATTCAACTCACATATTCACTCATTATATCATGATTAAGGCTCCCTGTTTTCCGTTTTTACTGATTTAAACAGATAAATACAGACAGAAAACTATTTATTTTCCTGTCTGTATTTATTTTTAAATGTGGATAAAAACGGAAATTGGATTGTTTTTGAGTGGTTCTGAATGCTGTCCATCATGACTGCCAGCCCAATAGCTGTGCAGATTGATAGGCAAGGGGATTAAAAATATATAGGGATTTTAGTAAAGAGCCTTAAACAGCAGTAGATTTGCACAAACTTGATACTAAAATTTACATATTTTCTTGCAAATGCATATTTTACCACTCAAGTGTGTATATATCATTGAAACCTGTCTGGCGTTCAGGCACGAGTGCACATTAACTGGTTAAATAAATGTAGAAATATACACATTTCAGCTTCATTTTTTCACAAAACCTAAAATAAATATGGATAAATACACGTAAAATTTGCAAAAAATAAATATGGATAAATACAGACGGAAATGACAAAAAAATAAATACCATAAAACCGGGAGCCCTAATCATGATCATCATATACTTTTGGGCATTAAACAAATACGGATATATTACTAGCAGTACTAGGTTCACTCGTAATGTTATGATATCAATATTATGCACACTGTGAACAATTCCTAATTCAACCCCCCCCCCCAATTGAGAGAGAGCACCCTTATGCAGTGCACAATATCAAAATTATGCAGATACATGAAAAATTTAACTCTTTTTAGCAGCACCACGAGCCGGAGCCACGCGGGAAATCCCAATGTCAAACGGTATTGTGCTTTTGGCAACAATCAATGTATAATGCGGCACCACTGGCCAGTGTCATGAATCACAGGTGGTCCACACACAATTACTCCCACTCACACACTCACTCCACACCACTACGCGGTGTGACAGGTATCATCCAGTCTGGACGGCATGCTCTTACACACACATACGTACTCAGCACCCTAATGCGGTGCCACTATGAGTCAAAGAACCCCTATTGCGCTAATGACTGTCTGTTAACTTGTGATAAAAACTTGGCTGCCCTACAGGAGAGTTGGATCAAATTGCTGATTCAATAATGTCATCACCGCAGATCGGCGGGGTTTTACCTGGGATGACACACACGTGAGGTAGTATGCCGGGTGGTGGGTTATGACTCAAAGAACTCCTATTGCCCTAATAACAGTTTAATAATTTGTAATAAAAACTTGGCTGCCCTACAGGAGAGCTGGATCGAATTGCTGTTCAGTAATGTCATCACCGTAGAACAGCAGGATGTTATCTAAAGGGCCCGAACAGCAGGGCATAATAGTTTCCGTCTGAGATGATTGACGGCGGAGCAAATGCACAAAAAATGTAATACGCTTTCTTAAAAGTGACTGCATTATCGGCAATAGGGGTCCGGCCAGGTTTGTTTCCAGGATGGGACCTGATCTTTTGATGGGAACGCTCCGATGCAAATGAAAAGAAAAAAATGTTGGATGGTCCGGGAGATGTGACTTGTAAGATATGGTTGGGGGTCCCTATTAGTGTAGATTTGAAGGACAATCCAACAGTGCTTTTTGCCAGCCATCTCTGCTTTGTCGAGTGTCCAGGATTGTAACTTGGCCACTTTGTTGGCAATTTTTTTGAACGCCCTTGAAGCTGATGTTGGACTCCCAGACTTTAGAGAGGTTAAGGGTGGTTAACTCTTGTTGGAGCACTGTTGGCCAGTCTTTTTTGTGTGTGTGCTGGTTCTTCATTTCGGACCAGCACAAGGCGGCCTGTGTCTCGGGTGGTGTTGCTCTCATCTTCCAACACAATTTGGTTAATGCGGCCATCCTTACCAGGAATTGATGGAATAACCAAAATTACGTACGCAGTTGTGCATGGGACATGTGTCGCAGTAGTCGAAAGATGCGTTTGAGCAGGACGGACTGAAGTTTAAGATGGTCGCGCCCCTTCCCTTTAGGAGTTCCGAGCCATAGGTGAGCGAAGGTAGAAGCTTGTCCCCAATAACTTGTAGCAGATATGACTGAGATGAGCTTCCCATCTTTTTTTGGAGTAAGTTGACAGCGAAGTGTAACTTGTTGGCTAAAGCTGTTCTTTGTGCTAGGTGATCCTTGACGTTTAGTCTGAAGTCCATTTCCACCCCTAAGTATTTGTAGGAACTGACCAAGTCAAGATTGTGCCCTGCTGCTTTCCATTTGAACTTGATGTTCTGCGGGCTGGTTTTTGGTGAAAAACAAAGAACTTTTGTTTTACTATAATTTAACTATAAGCCTAGCGATTTGATGAATTTGAGTAGGTTAGTTATTAGGTGCTGGAGGCCGATCGGAGTCTGGCTGCATATGACGATGTTGTCCGCGTATTGTAGGCTGCGCACTGGTCTCTTTGCAAGTTTCGGTGGATCACTTGATGCTTCTGATAATCGTGCGTCCAAGTCCGCCGTGTATATTTTAAATAGGCATGGGGCAAGGACACATCCTTGCTTTAAGCCAATGTGTGTGGGGATCTTATTGGTTGTTCTATCACACTTGACTCGTACCCAGGTGTCTGAGTACAAGTTAATTATGACCTCCATTAGTCCCTCTGGACCGTTTTGAATGTTCCTTTTAAATCGACAAAGCAGGTGTATAAATTAGAGGCTTTGTAGTTTGCTTTTTTGACGAGAAGACTAAGAGCAAGAAGATTGGTCATTGTGCTCATGCCGTCCCTGAATCCCGTCTGTGTAATCTGAATGATGTTTTCGGATGAAGCCCAGGCTTCAAGGTCTATTAGTAGGTTGGTGGCGTAAAGTTTAGCTTCGACGTTAATCAGAGCGATCATTATAATTCGCTGGGTTGGTCCACGAGCCAGATTTAAAGATGGGGTGGAGCACACTGCCTCTCTAAGATGTGGGGATTGAGTTGGTAGTAAAAGCCTGATTAAATAATAGAGTGAGGGACGAGGCCCAAAAAGCTTGATCATACTTAAATAGGGCGTTTGGGAGACCATTTGGGCCTGGGGCCCCCTCTGATCTCAATCTCTTCAGGGATTGTTCCTCTGGCGGTTTGTCTGTAGACGTAGTTGTCAGGATATTTGTGACAATCTGATTTGCATTATTTACTCCTTGTACTAAAGAGGCCACTTCAATGTGGGTTATCCAATCTGATTCTGAAATGCCGGCATTGTGATGGCATAAGCTGCTGTTTGCAAACATGTTAATTTCAGCCCAGAACTGTTTGTTGTTTTTTGTTTTGCTTGTATGCAGCAATTTTGTCCAAATATTTACTTGATGTGTTTTTTTTGGCTGTCCAGATTGCCGTTTTGTAGACTCACCTTAGGGTTGCAATTTGATGCACAGTGGAGAGAGTGTACTTTGGGTCCCTTTTCCGCAATTTCCTGATCTCCTTGTTTAGTTTTCTTTTTTTCCACAAAAGGAATTAGGTGAACCAGGTTACACCTTTACTGGGAGTATTAGTGGTTTGTGAGCGATTGGATGACCAGTTGGAGGCAAGTGCCGCTGTCAAGGACACCCAGTGTTGCCACAGCGGCCACCTTTGAGAGTCAGTTGTTTGAAGTGTAAACATGATTATATAATCCATGATTGTAGCTGCCACCGATCCGTTCCAGGCTAGACATTTCAAATTGTAGGCGCTAGGTTGAGCTATCAGGTAGTTTGTTTAGGGAGCTCTTGGTGGGCGTATTAAAAGCTCGACATGCTGAGGAAAGTGTTCGCTGTCTACTCTGGGTGTTATGCGATAATTGGAGATCATGTGAAACAGCTCTATGTCAACAAATGTGTAGTCCAAAATGGAATTTATTGTGTTTGAGGTCCTAGTGATGGCTGCTGGTTGGTCTTGGGGATGCAGCCGTTGAGAAAACACAAGCCATTGTTCTTGAGGGCCGCTATACATGCTTTCCCATGACGGTCTGATCTATAATGGTTGGCTATTACTGGGGGTATTGTTTTCATGACTCTAGTATGGTATTGGGTAGATTGGTTGTAATAAGTGCATGTTGAAATCTCCTGACAAAATGATTCCGTGTTGGGGAAAAGTTTTTTGCAGCGACTTTAGTATTGTTATTAGTGACGCTATTTTTTCAGCTTTGCTCTTCTGGCTGGGGTGAATGTAGACGCCAGAGATTAAAAGGCTAACATTGCAAGCATTACATTGTGGTGTTCATGGCTATCTTTGAATTGGACCAAGAAACCACCATTGCTTCTCCTCCCGCCATTTCTGGGTTAGGTTTAAACTCAATACCTTCAATGTGATGTGTTCTCAGAGGACTTAGAGTTTCGATTGTACTAACCAGTTTCAAGATGGCACCTCTATTTAATATATTGTGTCGTGCTCTAGACCTATAGCTTGGGGACAATTCTAGATTTTAAGGGGCTTCTCCAGTAGTGGCTTCTATATGTTGGATGGCCACTGATCCCCGGCCATTTTTGTGCCTCTGAATATTGCTGAAATTGAGTTTGGTCTGCGTTGGTGGCTTCGTGGTGTTGACGAGCCTCTTGGCTAAACCGTGCCGCTGCCCATTTGTGTTCCTCCGGCTTTTGCTGGAGCTGTATTTGGTCGACTGGGCTGATTACATTTTTAACTGTATGAGTTTATTGCTTTGCAGGTGGTGTTAGATTTAGGTAGTTCAGAGGAACGTAGTGGTTGGTCTTGGTGAGGGTAAGTGATTCGACTAGCATGAGGGTGAATGGTTGTACATCTGCGGTCAACCCTTCTCATTAGAGTGAGGTGGATTCGATTGATTTATAGGGTATTGGATGTCTGACAATTGCTGATATGCGAAGTGACGTGAGGCGGAAAAAGGGATATTAGTGGGGTTGGGTTGTGGTCGAGTGCAGAGAGAAGTGACTAGGCTTGAGCTGTCCCGGGTGTTGGACGCAGGGTAAGTTGTGTTGTGTTCCTTTTTGTCCCTGCGCTGGAGCCGGTGTTCACAGGAGGTTTGTGTGTCGGAGCGTGCAAATGTGGAGGAATATTCAGCGGATGTTCTCATTTGGTGCCGGGGGCGCTATTTGGGTCGCAATTTTAGGTACACTTTTACCTTCATTATCTTTCTGATTTTACTCATTGAGACGTTATGTTTTTCAGAAATAATGGGTAATAACCTGTTCCCTGCTGAAAGGCTCTATCCTTTGCGTTTTGGATGATGTCTTGAGCCGTTTGGGAATACGCTTGTACTGTTTGTGTTTTCAGTTTATTGTTCCTTGCTTTCATAAGACGTTTACACTCCCTTTTGGTTAGGGAGATTCGTTGCTGGTGTTCCGATGGGTCAGAGTCATCAGGAGGGGAAATGTGTCCCCCGCTTGGCTGTATGTTTGATGTTTTTGCTGATTGTGAGTGTTCCTTGGACGGTTTAGGGTTGGCCTCGCTGCCTTGAGTGTCCATACATCCATTCTTAGGTGCTGGAATCTTCTTTGGGGGAGAAGGGACCGACTTGCCCGAGTTTGCTGTGGGCGATGTATTGATTGAAGCGGGTGGATTCGGAGATTTAACTTCCGTTAAAATGTCTGACAGGATGTTTGGGATGGTTTTTAGGTGATCCAGTGTAGAAGAACACTGGCATGAGTAATAGGCTGTATTGGGATCTTTTTGCACTCGCTTGATCCTGAGAAGTGGGTGGCTAAGACATTCAATAAATCAACTTGAATTTCAAGTTTTTTTGAATGAATGTTAGGGCTGACGAGATCACCTCCATTGTGTTTACAAATGGGGCCCACAGAGGCGCTGAAAATGGCGAGTTTTTATCAGTGGCGTGGCTGTCTTCTGATGAGGGCGGGGCTGGGACACTTTGTTTTGAAAATAAAGTGGACTTGTTGTTTAGCTTGCCCTTATTATTGGGCTTGTCCAGGGAGCTATTGTTGGAAATGATAAGCCATTGTCGTGCTGAAGCTTAATTGGAGAAAGCAGGGTGTTATAGTCACGCTTGGGTCCAGAGTTAGCAGTTGTATTAGGGGATCCTTTTCTTCGTTATGGTTCTCTTCGAAGGGGCTGAGTAGTAGTTCCTGCCACTCTATTGAAGTCTCCAATGATCTTTTTAGAGATTAAATGTCTTGTTTTTTGTACGGGGATGAGGGGGAAGAATATCGGGGTTGAGCAGGCTTCCTCCGGGAGTAATGTCTGGAAGAAGAAGAATGGGTGATGCCGCTGTATTGTTCGGTTTCTAAAGCATGAACGCGCGCTACTAGGAGATGATTGAGGGTTTTGAGAGGCTTGTCGATCAGAGGCATTGGTGAGATTAGTGGGCAAATTCTAGTGGTTGCTGTGCCTTGATTCCTCTGGGATTTTAGGAAATCTGTGATTTTTGTCTTCCTGGATGTGTTTGTTTTTGTGGATTGTGCTGGTGGAGCTGGTGAAGATATGTGAGAGAATGAGGAGTGATTACCGCTTTCTACTGAGTCTGCCGGTTTGGGTTTCTTCTTTGGGCCACGTTTCTTTGTTGTTTTGGCAGCTTCCCAGATCTTGTCAGATCTGATGGTGGCGGCAAACGGACGTTATTTGCTCTACAACTTCGGTGCTCTTTTCCGCCCTTGTGCGCTGGTTTTATAAGAGAGGCCGTGAGGGGTGAGGTCATGCAACCGGGAATAGGAATGTGGGCTAGTATCCTGTTTGCTTCGCCCAGTGCTGCTGCACCCCCCTCTATGGGGCTCTAGTGATACCTTGCTGAGAGGGATGGTCTGGGGAGGAGGCACGAGGGCTCTGACTATTAGTAGCTTAATTTTTGCTAGTTTGGAGTTATGTTGTGATTTGCCTCCAAATAGTTCCCAATAACTTTAAATGGTTGCTTTGCGATGCAACATACTGGCTTGTGCACTTTGTGTACACACGTGCCTGGGTGATATTCATGGTACGCCTCTTTCCCCACATGCTTCTGTTTGTGTTGATGGTCAGCTATGTCCCAGTAGACAGTCTCAGAGAGAGTTATGGCGCAGCTGAAATACAGGGCACACAACTAAATACCTGGCATTAGAGAAGGGAAAGCAACACAGAGTGCAGTGGTTTCCAGCTCGGTTTCCTGTCAACGTGTGATATCGGCTCCTTACTCGGTGACCGTGTGAAAGGAGCTGGTACTGTGTGATGCACAGTGGCAGCGTGTGAGTTGGCAGGTCTGGAGCTGGGGTTTGTCATGGGTGCGGACAACATGAGAGACTTTGTTGGGGCTGCAGGGGTATAGAATGAAACAAGGGAGAAAGGAATTAGCCCGGGGGTTCTAAGCACACAAGGGAAGAGAGCAACTGAGAGCGTGGGGGAATTGCAGGGAGGGAAGAACACGATCCAAGAGAACAAAGTAGCCGAGCACAGGAAGGCGGTGGGTTAAGTGGGAAAGCAGATGAGGGAGAGAGCTACACAATGAGGCGAAAACACAAAGGGACAGCAATGAGTAGGCGGTATTTTGAGGGAAGCACACAAGGCAGTGCCACAGATAAAGCATGCAACAACAACCAAATGTGGGAGAGGGTGAGTGGGACGGAGATAAGGAACAGGGCAAGGTGGGGAAGAGACAGCCTGCAAACACATGCACTCTTACAGAGTGCTTTTTATGCCCTCGCCCTACGAGCTCTTTAATGCTGTTTTCTCACAGGACACAACTTGTACGATCATGAGAGAGGCAGGGAAAAAAGTACCCGAATCCAAGCAGTGAAAGGGAACTAATAAATCTATCACTCTGTACTTGGTCCATGCTCAAAGGGATAAACACATGAAAGAGACATGAAGAAGAAAGTGAATCACACCCGCTGACCAATGGAAAACAGGGAAATAAGAGTGACGATCAAGCCAACCAATGAAAAGTTTTGGGCAACCTCTAAGCCCTTTTAAGTTTTTTGTTTTGTTTTAGGTTTTGTTTTTATAGAAACAAAAGCTAGTCGCAAGCACACTGTTGCAGGCTTCAACCTAAAAGGATCCAATCATGCCAGCAAAAAAACAGCTCTTTATTCTTTGTGTTTTTGTCTGGTGTAGTAACTGTCTAAATGTAACACTAAGGTGTATGTTGGATGGGAACTCTAGACCTGCCAGCATGTCTAAACCAAACTGGGCCTTTTCAACATTTAAAATAATCCACTGAGTTAAACATTCGCTGCTCAAATTTATGTGTAAACAACCACAATTTGTATTCCTATCATGCTGATTCAAAATGTTATCCTCTTGCGATTGGAACAATGCATACCACTGAGACCTACCAGCAGCACAGTATAACAGAAAACGATGTCGTAACAAGCAGTGTGTGAAAACAAGATAATAGTTAATCAAAATTGTTAATGCACACAGAGTTATATTTTTATATAAAGCTGGTCAGTTTGAAAGTGAAAAATCTTATTATAGGAAACGGCAAGTAGAATCATGTAGATCTGATATATTCGTGTAAAGTGTAATATTTAATTCATCCCGGAAATCTGAGGTGCTTATGAAAGAGCCAAAATTTAGGGTCAAACATGTTGTAAAGAGATCATGACCTAGCTGCACTTTCAATACCCAACTATTACAACACTGGAAGGGTTGGGTACTGAATGTGCAGCTCCAATTGAAAAAAGAATATAGCAGAAAGGGGGGACTTAAGTATAAACTCCTAACTTTTAGTAGCGGGCAACAATCCCTACCAAAAGGCCTAGGTGCCCCGAAAACGTAATCATGAGCATGTGCTTTAACACTGTTAGGCAACAAGAAGAATCTCTTTACACACCACCGCACCTGTATAGTGGCATTGCTGGTCATGGAATAGAAGGCATACTCAAACTGAGTCAGATAAGATGTACAAAAGAGACGGAAGGGAAGGAGGGGTAGAGCCAGAAAGTAATGATAAAATTCAGAACAGAACGTGACAGGGAGCACTGCTGTCTTAGGCCAAAAAGATAGAGGAGAATAAAGATGACAAAGGACCGCTATTAGGGAACAACAAAAGCAGTGAGGTATATACATCGAGAGCATTCAGTGTACAGTGCGGAAAACCTCACTACATCATATATTGATGTCATCATGGTAGGTCCATACTCGCAGGCACGTGGCTGGAAACTAGTCAGGACTCAGTAACTGGAAGAGTGTAGATCAATTGTTTAGGAGTTTGACTTGTCGCAAGAGACTCCTTGGGATGTCCGAGTTGAATGTGATTTGTCTCTGTTGTCAGACTTCAAAGGCTTGATTCAAACCATCTTTGTACAGCGTCGTCTAAACAGCCAGTCACAAGCTTTTGGAAAGTGTTCTCTCGCATGGGCCCCTACTTCTTGAGGTCCAAACAGGGGTAGATCCCAGTGCTTATAAGAAGGATTAAAGTGCGTCTGACTTGTTATCTGATGTCGTAAGTTGCAGGTTAGTTAGCATAGATTGCTGCTGCACCCTCACCGAAAACTCACCATTGGTTACTGATGCAGCGCGTACAATAAAAACTATTCTCCTCCTAGGTCACTTATAGGTCATCCAGGGGCAAACTATATTTTCTCACATCCACATGACGATGGGGCCCATAAACATCGCCTAACACACACGCACACACCTGGATTTCCTTTACACCTTTATGAAATTCTGTACTCCTAGGAGAAGCATGAGAACTAAATGGAGAACACCATTTATGTACTGCTGGAAGGAGCCGGGATATCTTATTACCTTAACTTGTCGCTTTCTTTTAGTTATTTCTTAAGATATTCCTGCTCATTGTTTTGTCGATGAATCATTCATGTAAGAAATTAGTTCATAGTGATTAAGACCAGCTGAATCACAATAACCAATTACTGATGTCACAATCATTTAGGAAAATAACCACTGAGTCATTTTGGTTTAAAGAATCTTAAATTTTATATAATTTTTAAAAGCATGAGAAAGAATTTAAACTTTATTCAATTATTCATTCTTAAATTCAAATATTTATTAAGCATAATCAATTTATTGCAGAAAGGAAATTTTTGTCATGAAGCCAAAACTCTAATTACCTACCTACCTTCCTAATTTAGACTAATGATTTCTAACCTAAGTTTAAGAATTAGAAATAACCTGATTCTCATACTCAACTGGAAAATTTAAAGACAGCAACAGCAACTTCAGCTCGTCAGCATCAGCTACCTGCAACCCGTCTCATCTAACAGTCTTTCAGCATCTCCCGCTCAGTAAGGGATCGATCAGGACCACCCAGCACTGGAAGCCACCAACACCAACACGACTCTCCAACTCCGCTCCTGACTGTGACTGCAACTGACCCCCTCCCACTAAGAGTAGGCCCTCTTATACCCTAATTCTAACTTTGCTAACTAATTGTTGCAACATTAATAACACGCTTTTCTTTCATTGGTCCATGCATGTCATCTTATTCATTCTTTTAATCAAGTTCTCTTGGATCCAATGGTCCTTGGATCATTTCCTTTCCCATACGCTCAAGACATGTTTCCATCCGCTTCGATCAGTACATTTGTAACTTCTTTTGATACATTCGAGAACTCCGCAGTCATTGTCCTTTCTCTTAAACTGGTTTCCCACGGGTCTTCTGCTGATCATCACGGCACACTATCAGTTCAATTAGGTCACATCAGCCTTGACCATTTCTCGCATCCTAGCCTCTCAGTAACATCACGAGGTTTAGTTTTTCTCCGACTTCATCCCGTGTCACATGTCCCCTTGCGCCTGCGCACATCTTCCCACTGGCGGCCATTTTATATCGCCACTCGGTTATACTTTAGAAGCACTAATTTGAGGCAAACAAAACATAATTAAAATAGAGAAAAATAGCCTTTTCGTTTCCCTCCCGTCATCTACGTACCCCAATTAGTTATTACCTAGCAGAAAGCAACATTTAAGCTGTTCCTTACTTACCATCACTATTGTTTTTGCAACGACACGTTTTATTTCTATGAAGCACAAAACATGCATTTATTTTTAATTAGTATGCATTTATTTTTACGTTATAATTAGACACACGGACATCTATTAATAGAATATTTAGCACACACATTGGCATGTTACCTTTCCCACACATACAGTGTTGATTAATACATTTAAACGAACATTTTATTCATTATTTATAAAATTTGTTAGGGGTTTAAAAAATTTATTTTCCCTGCTCCATCAACTCCCCCCTTTGGTGATTTTTAAATCACCACATAAAACCCAAGTTATACTTCTTTTCAGGCAGCATGTCTTTTATCCTTTGCCTTCTGTCATTTACACATCTGTTTCTTCTTCATCTTGCCTTTTTGTCTCCTTATACATGCTTTCTTTCATTTTCTCCAACTCAATTTCACCCATTTCTCTCTCTCTCTCTTTCATTATTCTGTTATTTCTTTTTATCTTATTTTGTCTTACTTTTCTTTTTATACACGTTATTACTATTTTCAACACCATGGCTAATAATATTACTACAGTTGCTATTATTATAACTTTCCCTATCATTAGTCTACTCATTCTGGTCAACCAATTTGCTACTGAAGAAAACCCTCTACCAAGTTTTCCCAAAACACTTTCAACCTCCAGTGGAACTAGTTCTTTGTGCAAATTTGTAATATTTGTAATATACTTCTGTATATTTTCACTTTTATCAGGAATGTAAGTACAACAATGTTGGACTTTCAACATTCCACAGACTCCACCCTCTTTTGCCAAAAGAATATCAAGGGCAAGCCGATTTTGCATCACCATAGCTCTCATGGAAACCATTTCGGTATTTACCATTAAGAACCCTCCAGCAGTATCTGTAGATAAACGATCTACTACTGTGGATAACTTCCGAATTTTAAATGCATTCAAAGATATTCCCACTGCTGGTATCAATGCTCCAAAAATATCACCTACAATTTCTGAAAAACTTTCCCTCTTTCTACGTGTAAAGCTATTAATCATCTTGTATGTTCCCTTTTCTTCTCTGTCCATGTGAATTTTTTTGGAAAGACCAGGCCTACATAGCAAGTTCCATACCAATGGTCCGGTAACCTGTAATAAGCTCTATTCCCACAAATATAATAGATACCTGGAAATATTGGATCTTTTCCACCTTTGAATCCCCAACCTCCCAGAATTTGATAATTGTCATGGCAGATACTGGAACCTACAAAGTAATTGTCATAGACTGTCTTATTTCTCCTAATACACAACTTTCCTGTTTGCGGCCAATCTAATGTCATTGCTGCATTTATCTTTTTCCCTTCATGATTTCCTTCCTCAAACGCCCATAGATGTTTTCCTTCCTCTTTTATTGCTTCTTTTTGAAATTTCATTCTTCTTTCTTCAACCATTTCTAAAAATACTTTTTCTTCTTTCTTTAACTCACAGGTAAGGTTGTTACTAACTATTTCTTCTAACGTTAATTTTCTATGTTCTAAAAAAATTCTCCTAAAACTTTTGCTGGTTTTACTTTGTTAAGTTCTGGTACTACTGGAATGTTTGCAAAAATCTTATCTATGTCAGTATAATAAGATTCTAATCTACCTGTTTTATAAAATAAACTTGCAATTACACTACATGTTATTCCATAAGTTAGAGGTAGGTGATGATAAGTCACACCTTCTGACACTGATGCAGGCAACTGCATACAAACATAACAATCTCTCACATCCATTGTCTCTACATATTCGTACAACAATTTTGTAAAAACATTTTTTGAAAAGTCTGTTACTGACTTATCCTTATGTAACTCTGCACTACTTCTTAAAATAACTGGTTCTTTAATATTAGTTTCTTTTTCTGGTTTAGTATCATTCTTTGCTTCTATCACAGCTAAACTAATAGGAATTGTGATTGCTAAAACTATCCATATGGTCATTAATAACCCTGTACAAAAGCAGCACATTTTGCACCATCTTTTTATAAACTCACATTTATCTCTTCTATCCCTATTATTTTCCATTTTTCTTTTTTCTATTTGTTAAGTTTCAGAAAATTGTGTCACTACACCTCAAAAATGACTTAGATGCCACTCTGCTCTCAAAAAGTCTTTGCTTGGTACTTTCTTTTAATTCTCTCCAGAATTCTTTCGTTGTCACATCCGGTGATTTGTCACATCCAGTAAAATTGTCATGTCCGGCAGAAGCACTATAAGTCTTCACTTCAAGTTTGTTGCATCTCACCTTTTCCAATCCGACTTCTCAGTCTCTGGTTCTCGTGAGTGTTTTCTTCTTCTTTGTAATCTGTCAGTGCAATATACAGCCACTCAGATGACTTATACTTTGCATTCACTTTCTTTGTCCTTTTGGACTTTTGTAATCTTTTTCCACTGGGTTTTTCTTGTCCCTTTTGACTTGTTACTTCATTCACTTGTTCAGCACTTTCGTCTCCCGCTCTTATTATTCTATATCTCAATTTTCTTATATAGCTGTTGGGCCAATTATCTCCTTTTCTTGGCCTTTTGGCTTCACCTTCTCTTTCTTCTCTTTCTGATTTCCAATGTATTTTTCTTGATTCAGTTTTTGCCTTTTCCTCTTCTCCACTTTCTTCTGTTTCTGTTTCAACTGTTTCACTATTGTCTCTTATTTTGAAACTTATGATCTCGTCATCTCCTACTGGTGGATCTGTCTTTTCCTTCTTGTTTTCCCTTAATACTGTCCCTCCTCGGTGTTCTTCCGATTTGGTGTTTTCCTCCCTTTCTGCTTCTAAATTTCCCTGTTCTTCTGTTTCTCTACCTGTCCCTATTGCTCCTCGGGGTTCTTCTCGATTTTCTAACTTTTTGTGTACTTCTTTCCCTACTTCATCTATTAATATTATATCTGAAGGATTTCCACCATAACTTGTACTTGGTTGTTCATCTAACTCAATTTCTTGCTCAGTTTCTTCTCTAATTGGTTTATAACCCCAAGTTCTCCTTTGAAATTCTTCACGGTTTTCAACTGAATCATCAGATTCTGAATTTGTGTCAGATATTTCCAGATGTCGACTTACAGGTCGATCTTCAAGTTCTGGAATTTCTGAATTTCTCTTCTTCTTCTTCTTCTTCTTTAGAGGTGTTTGCCGTTGGGGTTTCCAGATGTCGACTTTCAGGTCGATCTTCAAGTTCTGGCACCCTTTCTCTTATCCTTGTTGTCCCAGCCGTTAAACTTTTATCCCACACTTCCAGACGTCGACTCACATGTCGATCAGTAGGCTCTTGAACTCTGATTGTGTGGCTGGCATGGACCCAGTTCTTCACTCCTGCACACTTGACTGCAGTCGTTGTTACTAGGATTACCTGTCGTGGTTCGTCCCAGCGAGGAACTAGACAGTTTCTTCTCCTGTGGATTTTTATACGGACCCAGTCTCCTGGATTCAAGTCGTGGGCTGGTTTTCTTTCAAGAGTGGTCGCATCCGGTCCAACCTGATGAAACACAGAACGCACCACATCAGCCAGTCCCTTGCAATAATCCAGTACTAGATCATCAGTTATAGTTAATAACTTGTTGACAGGTACGTGTGCTTGTCTCATTGCTCGTCCCATGATCATCTCATGAGGACTGAGTCCAGTTTTCTTTTCAGGGATGCTTCTGATGGTCATCAGAACAAGAGGCAGTGCATCCGGCCATTTGAGTCCTGTAGCTTGACACATTTTTCCCAATCTGTTTTTAATTGTTCCATTAATCTGCTCTACTACCCCAGAAGCCTCTGGTCTGTAAGCACAATGTAGTTTTTGTTTAATACTCAATGCTTCACAAATCAATTGGATCAACTCATTTTGAAAATGTGTTCCTCTATCTGTCTCAACCGTGACTGGAAAACCATACCTTGGAATGAACTCTCGCAGCATAAGTTTTGCCACTGTTGTTCCATCATTCCTTCTTGTGGGGTATGCCTCCACCCAACGAGAGAACAAACAGACGACCACTAGAACATATCTTAGTCTGTTACTAGGGGGCATCTCTATAAAGTCCAACTGCATTCTAGTGAATGGACCTCCTTCTCGTCCTATTGTTCCTAGACTCACTACTGTTTTTCTTCCTGGGTTAAACTGCTGACAAATAAGACATCTTTGACAAAGACTTTCAGCAATGGCTCTGAATTTTGGGTTATACCAGGTTTGTCTAAAAAGTCTGATCATTGCATCTCTCCCAATATGAGCTTGTCCATGGTACATCCGTGCCATGTCTGCAATCATGCTATCAGGCATAACTGGTCTTTCATCTCTGTATACCCACACACCATTATTTTCCTGTCTTCTACATCCTGCTTTTATCCAGTAATCTTTTTCCTCATCTCTTGCAGTTTCTTGTAACTGCCTTACTTCATCCCATGTCTCGACAGTATTAGTAAAAAGCAAAGGACAAGAGACATGCTCCCTTTCTCTATTTTTGTTCATGGACACCATGTTCTCTGCACAATATTTAGCGATCTCATCAGCATAATTATTGCCAACGGCTATGTAATCTTCGTTTTTCTTATGCGCTTTGCACTTCACTACAGCTATTTGTTTAGGCAACTGTATCGCCTCAAGCAGCTTTTTAACAAAATCTCCATTTCTGATAGGTGTTCCTGCAGATGTCAAAAATCCTCTTTGTGACCAAATCTGACCGAAGTCATGTACGATGCCGAAACCATATTGGCTATCGGTCACAATCGTGACTCGTACATTTCTTCCTAATTTACATGCTTGAATCAAAGCAATCAGTTCCGCAACTTGTGCAGACCTTATTCCTTTCAGACAAGACGCTTCCATCACAGTTGCCACTGTGCACACTGCGTAAGCTGCGCTTAAAACTCCTTCTTTTGTTCTCAAGCATGAGCCATCCACAAACATGACATAATCAGATTCCTTTAACGGTTCATCTTTTATGTCAGCTCTTGGTTTCGTGCAATATTCCAGCACGTTCAGACAATCATGATCTACTTCGTCCTGTTCAATTATATTTTCCTCATCTGGCAATGATGTTGAAGGATTTACATTCATGCATCTATCTATGGTCACATTTTCAGCACTCAAGATGACTTTTTCGTACTTAGTCAGCCGACTATGTGTCATGTACTGTGTTTTTGTTCTTGTCAAAAGAATTTCTACTGAGTGGGGAACATATACTCTCAGTGGATACCCCATCACTATACCTTCACTTTGTTCCAGACTTACACAAGTAGCAGCAACTGCTTTCAGACATCCAGGCAATGCTTTTGCTATAGGATCTAAAACAGCTGAAAAATAAGCAATCGGTCTTTTTGTCGTTCCATGTTTTTGTACCAGTACTGAAAACGCACATCCATCTCTTTCACTGCAGTACAACTCAAAATCCTTCTCATAATCAGGCATGCCTAATGCAGGTGCCTCACACAGTTTCTTTTTCAATTCTTTGAAAGATTTCATTTCTTCTTTGTTTAACTCAAAAGGGTCTTTTACATCTTTCTTGGTCAATTTTTGTAATGGTTTTGCAATCAAAGAGAAACCACTTATCCACTTTCGACAATATCCAACCATTCCCAAAAACATTCTTACCTCTCTTTGAGTCATTGGTGCTCTCATTCCTTGAATCATTCTTACTCTTTCTGTCGCTATCTTTCGCACTCCTTTCTCAATTTTATGCCCTAAATACTGGACTTCTTTCTGACAAAACTGTAATTTTGAAGGAGACACTTTATGTCCTCTTTTCTCTAGATGGTTCAGTAAAGCAATTGTATCACTTACACATGCTTCTTTGGTTTTCGATGCCACCAACAGGTCATCGATATACTGCACCATCACTGATTTTTCTGGCATTTTCAAATCTTCCAGAGATTTCTTTAGAATCTGATTAAAGATTGAGGGGCTTTCTGTATACCCCTGAGGAATTCGGCACCATGCCAAAATACGCTCTCCAAACCGGAACGCAAATAATGGCTGGCTATCTGGATGCAAAGGAATAGAGAAAAATGCGTGACACAAATCTATCACAGTGTACCACTCAGCTTCATGTGGAATTTGATATAGAATTACTGCAGGGTTTGGCACTATTGGACAACAGGGCACAACTATTTTGTTGATCTTTCTCAAATCCTGTACTATTCTATATGTTCCATTTGGCTTTTTCAGTCCCATAATAGGTGAATTACATGGACTGCTCATGATTTCTTTTAGAATTCCCTGTTCAATCATCTTATTTATCACAGGAGTTATTCCTTCAATTATTTCTGGAGTTAATTTGTACTGTGGCGTATTCGGGTAAGTTGTCCCTTCTTTTACTGTCACTTTTACGGGATCAACTTCTTTCATTAATCCAATGTCTTCTCCTGTAAAATCCCACACACTTTCTTTTACTGCACTTTTTAGTTCTTCTGGAAGTTTTTCTGCATCAAATGCAGGAAACAAACCATTCGTTTCAGGTTCTTGATTCATCAAAGTTACTTTATACAAAACATCTTCATCTGAAGTCTGAAATCCGATTCCATCTGGCGTACAATAAATTGTGCAATTCATCTTGCACAAAAGGTCACGACCCAAAAGATTTACAGGACTACAATCGCACACTACGAATTTATGCATTTTGCTAAAAGAACCAATTTTTACTTCCACCAATTCAGTAAGTGGGGTTTTAATCTGCTGATTGGCTACTCCTACTACTTGGATGTATTCACCTGAGAGAGGAAGGTTTGGAATTTCCACTGATCTAACAGTAGAACGGGTAGCTCCAGTATCGACAAGGAATGTTACATTTGCACCATTCACTTCTCCATCCACAAAGGGACCAGACTGATCTACCTCTAGAGTTGCGCCAAGCACGCACTCTTTCCCCTCTCCTGGGCACCGTCAGAATCTTTCATCCGGGTCATCCTCACTCTGACGCAACCAATACTGAGAAATGTTAGCTGCTCGCGGCAACTGTGTTACCTGCTCTCCTCCGTAGAATCCTGTTTCTGTACTGTATCTTTGCTGGTTAACAGTGTTGGGAAGTGGTGGTTGCGGCACCTGACTTTGTTGAACAACTACCTCATTCTGCACCTGTGGAGTTAATGATTGATGTTCCGGATTAGGTTTAGGTGGGAACTTACACTCGTTTCTCCAATGCCCTAATTTTCCGCAATTATGACATGGCCATTTCTTCTTTGCCTCTTCTAGACTCACTTGACCCTTTCCTTTACCTATGTTCGGTCGCATTTTATTCTGTCCTGTTTCATTTCCATTATTATTGTCCAATTGAGCTTCTTGTTTTTCTGCCACCTTCACCTGTGCCCACATTGCCTTCTCTTTCAACTTACGCTGTTTACTCTCTATTTCATCACTACAATACTTAGCATACCTCAGCACCTCATCTACACTTCCATTCTGCCAGTTTATCATGTGTTGCTTAATCATATCACTTATTTCTTGTTTCAGGCCAAACACAAATCGGTATACAAAATGACTCATGTCTTTTTCACTCAATTCTTCATAACCACTATACTGTTTGAAAACTAATAACAATCGTTCATAATATGCATGTACAGACTCCTTACTTTCCTGTGTAGTTCTATCGATTTTTACCCAATCTGTCTCTTTAGGAGGAATCTTATTCTTCAAAAAGGTAATCACCTTATCGTACTTCTTCATCACATCAGGACCTGGAGCTCCTGTCTTAGGATCTCTTGGATATTCTGTAGTTGGCCAGTCAACCGTAATCTTACATTCTGACCACAAATCTGTTGGTACCACTATGTCAAACAATCCATCTAAATCTATCCACAATACTTTTGAGACTTTTACAAACCTCTCTACTTGTCGGTACCACTCAACTGGCTTCTCTCTTAACTTTGGAAAGTCATTGGTAAATGACAGTATGTCCTGCCTAGTCCAGGGAACATGCACGTAACTACCACCTGGAGTTTCTCTCATGGGGTATTCTTTGGCAACAGATTCTTTTTCAGTTATCATAAAGGCCAATGAACCTTTGTCTGTAGTTTTCTCATTCTTCTTTGTCCATCTAACCTTCCATCTGTCCACATCATCCCATTTTCTCAACAACACAATTAACTCCTTTATCTGTGTCAACCTTCCTGCCGTGTTCAAATTTTCAATATCCTTTTCACAAAAGTCTACTCTGTATGGTTTCTGCAACGTTTTCACTTTCGCAAAGTCTATTCCAATCTCACTGGCTACTTCTTCTAGTTTGTCATGTAAATTCTTTGCCCTCCATGTAATACTTTTGCACAGAAACATTATTTCATCATCCTGGTAATTTTTTATCTTTTCGGTACCAATCGTTCCTAGAATGAATTCTTCCATATCGATTTTTAATCTAATTACATCTAATGGTTTTTCTTCTGGTTCTTTTATTTTAAATGCCTTCATCCACTCATTTAACTCATCAGGAGTTGGACCTATGGGTGTATTATTTAGTTCTATCCAATTACCACTCTTTTCAGGGGTTTCTGTTGCAGATTCTGTTACCATATGCATTTTCCTACCATTGCATTCATTCACAGTCAAATTTGTAGGTGGACTTGGTCTGTAAGTACTAGCCAAATTACTTGTACTTGCACTTTGTTCCATCCTTTCTTTTTCTCTCTGAAATTGTGAACTCATGGGAATTACCAAAGATCGTTCATCAATTTTCTGATTCTCAAAAACGGGTATTACTGGACCTATTGTTACAGGCACAGTAACTGCTTCCATATTTTTCGTTAATTCTCTAATCTTCTCAGTTAGTTCTTTTGTTGTCCTTGCTAATTCGCTTGCATTGTCGCTTTCTATTCCTTCATTTTGAGAAGATCTCATTTGTTCTTGTGACCTATTTACTTCAATTCTCTTTTCCGGGCTTTTATTTCGCATAGTCTCTATTAGCGGCGCATTTGGTGTCACCACTGTAGAACTCTGCTGATACGGAGGTGGATTTCTATTTAAAATATCTTCCAGCAACTCGTCATCCGTTTCGCTCTCATGCATATACTTTTCTCTCTCTATATGTTTCTTTTTCTCAGTCCGCTTTTTCTTAGTCCCTTCCTCAACTGTAAAAGCTGGAAACAAACCTCCTGTCATGTTAGCACATCTCCATCGTTTTATTCTGTCCTCATGATTTACTCCCCACAATCTTCCAGGCATAAACTCATGATCTCTCATTCCTCTGAATCTCTCTCGTTCATACATCTCATCTTCCCATTCCGTCAAAGCCTCAAACTGTGTTGGTCTAGGTCTAGGTTCCAATTTACACATTTTTTCTCGCAAATTTCGCAAAACCGCTACACTAAATGAACCATTCTCAGGGAAAGCTAAAGCACCATCATTCTTCGTATATTTTGCCCAATTTTCCAACCATATGCACGTATGATATCCATATTTCAGCATCATATGTGAAGCTGCTGATTTCGGCGGAGGAATTACTTGTCCCTCTCTAGTCACGACCTTTTTGTCTTTCTTAAAGAAATTCTTTAATTTTGTCGTCCATGACGTTCTCTCCCTTTCATACTCGTAATACGGCATGTTTTCTATTTGTTTTTCTCTTTACGCTAACGCTGTTCTGTGTACGGAACTTCAACCAATTACAGCGCGACTCACACTAACGTACCAATCAGAACAATTCCCTTCGTCCGCGAACCAACCAATCCTAGCGCGGCACTTTTCTACGTCACTCCTGCTCCGTGTTCACGTGACTAGTGCACTATCCAATCCTAGCGCGGCACTGTTCCACGTCACTTCTACTCTTTTACCCCTCCTTTACAAAATTTATCGGCAATTTTTCTTTTTGCTGTTTTCTTCGTTAGTTACAACAATTAAAACAATTCCATAGTCTGATTCGCTAAATAAAAGTGACAGCTTTGTCCTTTTACACAAGAATCCTGTATTTCCAGTAGGCAGCGCTTACCTCTACCATACCACAGAATTATTTACTCTCGCCGATAAAGTAGCACTTCCCTCTACCTTACCCTTCTTTCAAGCAAACAATTTACTCGTTTCTCTGGGGATAAGACACATGTGGAGACTAGGCTCCTGAGAATTAAGGCCAAAGTTTCACAAGTAAACGTGATTTGCTATTTCAATTACACACTTTTCGCACAGAAAATCCCTAACATAACACAACCTGTGTTATTACCAAAATGAATTCAGACCATGTGCCAAATTCCATGTGACTTCTCTTGCCACACGTGTTCCACTTCCTACATCCCAGAAGCGTGAAAACTCACATATAACATAACACGACTCAACATATAGTGTTAGTCATCAAAAATAATCAATAAACAATAATCACTAAACTAATCTATAGAAAACCATAACTCTGATACCAAGAAATCTGATGCAGCGCGTACAATAAAAACTATTCTCCTCCTAGGTCACTTATAGGTCATCCAGGGGCAAACTATATTTTCTCACATCCACATGACGATGGGGCCCATAAACATCGCCTAACACACACGCACACACCTGGATTTCCTTTACACCTTTATGAAATTCTGTACTCCTAGGAGAAGCATGAGAACTAAATGGAGAACACCATTTATGTACCGCTGGAAGGAGCCGGGATATCTTATTACCTTAACTTGTCGCTTTCTTTTAGTTATTTCTTAAGATATTCCTGCTCATTGTTTTGTCGATGAATCATTCATGTAAAAATTAGTTCATAGTGATTAAGACCAGCTGAATCACAATAACCAATTACTGATGTCACAATCATTTAGGAAAATAACCACTGAGTCATTTTGGTTTAAAGAATCTTAAATTTTATATAATTTTTAAAAACATGAGAAAGAATTTAAACTTTATTCAATTATTCATTCTTAAATTCAAATATTTATTAAGCATAATCAATTTATTGCAGAAAGGAAATTTTTGTCATGAAGCCAAAACTCTAATTACCTACCTACCTTCCTAATTTAGACTAATGATTTCTAACCTAAGTTTAAGAATTAGAAATAACCTGATTCTCATACTCAACTGGAAAATTTAAAGACAGCAACAGCAACTTCAGCTCGTCAGCATCAGCTACCTGCAACCCGTCTCATCTAACAGTCTTTCAGCATCTCCTGCTCAGTAAGGGATCGATCAGGACCACCCAGCACTGGAAGCCACCAACACCAACACGACTCTCCAACTCCGCTCCTGACTGTGACTGCAACTGACCCCCTCCCACTAAGAGTAGGCCCTCTTATACCCTAATTCTAACTTTGCTAACTAATTGTTGCAACATTAATAACACGCTTTTCTTTCATTGGTCCATGCATGTCATCTTATTCATTCTTTTAATCAAGTTCTCTTGGATCCAATGGTCCTTGGATCATTTCCTTTCCCATACGCTCAAGACATGTTTCCATCCGCTTCGATCAGTACATTTGTAACTTCTTTCGATACATTCGAGAACTCCGCAGTCATTGTCCTTTCTCTTAAACTGGTTTCCCACGGGTCTTCTGCTGATCATCACGGCACACTATCAGTTCAATTAGGTCACATCAGCCTTGACCATTTCTCGCATCCTAGCCTCTCAGTAACATCACGAGGTTTAGTTTTTCTCCGACTTCATCCCGTGTCACATGTCCCCTTGCGCCTGCGCACATCTTCCCACTGGCAGCCATTTTATATCGCCACTCGGTTATACTTTAGAAGCACTAATTTGAGGCAAACAAAACATAATTAAAATAGAGAAAAATAGCCTTTTCGTTTCCCTCCCGTCATCTACGTACCCCAATTAGTTATTACCTAGCAGAAAGCAACATTTAAGCTGTTCCTTACTTACCATCACTATTGTTTTTGCAACGACACGTTTTATTTCTATGAAGCACAAAACATGCATTTATTTTTAATTAGTACGCATTTATTTTTACGTTATAATTAGACACACGGACATCCATTAATAGATTATTTAGCACACACATTGGCATGTTACCTTTCCCACACATACAGTGTTGATTAATACATTTAAACGAACATTTTATTAATTATTTATAAAATTTGTTAGGGGTTTAAAATTTTTATTTTCCCTGCTCCATCATTACCATAATGGCTGTGCAATATCGATCGATTGAAGAAGTAGCGCAGTACCTCGTACACCTGGGACACAGTAACCAGTTGGCATGGGTCCTTATCAGTGCCACACACTGTGCACAGTCACGCAGGATGGGATCCCATAAGTGAAGGGTATAAAGACATCCTGCAGCAGTGCAAAATGGCTCCGGGTCACCAGGCTTTTGGGATCCTCCCAGGGCCGTTTCCCAATCGACCAAGCACCAACTCCTTATTGCCTGCATTTTAATCTTGAAAGCTATGTTCTAGTCCTGAATTATCTACTAGATAAAAACTTTTTTATCTAAGGGTAATCACATTATCCCGATATGCATCAATTCAGTTTTAAATCCCGACTTTGTGTTTCTTCCAGCTATACAACATTAGTATATAGTTCCAAACAGTAAAGACGATGTGTGACTCCTACACCTTAAAACCCTCTTTGTGTTATGTAACATCCTGTACAGTGATTTTTACTACACAGTTGATGTATTCTCAATGTATATGTGTTTTTGATGTGAAGCGCTCTGCCACCCTACAATTGGATAATTAGCGATATAAAGGTATTTAATTAAATAAAATAGCAAGTGCAATTTAAATTATTTGTGTAATTAACTCGTACGTACTGATACAGTTGACATGCTTACAATGCATGCATATCTCTTACATATGGGGGTTGCAGAAAGTCAAAAACCTGCCTCCAAATCTCGAGTACTTAAGTTTCTCTTAAGTACTTGTGAAGTGATAAGCTGTGTGCCTTTGTTTCCTTCCGTTGCATTAGTGACTATGTCTTAGGCTATAGATAGATACCAGCCAGGATTCTATACAAACAGAAAGAGGGCTGGTGGCCCTTTAAATCGTCCTTTCTTTTAGAACCAGCTCGAAGAGAACATAAAAAGCCTCATCACTGCCTGCACGTTGCTCCTCTGAACAGAAAGCAGAAAACGTTCGGGTGGTGCTGTATTGTTTCACTGTATTGGCAAATTATACCGCAACCAATTCAGCATATTTCACTGGGGGCCAGGTGGATCCCCTACCCGGCTGAAAAATAGCTGCCGGATGGGGGATTTAGCTGGTCCCCCCTTCATTCCAGCACCGATAAAGAGTGAATCAGTGCCCATTACCCAAAACCAAGACCCCAAACCTGCCATTGGAACATAGTGCCATTATTGGCAACACACCCCACCCACACAACAACAGAGCATGCATGCATAAATAATTACACAACACAATTTTTGTTTGGGAAAATATTGCTGCAGGTTTATTCCATACAAAAGTATGCAATATGGTGGGTTATCTTTCGGGCGATCCAAGGGCAGGCAGCTGAACCAACCTATGCTGCCTCGCCCGCCTGATGAGCCAAGCACTGTGGAAAACCCAATCAGTGCTACACCTTATGGGGTGATCGTCCTTACAAGATCACGTGACACATTGGTCCCTTATTACTCACGCCCCTTTCAGGGCGGAGCGTAGCATGGCAAGCCCCCGGTTGCTCAGGCCCACAACCGCCCGAAGGACTAGCGGGGCACCGACACGGTTTTCCAGGAACCTCCCATGAGGCTCCTGGTATTTGGCTCTGGCACCCCTATTGTGCCCCGCAGAGGTACCCTTCTGTACCCATCTGCTTCCAGATCGCCCTGTAACTCCGCCTGCAACACAAAAGAAAACATTACAACATTCTATGTACCTTGCCTGCCACCCCCACGCCGGGTAAGCGGTAGGGTGGGAGACGGCGTGCCCGGCGTGAAAGAGGACGCCAGGATGGCCGGGGGAGGCATAAATACCCTCCCCACCTCCTCGGCGCGCCGGATGTGACGCGCCTAGCGCGCCTCAGGTAAGGGGGACTCCTCCCCGAGTCCCGGTATTAGAGGGGTGGGTTAGTGCCCAAATGGCACTAAAGGGCCGCCCTTTAGGGTGGCCCCCTGCGTGGGCCGCGGGCAGCCGCATAGTGCCATTATTGGCAACACACCCCACCCACACAACAACAGAGCATGCATGCATAAATAATTACACAACACAATTTTTGTTTGGGAAAATATTGCTGCAGGTTTATTCCATACAAAAGTATGCAATATGGTGGGTTATCTTACGGGCGATCCAAGGGCAGGCAGCTGAACCAACCTATGCTGCCCCGCCCGCCTGATGAGCCAAGCACTGTGGAGAACCCAATCAGTGCTACACCTTATGGGGTGATCGTCCTTACAAGATCACGTGACACATTGGTCCCTTATTACTCACGCCCCTTTCAGGGCGGAGCGTAGCATGGCAAGCCCCCGGTTGCTCAGACCCACAACCGCCCGAAGGACTAGCGGGGCGCCGACACGGTTTTCCAGGAACCTCCCATGAGGCTCCTGGTATTTGGCTCTGGCACCCCTATTGTGCCCCGCAGAGGTACCCTTCTGTACCCATCTGCTTCCAGATCGCCCTGTAACTCCGCCACAGCTCTGGAGGCGGCCCCCGTCGTCGCCAGAGCCCCCCCACCAAAACAGCTATACTCTACCTGCAACCTCGCCTCTCCAGGGCCTCCTGCAGATCTAAAGGGAATAGATCCATCCCTATTGGTAACAAGTGAACCCCATCTTTGTCAAAGTTCCCTTGCACATTATCTTGAATCATCTCATGTCTGATGAAACCCAGACCCCTCTGGTCTGCGAACTTACGCATTGAACTATTCTCTCTCTTCGGGAATGTTCAACGGCCTCCTCTGAATTAGCCCCGTGCCACACTCTGCGGGGGATAATCTCAGACCACCAGATCTCACATTGACCCATGTACTTACTGATTTCCCCTAAATCAGCGTTCATGGCTTGTAAAAGTGGCCTCCTCCCCATGGCAGTGAGGTCGTTGCCCCCTAGATGTATCACTAAGAAGTTGGGGAGAACTCCCCCATGGGCCAATCTCTGTTCCAATCTGTTCATGAGGCCCCTTAGGTCTGAGAACTTGTGCATTGACTGTTCACCCCCTGCGGGCATGTTCCTCTGCCATACATGGCTTAGCCCCGTGCCTATCTGCACGGGATGCTTTCAGACAACCATAGCTCACATTGCCCCATGTATGTGTTGATCTCACCTGGTTGCCGTCCTTCTAGCACTGTATGTGCCTGAACACCTGTGTCCCCATCCCGAGCCCCACTCTGCGGGGAATAATCTCAGACCACTTGAGCTCACATTCACCCATGTATTTACTGATCTCCCCTAAGTCAGCTTTCATGGCTTGTAAGAGTGACCTCTTCCTCACGGCAATGAGGTCGTTGCCCACTAGGTGTATCCTAAGAAATTGGGGGGGACCTCCCCTTGGGCCAATCTCTGTTCCAATCAACCCGCCTGCCTGCTTTGGCTATTAGGGCGAGAAGGTTTATACTTAACATTTGCAAAGTCCCATTGATTGCTAAATCATGACGCACAGGAATGTTCATGACTAGCAGTATCTGACAATGAGCGAGGGTGTCCTCATGCACTTGCCATGCATCCCTTATTCCCTATGGGAATTTTGCCCGCTCAGCTCCCCCTGTGGTGAAACCCCCTAGGCATACCAGCTTAGTGAATCTGTCTGATTTAATGCAGTGCGCACTGTATGCAACATGGTGCCTAACATTCAGGATTGACTAAGTCCTACTATACTATACTAGATTATTCCCAAATAGGGGGGAGGGTTCACACTGCCCACCCTGTGCAGCCCCAGCAGTGGAAAATTTCCTGCTCCGTTAAATTTTAATTTTTGTTGAATACTGGACGTGCCAAATGTTCTTTTTACATAGTAGCCTTTATGTGCTTGACACCTGGTGTCCCCATTTATTGGGACAGCAGCACACTATGTTGGCTGACAGCGTCCCCACCCAGCGTGGCTAATATAGCTAACTGGGCGGGGCATTTGAGCTTAACTGCAGCAACATGTCACCTACCCTCGGTTCTGGGTGCACTTACTTTACCCCGTTGACCAGACAATTGCATAGATCCCCTTTGATTGCTAAACCCTGGTGAACACCTTAATGGTGTCAAATCTGGTTTGAAACAATATGTGTATTGTGCCCACTATTGGCGACACCTCCCCCTTTCATGTAGTGACAACTTACACAGCGCACCCCACTTGCTTAACTGCCGTCGGATCACAGATGCACAGTACCTGCTATCCATCTCTGGCCCTGGATGCTTAAACCAGCAAAAGTGTCGGAATCCCAGATTCCCAGTTTCATGTTTAGCTGCAGTACACCTTCAGTGGATCCACTGGGAGATACCACAAACCGCCTTAGTCATGAGAACCTTAAGAAGCACACAATTTTCACATGGGCGTACCTCAAAATGAGACTGGCTCCACGCAGCCGTGAGGCCAGAGCACATATATTAAACCTATTTACTGGTTCTTGCCACTTGGCACCCTACTGGTTGGTGATGCGGAGCCTCCTACCCAGCATAAGCTGACCGTCTAGCGTTGTCGTCACACCACCCGTGTCCCTTGAATCACTCTTCATCCTCCTTTGCAATATTCATACTGCTAAGTGGGCAATCAATGCAACATCCCACCTTTCCTGCCGGACTGTTGCCTGTTCAGTTTGATCTGTGGTGACTGCACCCAACCCAGGTGCCTTCATTGCTGCCAATGTGGGCAGTTAACCTTGGGGGAGTCTCGCGCTTGCAACTTGCAACTACAGCGATTATTTAAAATACAATGATACTGTGTATCTGAAGGAACTATGCACAGGTAATTGAAACTCTCACATGTGCGGTTGTTGTGAACAACAAGGTGGATGGCCAGGATGTGTTGGGGGACCTCCCCCCTACCAGTCGCTGCTGTAGTTTGTGGTGTAGGCTGTGGTGAGGCGCTTTGCGGGGAGCCAGAAGATCCGGCAAATGGAGGACCCCTTGTGCCCAAACTATGCCCCTGCGAGCTTTTGCATTGTAGGCCAACGTGATACACCTTGTTCTGGAGCCCCCCCACGGAACAGCCCGCTGTAGCTCAACGGACAGGTGAAATTGTATCCCAAGCCTTCTAATGTGTTGTTCACATGGTGAAAGTTGGGGCTACTTTTAATAACACTGGTGGGGGAGACTGGTGGAGTGCTGTGGACCTACTGCCAGCATCTCCCATGCTCCGTCAGGGTTTCCTAAGCACCAGTCCCGTACCCTCCTCGTCCCCCCCCCTAGGATTTAACAGAGTTGACCCCCCAACCTGGTGATAGATGGCCCGCTAGCCACTGGACCAGTATGTGAGCACTATCAGGGACATAAAGCTTTCATCTATCTCAAACAAGGAATGGCCACCTGCAGCGCTCAATCGCTCCCAAATATAATTATCTTCACTGGCAAGTTAGCATAGCTAAATTATTACTTGATGTCCAGTATGGGTCCAACCCAACACTTAAAGAAATGCTTGCTTCCTTGGTGTAGGTGATGCAGTCTGCATATACTACGCTAGGAGCAGAGTGCACCTGCTGTGTGATCCCCTGGCTGCCTGTCTGGCCTTCCTATATGCCCAGGGGTACCCAAGGCAACGCTTCAATTCCGAAATGATGAGACTGTGCAAGAGCTGTAATGAGTCTTCGCCTGCACAAGTCACCCAACAGACAAGTTGGCCCTGACTAACCTTGTGTTCTGGTGCCAGAATTGGGAAGGCGTTTCCCATGTTCTGTCAACTACTGTGCTGTTGGAATGCTGATTGCAAGGGGGGGGGGGATGCTAACCTGCCCCAAACTCTGCGGACACAACAGCCTGCGCAAGCTTGTGACAAACATCTGAGAAGCTTGACAATCCACAAAACCGTCCACAGCACCCGGGGGCCATGCTGCCATTACGTGGCCTGTAACTATGCACAGATAATAGAAAATTTTCACACGTTCATTAAATTTGACACATTGGACTTGTCCCTCAAACTTAAGCCATGCACCCCTAGGTGAGGTCTGGCTCTCCCAAACTTCTGCTAATGTGTACCAGGGAGCAGACCAGTCAGTGGGAACAGGGCGGGGAACAGTATGTCCAGCTACCTGCCCTTTCCTGAATCTGGGAATGCCTAGTGTTCCTTACTACGTCGTTGCCCCTTGTGCTCTAAACCAGTGTTTCCCCAACTTTCTAAAACACAGCGCACTTGTGGGGTGACAACTTCCCACACCCGCCAGGCTGCCATGGCTAAAGGGGGGGTGATTATAGCTTAACTTAAGCTGGAGGCTACTTGTGCTACTTAGCCTGCATAGCCTACGCTCAGGATTGAGTGTACTTGCTCAGAAACCTGTGGGTTTGTGTCTGGCCTTCATCTTAAGCCCAGATATAACTAAGGCACCGCTACAATGCTGAAGTGATGGATCTGTGCAAGACTGTAATGAGTCGTAGCCTGCACCAGTCACCCCGCATCCCGACTGGACAGCCCATAGAACCCGCAGAGACCAAAAAGAGCTGGTTGCAGTCACAAGATGTGACAATGAGGTGTTGATCCTGCACCATAAAACTGCCAAACTGCAGCTTCCATTGAAAAGGCAGTACCGACCGACGGTCCAATCCTCCCCACACCAGTAAACAGCCAATTCTACACCACACCCGGGGGAGCCCCGAAGAAAAGACAAGGATGGTGTGGAACATGCACAAGATATAAAGCGGCCTCCTCAAAATGAAAGCCCTCCCCAGCTCTACCCTTTTCGTCATAGGCAACCACCAGCGCCGCTGAATACTCACTTCCAACGCACAAAATGATATAATGCCATAATCATCGTCACCCATTGGGGGGTTCCGAAAACACCTCCACAAGCGACTTTTTTGTCCATAACATTGCACCGGCTTGCAATTTAAGTTTCAGTGACAGCCGGACCCGACCCGCATCAGAGAGTGTCCCTCCACCCCTCCAGGGAAATGCCCAATGTGGGCCTATGCACGTGGAGGCCGAGCCGCTGCTGGGGTTGGAACCGGTACTACACACGACAGCCCAAGCCCCCAGGGCAAACCATGGGGGCCTGCTCACACACGCACATCCCGCATGCATTCTGCCCAGCAGACACCCTAGCAATGTCCGCCCAACATACCAGACAAGCAAACAACGCAATGCCATGCCAAGTGGGGCAAGCCCCCCCCGCCTGGGAGGTGGGCATATCCCACAACAAATGGCCTAAACAACCACCGAAAACATACCTATGGGCATACCAATTTGATATAGTGTGACACGGTCATAACGTCACGACTACCTCACAATTGACTATTTAAGTGTGGTAAAACTTCAAGCGGGCGGGACAGAAGAAAGGTGTAGATGATCGCAGTGCTCCTTGATGCAGCTTGCCTAGTGCGAGGAACAGTGGCCCAGCGCCACCTTGTGGCCTACACACTTTATGAGCCGTAGGATCAACCTGAACGTAGAATTACTCAGAGCCCCCTACCCGTACCGAAGGAGGCTTTGACATACCGACAGTGAGAAGCCGTGAACAATACCGGGGAGCCCCGGCAAAATCAGGCCGGACTTTGCTTCCCCGGGTATATTTAACCTATATTTTAAGAGAGCAATCATTGATTTTATATTCCTATCAAAGCAAATGGTCAAATCAGGCAATGTCATACCTACCAAGCCAGCGTAGGTGGCGTAATGCGGTCTAACAGTGCCCGCACAACTACTAACCTCGCCACTCCTATGAGTGCGACAACTCAGACTGCTCGAGGGAACTTAAGTGATTTGTCCCGCTTCACAGGATGCTTGAGCCTACCGCCAGACGCAAAGAATGATTTTGGAGCGGGCACTAGTTGTCTCCAATGCACATTGAACAACAAACAACTGTTGTGCTCATCTTTAACCACACAAACAAACCACACAAACAGCGCCACCATGTGGCAGAGGCCACAAGCGCCGGCGTCCGATGCCAAGCTCCAGAAACCACCGGCTCAAACCAAGCTCTGCGAAAATACCGGCGAGGCAAACGCAGACCCCCATCTATCAGATGGCCACAGTGAGCAGCACCGTGCTTCCGCGCGTAGGCGCTTGACACTGGACTACATCCAGAGGTCAATGGTCAACACATAGACGCAAGACCACACAGTCCCCCTGTATTCCACAGCGTGCCCCCAAGGTCAATCCTACAGCAGGTTTGCTCCCCATCACGAAAAAAAAACAATCCACTCAATGCTCCTGGTTCAGCACACACTCCAGACACAGCGGGAGCCTCACACCTGGTGACCACCAGTAAAGTCCCTTCCAGGGTGGGAGCGAACCGTGCCATTCTACTGCGCACAATACCCTGTAATACAACAAGAACAGTCATTCACATTGGCAGGATACAAGACATTGAGAACATGTGCAGTGTCACTGCCGAAGCCTTCCAATCCAAGGTCAGCGGCGCCCGAGAACCCCGATCACCGCCACTGTCGGATGCTCCATGGCACCCCCATCCCCGACATAGGGCCCCCCGGCAACCATCTGCACGCACCAAGTAACATAGCCTATTATTTTGACGATGATTAACAACGATTGAAACACCCGGATGAAAAAACACAGAACCTCCTGCGTAGGAGTCCGAGCCCTTAATCATTGGGCAATGGTTATCCAAGAGATGCGACCTCAGCCCAGACCGCCTGTGCGCCGCTCCTTGGTCGCCGCGCCGGAAAACACACTCGCCCCACGTGTGCCAGAATAACACACACCGGCACTAGCACCCCCAGGCACACACGCGCAGCACGCGACACACCGCCCGGCTGAGGACCCTTGCCGCTTCCCGCCATGCCGCGTCCCCCACACTCGCACCCACTCGACGGGAGCCGCAAGCCGGGTGGCCCAGGGGAGCAGGCCGTGCGCGTCGCGCGACCAGCACCAGAAAACAGAGCTTCCGGCGACCTCATGCAGTGTTCACCATCAGGCTGACCCCCAAGGGAGCGGAACCCCAAAGGAGCAGCTGGCCCAGAGACGATTCATTTTCGCTTTTGGCAAGGCGTTTACAACTGTATTCATGCAGTGTGGTCCGCTGCCTCCGGCTGCGACTACAATTTATTTACGCAGGAAAACCACATTTTAAAAGCACGACTAAGGCTTGTGCCTTCCCAGCAGCACCTGATGCGCCACGAATGTAATACGTAATACAAGACTGTGCCTCCGCCCCCCAAGCACGGCAAGAGAACCCCCATCCTCGCTCTTGTTACAATTCCTGGGCTAGTGCCACACCCGGCCCAGCAGCGCGGCGGAGGCCAGACACGTCGACCAGGCAACCGGCCCTCCATTGACGCCCCCAACAAACCAAGCCACGGCGCCACACACCGTAGCCCCCTCCACGCGGAGCCCAGATAAATGCAACGCGAGGGGGAGCACGCAGACCCAGAGCACCCAATGAGGGGATCGCTGACCTCCGGCACCGCGCGCGCGCCCCCCCGTGAGCGAAGCCCGGCCCATAAACGAGGGGGGTGCCGGGGGCGGTGGAGTGTGAGAAACCATCGGCACTGCTGGGGACCACACTCAGGACCTCCCGTGCATTAGACAGTCGCTTTCCAACTAAGCCACAGCGCAGCCTGCAAAATTATTCCCAGCTGGAAAGAGATCGGTAATTACGAAATGGTTGTACTCGGGTGTCAGACAATTCTTTACACACTCGAGCACACACCTCCGTGACGAGAGCCCCCCACCCCACGATCGCGGTGAGCGGGAGGACCGCATGCCACGACCCCTTCCCAAACACCTGTCATCCATGGGGCTGTCCCCCACCACGAGGAGGCAGGGGTCCCGACTCACCGCCAATAAAGAGGCCGATCAACTACGCAAATCAACCGACACCTCACCCACGACAGGGGGGAGCACATAGGATGCCATCACCACGCCGCCAGACCAAGGCCTGTGGACGCGACCAGGAGGAACCAGACGGCGTGGAACCTCAACGGCGTGCCCGGCGCGAAAGAGGACGCCAGGATGGCCGGGGGGAGGCATAAATACCCTCCCCACCTCCTCGGCGCGCCGGATGTGACGCGCCTAGCGCGCCTCAGGTAAGGGGGACTCCTCCCCGAGTCCCGGTATTAGAGGGGTGGGTTAGTGCCCAAATGGCACTAAAGGGCCGCCCTTTTAGGGTGGCCCCCTGCGTGGGCCGCGGGCAGCTGCACATCCCAGCATCATGGAGAGGGATTTTTAAATCTCTCTCTCTGTGTGTGTGTGTGTGTGTGTGTGTGTGTGTATATATATATATATATATAGAGAGAGAGAGAGAGAGAGAGAGAGAGAGAGAGAGAGAGAGAGAGAGAGAGAGATAATGATATAAATTATATATATTTCGGGCTAAATGTTGACTGCGAACACTTAGTCCTATTTCTATGCCAATGGTACTTTTCTACTGATTATCTGGTTACCCTCTTGAACACCTCCTCAGCAGGTTAGGCCCTCAGAGACCCGCTGCTGCCCGCACCAACCAAAGCCTTCTCCCTACCGGTGTGCTCCGCCTCCGCTGGCCAGGCCTCGCGTCTCCGTCAGGTAGCACGCGCTTTGTGAGGCTGCGCCACTCACTGCCCTCCTCTCACCCTTGCCGTCTCATAGCGCGGAAGCCGCCGGGCCTACGGCGCCCCACCCCAGCCCAGTGGAGTCCGAGTCTGCGACACTTGTTGGCACTGGACTGAATCTCTGTCCGGTAGGCTTTCACTCTCTAGAAGGCTTACTTGTCCGAAGTTCCCACCTCGCTGACTGCCGATATTTTGTTTGTTTTGTGGAGCAGTTTTCTCGGGCCCGCCAAATCTGCTGCTTGTGTTCCGAACTGGGCGCCTGTTCAGGAACACCCAGGTGCCCCTACTTCCTTCCGTGTGTGCCCCTCCAGCCCCAGGGTTTTTACTGCCGAATTTTGGGCAAGAAGGCAGACGGTCGAAGCAGAGTTATGCAACTTGTGGCCTACTCCATGCCGGCCCAGGTCACACCCAATCCTGAGTTTTTAGTGAGTACTTTTAATAGAGATCTGTTTCGACTCCTGGCATGTGAAAGTTATGTAAAAACATGAGCTTTGTCAAGTAAAAACTCGAGTAGATGTAACTTGAATATGTTTATTTATACCTGTGTTTGTGAATCGGCCCTCAGTCTGGAGTGCTCCTATATTCGGAGTCTGAGATATATTAGGATTTAGATTATAAGGAACAATTCAAGTATCAATGGAAATCATTTAAAAAAGAAAAGGACTATGAAGTTAAAACAATAATTGGCCCAGTCCTAAAGACACCAATATGTTTATACACCTAGGCCTTCCTTACATATTGAGTGGTGAAGGATGCACAATAATAACCATAGTTACCTCTTGTAGAGCTGCAACAGTGGTGAGCAGGGATTTGTGGTTTATGGCACCAGTGGGAATCCCTACCATAAGTAGACGCCTCGCATTAATACCGGTCGACAGTAGTTGTAGCAGGGCCCATGTGTATGAAATGAGTCTTGCTCCCTCTCTCGAATCACGGCCCCATTTGTAGGTCTCGGCTCTAGACAATGCATGCCTTATCTTGAACAGACATGTTGCATATACTTTGTGGGCTTCAGCTCGCCCATAGGCTTTCCATCTGCTGGCTCCATCATCACTTTCATATTCTTTCTCCCCATTTGTCCACAGCATAAATGTCTCATGCCTCTTCCTGTGTTTAGCCCTCCCTGAGAGCGTGGACCAATTACTACTATCCATTCCCAGCTCCTATTTTAGCAAATGTTTTCAGAACTTATTTTTTTCTTTGATTTGAAGAACCTTATATGAGCGCTCATTTTTTCACCCACTCCGAGCTCTGTTGCTCCGTTTCTGTAAACAGGGCTGTAAATCTTGTTTTTATCTCGTCACAAACCTCTGTTCCAAAGATGAATATTTACTTTTTCTAGGTTGCGCTAAATAATAGATATGTCCGTGTATTTTTGTGTCACTCCTGTTGTAATCGAAACATCTAGCATTTATTGTCAATTTGAGGACTGTTTCTGTAATTGACAACTGTCCTGTTCTGCTGTGCGCTTTCTCTTTTCTCGGCTTGTAGTTTCAAGCCTCAAATTAAGTTACTAGTCAAAGCGGACGTCTTCATGTGACTTCAGAGGCAAATCACTTCTCAAGACAGCAGCGGTCGTTCCTTTTATCCTTCCTATTGACGTGCGTTCAGCATCTCTGTTCTTAGCAGGAAGGTGTTATTGAAGGAATAAATAAACAGTTGAAGCCACAGTTGACACAGGTAGCTATTTTAAGCAACATGCGTGTAAATTTGTAGAAAATAAACTAATGTGGCATACCTTTTGAATGTCGACCACACAAAAAAGGTGTTTTAATTATTATGAGGCAAAATTAAGAAGCATAGCAAACCTTCTGCCTCATATCGTACTAGTGTTATTTACAATCCTTTCCTCAGCTGGGAAAGGGGTGGGCCTGGACTGCATGTGCGCTTGTTTACTACAGATCTCTGGAGCAGCTGTGCTCCTCTGCTTCTCTGACGGCCGCTCATTCATTATATCCCCCCACTTGTTTATTCTGCCGAATGTATGCTCTCCCTGTGGGGATATGTGCCATCGTATTAATGACTCGCACTGTCTCAACAACTTTAACATTGACAATGCCAATAGATCTCCGATTTCCGAGACCTGTTGATTTTGCCAATGCTTTTTTTTTTGTTTGGGTTTTTTTTTATTACCAGGTATGAGAGGGAATAAAAAAACTGCCCAGAATTAGTCATGCTCTAGTTGATCTGATTTTGCAAAGGTACTCTGAGGTGTAGCAGCCAGTTTTTTTAACACCGTCCAAGGTGTGAGTGGTGTCGTGGGGATCACTGAACCAAAGGTAGAGCACTCCTCCATTGCTCGCCACACTGCCATATACCTCATGAAGATCTCATTGGATGATCAGTTTGATCACCCACCAGATTTATTTATGTAATCACTCTACTCAGATTTATTGCTGTGTGGGAAAAATGCTACTGTCCAGCACAAGAGCTATTGTTGTGTAATGACAGACCAAGCCTTTTAATTTGATTAATTTCTTTAGGTTTAAATCTTAACACTGACATCCCTTTGCAATGTTTGAGATAACAGCTTTTTCATCAACGCAAACAGAGAGGCTGCAGTCATCAAACTGGGGCCTCAACAGGGTTAAAGGTATTCCAAAACCGTATTGTTGCTGTCGAGCTGGAGGCTCTGTCGAATATGAGCAGATTATCTCCCTCGTCACACAGTCGGGGCGAAACGCTAGCATACTGATCATCAGACAGCAAACAGAAGCGGTTCACTTCTGGGAGAAGGCATCACGGGCAAACGGCGCCGGCAGCCCACAAGTCAGGAGGGGGACACCAGACCAAAGGCAAGCACCCCAGCCCACAACAGGAATAAATTGAGCCGCCCGCGAGTGCAGCGTGCACGGCCTTTGGGTCCGAAGCAGTGTGCCGTGGGGGGTAAGGTGGACCACAGAGAAGTTAGATCGGGTGTCGGTCGCCGGGCCCAGTCACGCGTTTGAGCCCGTATGCCGGTCGAGAAGATGAGGGACACACCTCAACACCATCGGTAACCCCAAGACCTCTAGGAGAAGGGCACCCTACCTTTCTGCGGGTGGTTGTGGAGGAATACCCTCGGGTCCACAGGAGATACTCGCACCGAGGCAGACCCCCGCAAAGCTCAGCTCACCGTCGTCAAAATCCGGCATTGAGTGGTCTTCTCAGGTCCGGAGGAGTCAAAAGATGAATGAGGAGCAGCAGGTAGGTACTCTGAGCAATTGCAGTCAAGGGATGGTGGCGAAGACCGGCCAACACATGGATATTTACTGAGAAGTGATCCCAAGCCAGGAGCCACTTTATGGGGCACGACCATCTGGTGGCCATCTTGAGCCTTCCTCCTGAGGTGAAGAAGGAGCAGGGAAGGACGCAGGGAAAATCAAATCCTGTGATATGTGAAAACCTGCAGAAACTTAGGAATAAAGGTAGGGTATGGTCGAAGGACAACCTTATTTGAATAAAACTCAACTAAGGTTCATGACACAAAAGGGCCCCAATCTCACCCAACCTTCTGCCTGAGGTAATGGCAACAGGGAAAATTACCCTTAAAGTTAAGCATTTCAAAGAAAGGATTGTGAGTACTTGGAGTTCTTATAAAGAAAGTGTCTGGAGGGAACAAAAACTCAATACTGTATTCTTCCCTTACCACTTGCAGTACCCGTTTATCTGACATGTTTGCTTCCTGTTCCGTGGCAAAGGTCTTGATCCTCTCTCCAACTGGATAGTCATGATTTTGGATTGACTGAAGGGGTATAGGAGGCTCCGGGTGCGTGCAGGAACTTGTCAGTGGAAGGAGTGCCACGTCCACTCCCACGAAAAGGCTGATTGTAAGACCTTGATGAAGATGATTGGCCAATAAGCTCTGCGAAATGCAAAACCTCTTCCGTTGCCTAGAGCAGTGGTTCCCAAACTTTTGACTCCTGAGGACCCCCATTGAGTCATCACTGGAAGCTGGGGACCCCCAAGCAATTTGTATGAATTAAATTTCAAACATTAAAACAGTAATTCGAAAACAATAAACACACGTGTGCACACAAAACAAATACTCTAATTACTAAGGATTTTATTATTTTATATTGAAAGAATTTGCAAAAAACAGGAAGGTTAGTGCTGCATCTCCGTGACTAACTTTTAAATGGTTGGTTTTATTTCGCAGTACAAGGCTCCTGCCAGGGCCAGACTGGAAACCCAAAGCAGCCCTGGTAAATGTTTTCAGACCAGTCCCCATGCAGTGCACACCAAGTGCAGTGAGTGAGCCTGACCACTACAAAGGGGGCTTTGGGAGGCTCTCCCCCAAGAAAATTTAGGAAACAATGGTGCATTCTACAACAAATGTATCATTATATATTGAATTGTATCAGCTTTTAAAGAATAGTAAATGATGACCTTACTATGCACCAGGATAGGACAATCTTTGTTGGGGTTCTTCAATGATTCCCTTATTATCACCCTCCAACAGTGCCTCTCATCTCTCCATAGCCCCTCTGTCACATGTATTTCATTTGTTTTATAGCATCTCTCATACCATTGTAGGATGTCAGAGCACTTTACATCACACACACATAGGGGCAGATTTACAATCCGCTTGCGCCACGGGTGCATCACAAAAAGTGACGCAATGGTGGCGCATTTTAGTGCCCCATATTTCAAGGCAGGAAAAGCCACCCAGCGTGACTTTTCCTGGTCTTGTAAATATGGCCCATTTGCACACAGCACTTTGCGTGAAAGGGGCGTTCCATGGGTGTTGCTGTGGGTGTTCCCACGCAACACCCATGAAACCAGACACATTTCCAGATTTACTAGAAATCGTAAATCTGGAAATGTGTCTGAATGCTATGCCTCCACAGGGGAGGCGTAGGAGGCGCAACGAGGAGAAACTTATTCATTTCTCCTTGTTTTTTTCCTTTTTCTATGCGTGTTGCTTTCTGCAGCACGCATAGAAAGAGGAAATCACCTCTAGTGATTGTTTATGTACAGTAAGGTGTCCCTTCCTGCACATAAACAATCAGTAAACAATGACGCTTTGCAAGTTCTATGTGTGCTAATGCAGCACACTTAGAAGGTGAAAACGCCATTTCTGATTGTTTATGTGCAGGAAGGGAGCCCTTCCTGCATATAAAAATCTCCCCACGACGCAGGCATCCTTGCACCATGGTGCAAGGGTGCCTGTGCAGGCGCATGGCAGCAGTTTTTGCGCCAGCGCAGGGGAAGCACAGAGATGCGACATATTGTTGTAAATATGTCGCATCCCTGTGGTTTGAAAGTGACTCAGTTCGGCGCAGCCAAATGGCTTGCGGCACACACTGAGTCACTTTCCTTGCAAATCTGCCCCATAGAGACAATGATTCATACGTGTAAATCAGTATATAGAAAATGTTACATAAGGCAAATGCGACTACAAGGTGTAGGATTCACGTCATTCATACTGGTAGGCATTTTTAAAGAGTGCTTGGTCTGGAGAAGCACAAACTCAGGATTCAGAACATAATACAGTGGTTAGCATTGACTTTAACAATAAAAATGTATTTCCACCCAAATAAACCTTTTTAGCAGCATCAGGATAATGAAAGACTTGGAAAAACATATGTTTCTTACTCGTACCATGCAGTTTGCAAGCAGCTCTTTGATGACAGTTTATAGGTCACTGTGCTAGATTACGATTGTCACTTATGAACTGCACAGTAACAAAAGAATCTCTGTGACAAAAGCAGTAACCCACTAACCTATGCACATAAAACACTGTTTTTTAAAATGCATGGTACACGTTCTTTGCAGTAGGCATATTAACCCTCTGTGCTACATTAGATAAGTCAAAGCTGCAACTGGACAAAACTCTCCTCTCTCTCCAGCAGGTACATTAATCACTGACGTTATCTTGACACTTTTATTGTTGCTGGAAAACTGCTAATTCTACAAGGAACTTTGTTGTGCTTTTAAAATTGCTGCTTGAGGACCCCCTGGGAATGTGTCACGGACCCCTGGGGGTCCGCGGACCACAGTTTGGGAAACACTGGCCTAGAGGTTTAACAGAAGTAATACGTTTGAAGTACGCAGACTTTTTAACTAGATCTATCAACTGTGAACCGAATAGCTTCACACCAGTAAACAGGAGGTGATTTATCAAGGATTTCTGCAAGTTGTCGCCCCTCCTGGATCTCATCCATAAGTGACGTCTGGCAGAGATGCCGGCCCCAGATGCCCCAGCCGCTACGGAAAGGTAGTCAAAAGTTATGTCAGATACAATCTGACCTGTTGCTCCATGATAGCTAATCTAGAAGTGCTGTTCTCCCCCTGCTGTAAATCCTCAGCCAGGGCCTGACAATTATGCTGCAGGGTCTGTACTGTATAAGTAGCATATGCTCCCGCCATAATACAGAAGTTGGAGGCTGAGTAGGATCTCTTCACTGCAGACTGCACCTTCTTATCGACCTGGTCCGAAGGAGATGCATCTTCTGAAGTGTTCATGCCACTAGAAGACAAAGCTGCCATGAAAGAGCCGACCTTGACCACAGAAGAGAAGGCTTGTGAAAAATTATGCAGGTAGTATTTTCTACTAAGAAACATAGGAAATCAAGATTTCGCTACATCAGACCATTCTGTAGATAAGAGTCCTCGTATGGCTTTATTTGGAGCGACTCTGGTTATTTTTTCCGATATTGCCCAAAAACGCCAACTTCCTTCACCAGGGACATTTTCTCGGGAAAGGAAACATTTTAGTGAATGTGGGATAAAACCTCCCTTAGCTCGGAGCCTTGGATATATCTGCTCCTGTGAGTTATCTGAGTCAGGATCTGTAGGAGGAGAAAGTCTTGGATGTTTAGGCAAGGATACCTCACGGGCAGCAAAAGCAGCCTCCAAGAGCTGAACCAGGACCCTCTTCCCCCTCGGCTACAGTCAGAGGAATGCTTCCTCTTAAACGTGCGCTTCCTCTCCATGTTGGTAAACACACGGAGAGAGGAAGCGCACTTGCCGAAATATGGCCTGTGATCACTACCGGTGTCTGCTTCATTGCTTATCAATGAGGATGCACATTTGGCCTGTAACGTGCGGCCGCCAACATCTTTAATACAGGCACTGCAGTCTTGTATGGGCAATAAGATGAAAAAGGCACAAACTCTAGATCGACGGGGCTCTGCCACCATCACAATTTGACAGGCAAATGGGTCATGGCTACGGTTACCTCCCAGTCGCTCAGGCAGCCTGAATGAGGGACATGCTAAAAAGCGGTTTATACTTCAGAAAGAGCAGGTGCTACAGCAGTCATCCTACATGGAAATTACACAAATAAAATAAGATCAACTTCTTTCTTACACTTGTAAATGGACATACTACTTGGGTGATCTTGTGGTTCCATTGCATTCTTTACACAATACTGCAGCTGTGTCGACATCGAATGTTATAGTGTTCATCCAAAGGCTGAGTCGGTGTATTTTTATGTTTATTCTCAAATATTCGTTGTGACTACAAGATTTGTTTCGGATCCCTCTATATTATGCTATTAACCAATGTACCAAAGAATCATACACATTGTTACAGCAACTGGCATTATAACTCACCATGCGCTCTTTTCTCTACTGTAGCTGTTTTTAAAAGCTAATGTAGATGATTAAAAAAAGATTCCTGTGACCCTTGATGAATATTTCCAATGTGTTTCTGGAAGTGTGTGTTTTAAATGAACCTTCATTTATGACTAGACGTCATGTAAATCAGAGGCCTAATGCTAGTTCTGATGGATACTTCTAATTGCAGGCCTGTCGCCTTTTGAATATTACCCAGGCATCAGACTGGTTCCGGAAAATTGTTAGCACTACTGCTGCATGGCAGTAGGTGGCATCATGGAGCCACTTTCCAACGTCGTTCCGCTCCCGAAGTGACATGCAGAGACACATATAAGTGTTGTCCATGCACGCAACATCAGTTCCTTTCGTTCTGGCAACCAAACGTGGATTCGTAATTACAGCTCGTCTTTCCACAAGACCGTTTCCTACAAAAAATGTACTTTAACCTACCAGTGTGCAATAGGAGTATAACCCCCCCTCCCTAAAACCACAGTGCTCAAACTTTGTAGGGACTGTCTTAAGCAAATGTCTGTGACAGATCTCCATCAGATTTGTCTTTGATGCTTCGGTTCGAAACACAACTCCAAGACCTTTGCTGCTGCATTTTTGTGAGTCCGAAGGTCACTTGAGACCTTCAGGTAAAGCTATATGTCGTCCAGTATCGGAAAACTCCACGCTGTGACTGGTCTCAAAGTCGTTCTTGTGGCAGATCTTGATCGTAGTCTAAGTCCTCCGGTAAGTCATAAAAGAAGTTCAAGAAGTCCAAGCGAGACTCGGCCCCCTCCTGCCGTTCTTGAACTCCTTAAAAGGCAGAAGGATGTAAAAGTGCCTCTTGGTCTTGCTCCACAGCTCTGTCTCACTTGGAGCCGATTACTGTTGCCCTGGGGCAACCCAGCTTTCTGGGTCCCTCAGTGACTGCAGCAAGTCCGAAAGTTCCGCAAAGCTATGCTGCGTCTATTCAACACGCTGTCCGCTCCCTCTGGCGCATCTCTGGGACTGAAGGAACCGCGAGAGCCTACACCTAGAACTCTGCTGGCAGGTCCGCCTGTGGCATCAGCTGGAACCTCCGGACCCGTTATGGTCCCCCACCTGCTTTGTTGCAGACGTCATTCTTGGCGCCACTACTCATGCCAGACGCCGAGCTGACTCCGCTTCGATCTCGACTGAGGCCATGGTCTGATCCCACTCGGCCATAGCATTCCAGCAACCCTTCGGACAGTGAACATTGCCCTTGCCTCAAGGATGGGGCCAGATAATCCACAATCTTTTTGCACAGATTCCAATAACGAACATTATGATGAAGGGGATGAATTCGCTCAACCCTATACTGATGATTATTGGTATGATGAGCTGCAAGATGCCAGTTGCCTAGATACTTCTCCAGACACTGGACTTATAGCTCCACCTGCATAAGCTGCTGAAGAAAGTGGCTCATTCGCAGTAGTGCTACAGAGTACAGCTGAGGTTCTTGTCCTCCAGTTGCCCACTATGTAGCTGAAAACCAATGTCCTCTCTGAAGTCCTATAGCCTGGACATACTAACACTAAGGCCCTGTTATCTTTCAATGAGGCCCTCACAGACACCTTTCTTGGGACACGAGCAATGCCATGTTCCCCCAGTGAACAGGCAGACAGTGCAGCTCCACTGCCCTCCCTAGGGCATTACGGGTTCCCTAACGCAACATCCGACTCTGGAAAGCTTAGTGGAGAAGGCATTGACAAGCAAGATCAACCCCAGTGCCTTCCCCACCGGATAGAAAATCCAAGTGCCTTGAAACCTTTGGGAAGTGCATGTTCTCCTCAACTCATGCCCTTTGAGATTCCGTCACTCAGGACTTGCCTGCTGTACTGGATGACTTGCTCCCCACCCTTACACAAGCTATTTAACATTGCTGCAATGCGCTAAATTAATTGTTTGTTGTAGGTTGGATACCACAGTTTGCCTTGTTTGGGCAAATAGCATCAGATTTATACTTAGGAGAGATGCCTGGATGAGATCTACTGGTTTCTCCGGGGATGTCAAGTCTTCCGTAATAGATATGCCCTTTGATAGCTCTCGTTTTGGCGAGAAGGCAGGCTCGGCTCTTGAGCGCTTTAAAGACAGCAGGGCCACAGCGTGCCCCTTGGACCTGTCAGCCCTGGCAAGTCCGTTCCACCAGGAATTCCGCCCCCACCATGGCTGTGGTAGGGGCTTTCATTACGACCGTACCCACTCATGCAACCATTTTTCATGGCCAAATCTGCGGTATCCGCAGACAAAGTGGAGAACAGGGGCAGCACACAGCCCAATCCCCCTCCCCTCCAGATGCCTCTTTAGTGTGTCCTTCATGGCCCTGTCAGAGGCAGGATCCAACATTTAATCCAAAGGTGACAGGTCATCACTACGTGGGTCCTACGGGGTTACACTGTTCCGTTTGTTTTCACCCCGTCTCACTTTCCACCACCCTCGCTGTGGCTGACGGAGGACCATCTTTCCCTTTTGCAGCAGGAAGTGCAGGCCCTTTTGGCCAAAGGGGCCTTGAAGAGGGTACCTGCCATCAGAAGTAAGTTCTGATTGCTACTCCCTCTACTTTCTGGTGCTGATGAAGGCATTCATCCTGTTTTAGACCTTTGCCCTCTCAATGCCTTTCTGAGAAAGGACAAATTGAGGTTGCTTACTCTGGCCCAGGTCTTGTCTGCCCACGACCCTGGAGACTGAATGGTAGTGTTGTACCTGCAGGATGCTTATTTCCACATCCCGACCTCCAGGTGCACTCTGCGGTTCACTGTGGGGCAAGAGCACTTTCAGTTCGCTTTGACCCTGCTTGGTCTTACCAGTGCCTCTCAGGTGTTCATGAAAGCGATGCCTGTGGTTGCTGGCCATCTATGGAGGTCAGATGTACCAGTCTTCCTCTACCTCGATGTCTGGCTACTGAAGGTGAGCACGCCCCAGGCAGTTGTCACACACCTCCAGACTATGGCGAACCTCTTAACATCCTTGGGGTTCACTATCAACATGCCAAAGTCACACCGACTCCTTCACAAATACTTCCTTTCGTACGAGCTACTCTGGAGATGGTGTAGTGTCGTGCCGATCCAGCGGAGAAGAGAGTCCAGGACATTTGGACTATGATCCCGATGTTTCAGCCTCTGCCCTGGATCTCAGTGAGGAAAACTCTGAGGCTGCTGGAACTGATGGCCTCCTGCATCCTATTGGTCTAGCGTGCCAGGTAGTATATGCGGGCTCTGCAGTGGTGTCTGAATTGCTAGTGGGCACAGCGTCAGGGTGATCTCTCCGACCACGTCCATATTTTTGAGGAGACTGCAGTGGTGGCTTCTGGACCACAATTGGGTCAACGGCAGACACTTCTTCTTACCCCACCCAGAGCAAACAGTGGAGACCGATGCATCGATTCTGGGTTGGAGAGATCATCTGGGAGAGGTGGAGATAAGAGGCATCTGATCTCCAGCGGAGGCCCGGCACCACATCAACCTCCTGGAGTTGCAGGTCATCTGCTTGGTGTTGGAAGTCTTCCTGCCATCCATCAAAGGAAGGCTAGTACAGGTGCTCACTCACATCATCACCCCCATGTGGTGCTGCAACAAGCATTACCCCTGTGTCAGGAGGTAACACACCTCTGGAAGTAGCTGGAACACAAAGTGGGGGATTTTCCAGGTGGTGCATCACCTGGCGGGATCTCCAAACACAAGAGCTTACAAACTCAGCTGCCGACTTCTAACAGGACATGAATGGCAGTTACACCCGGAGGTGGCACAAGGTATCTTTTGCTAATGGGGAGAACCGTGGCTTGATCTTTTTGCCATCACAGAGAATGAGCAATGTCAACACACTTGCACCCGGCCTGTACATTTTCACCTCATGATTGGAGATTGAGTGGCAGCAGTTGACTGTATTCGACCTCCTACCCGAGGTTGATGTCATCTTGGCTGCCAGGCATCCCTTCAATAAATTGGTATCCGCCTGCCATTGGGACAAACGTCTGGCTTGGTGCGAGGCCTAGCAATAGACCCACTTCAGACCAAACTCTGCAAAGTATTGTTTTTTTGATGGCCTATTACACAGCAAGGACTTACCTTGGGCACAGATAAAGGTTATTTGTCATCTCTTTCAGGCTTTTTACGGTGGCCATATCAGTCCTCTTTATTTAAATAACCTCTTGTCATATGTTTTTTGAAAGATTTGCAACATCAGTTTCTGTCTACTCCTTTCATTATGCCTGAGGGGGACCTGAATCTAATCCATATATTCGTCATGTGCTCAACCTTTGAATGGATGCACAAGTGTCCATTACAGCTTCTCGCCCTCAAGACAGTTTTTCTCATTGCCATAACATGGGTGTGACGTGTAAGTGAGCTACAAGGATGTTCATTCAACCCGCCATACACAACTTAATTTTCCAGACAAGTTGGTCTTAAGGACCAGAGCCTCCTTTTCACATTGGGTAAAATATCACCCTTCTGGCATTCTTCACTCCGTATCATCCCTCAAAGCGAAAGGAAATGCTCCATCAGTTAGATACTAAAAGAGCTCTCAGCTTTTGCATCGATCGTACCAAACCCCATCAGGTGGATGATCAGCTCTCCGTTTGATTCACTGGAGTGAAAAAGGGCAAGGCAGTGCAGAAGAAAAACATCTCATTTTAGATAATACTCTATATTAAAATCTGCTATGCACTGCCATAGAGCAGCCCCTAGAAGGCTTATGGGCTCATTCCACCTGAGCCAAGGCTGCTACTGCTTCGTTGGCATGCAGAGTGCCTATTCTGGATAGTTTACCAGGCTGCTATGCAGGTGTCACTTACTATATTCATGAAGCACTACTGCGTTAATAGCCAGGTCAGTAGATAGGGGCACTTTGCCTGCTCTGTCTTTTTGGTCTGAGCCAGTTCACATACCCACCACCTGGAGGATACTGCTTTGGTATCTATTCAAAAGGTGAGGAATCTGCAGTTAGAAGTATCCAATAGAAGAATAATATACTCACCTCCAGTAGCTCTCTTTCTGGTGGATACTGTATCTAACTGTAGATTCCTCACCGACCCTCCCCGTTCTGTGAACTGGCCTTCTTTCTCCATTTACAAGTTCCAAAATCTAAAGATCTGCACACTGGTCACAGCCAATCTGCTAATGGGCCCTGGTCTGGGAGTGCGTACAGCCTAGAAAGCAATTGTTGTCGCATCAGTGGAGTTTATATCCAGCTTCCACGTCCCTTCCGGAGCAGAGCAGTGTCGGCACTGAGCCGCATGACACTACCTACCGGCACTCAGGAGTACTGCTAAAGATTCTCTGAATACAGTCTGACACCTGAGGAATCTTCAAAAGGTGATGAATCTGCAGTTAGAAAGAGTATCCACCAGAAAGAGCATTTATCAAAGGTATGTAATGGGTTCTTCAAGGACCTTCTAGAATATCTCTCATGTACTCCCATTACATATCCTTTTAGGTGTCTGCATTCGATATTTCATGACAGAGGGCCCATTGATAGATTTCAAACAGATTACTGCTTAAGAAATTGAGAATTTGATCTGATCTATTGTTGGGCAGCGTAATACACTGTGTGTTCATTGGATTGTAGCAGTTCTCCACAGTCTCATTTTAGTGTACTAGGTAGCTACAGTAAAAGTAAATGCATAACATATAAGTGTTGCAAAACTTTGAATTGAGTCGCTGGACCTCTCTGCCCTCAGTAGTACTATACTGTCCATGGTAATACGTAAATTGAAGGATAATTGCAAAAACATAGATCCCAGAATATTTACTGCAAAAATCTCAATCTTCCATAAATATTGTCATACTTGAATGTTTCTTGTGTTAAATCCAGCCAAACTAACTTCCCTATAGTTTAACACTTGACTAATTTCTAAATGCAGGTCTAGAATATTTGGGCAAGTGATAGTGGTATTAAGCCCAGTTCAGGATTTTTATGTAAGGTTGATATTTTGGTAGCATCATGTGTTAGTCTGTGGGATTGACTTTCAAAGACATTTATGGACGTAATTCTGTGTTAGCCCCTTAAGTGTTGAGGCTGCTCCTCCACCCCCAAAGTGCTGAGCCTTTTATTATATTTGCGGCAGTTTGCAAGTAAGCCTCCATAAAAAATGTTTACTCAAATGGTATTCAGGCAAAATTAGTGCCCCTTTTTCCCCACATGTTGGCGATTTAAAATGTACCCTGGGTTTGTTGTTTCTCCTGGAGGCAATCAATAAAATAACCAAAATGTAGCAACATTTAAATTTTGGGTGAAAAATGTTGAAATGTGCTGTGCAATAAGGTGTAAGGCTATAGATTTCTGAAAAGCAAATACATTTCAAAATGGAACAAGGGATCATTTGTGTAGATCGCTCATGGTTTTCCCAGAGAACGAACACAGAAATCAAGAACTGATGAAAATAAGTAGGACAAAATAGAAATAGGTGACAATGTTTTCATCTGCAATTTTTCGCCTCAATGGCCCAGTTAACAAAAGTAACATACCATTACGTTTATCAAACTCCTTCTGGTTTCAGGGATATATAGTGTTTGTTGGTTGTCTCAAAACTTGTGATACCCAGAGCGAACAACTGAGCTGCACCTTATAATGATTTTTCCTTGTGTACCGATCAATTCAGATGGTAAAATTGAATGAATGGACAGGAAGGAAACCTATGTCTTTTTTTAAATGTGCCCAAGATAATGAGCATAGGAATAGTGGTAATTTGGGATTACTCATTCTTCATGGGATTCAGAGGGTATTTTGTAAAATGTGTCCTTTTTTGCACTCTGGCTTACATTTGGAAGAATGATTCAATTGATAAATACCAATATTCTACTATTCCCTCACCTCACCTGTAAAAATGATACCCTACTTGTGTGGGTGGGCTAATAGCCCGCAGTTGTATGACAGAGGCACGCATGGCTAAACCACGCATGCCTCTACAAAGCAGCCCGAACAACTAATGCGCCTGAACAAATCATTCCTTTACCACACATGCCTTTACCACGCAATTACGTGGTAAAGGCATGATTGGTAAAGGGATGTGTGGTAAAGATCATACCCCAGCCCCTCCGCCCTGAGCCCTAAAGTCCTGGCCCCTGCCCTTTAAACAGTCCCCCGCCCCCCCCCCCCGAGCTCTAAATACTACCCCCACCCCTAAAACTATTCCCCACTTCCCCAAACCCAGTCCCTCTTACCTATCCGCGTCGAGCTTTCTGGTCGTACTCTTCCTGTTCTTGCCCATCCGGACATCTAGACCGCGTACTGCCTTAACCACACGTATGTGTGGTTAAGGCAAGCGTGGTTACGCTTGTGGGGTAACGGCACGCATGGCTCTGCCTGCGTTGTAAAGGCCGCTTCCCATAGCCTGCGACAGGAACGGTCTCAAAATGCAACAAGGAAGATTTTGCCATTAAGACTGACCCATTCTGGCGATGTGGTTAGCTGCAGTATTTGGGCTGGGATCCGGTCAGCAACTCAGAAACATACCATATCGAGACAGTTCTAGAAACTAGACATTCAGAGGAGTCCTCCGTGGTGGGACGTGCATGCATACCAATAGGTTAATTACCCAGAATGACCTGCATACGTCAAGATAAAATCACAGATTTTTCCCATATTTCTGCAGGGCCGGACTGGCTGTAACGGGCACCGGGCATTTCCCCGGTGGGCTTGAGGGGTGGGGGCCGGTTTTGTACCCGTGGGGGCTGGTTTTGCAGCATTTCTGTGAGGGATCCCGCTATATTTTCTTACCCAGAATGTCCTGCAAATGTCAAACCTTGGCTAAAATCACAGATATTACTCCCATTTCTGTGAGGTTAAGCTGCGGAATCTGTAGGGGTCCACAAAGTTCCCAATACCCACCGTTTCCACATGTCTGATAACATTGTAATCCACTTGTGTGATAGGAACCAATCAAAACTTGGACTATGTGAAGTCAAAGTAGTATCAAGAGGCCTTCACATGCTTAAAGTTTTGGTCCATTACATTGATGTGCATTTGGTCTACCGACGTGTGAAAGGCAGCATTTCAAATAGGAGAATTGTTGGAACGTAGTGTGGTAAGACTTTAGTCATTGGCTGGAAGTGCCTGAGTTTTCTGTCACATTAAAATAGGAAAAATAGTATGTTTGACCCATACTTTGACAGTTGCAGGTCATTCTTGGTAAAAAAAAATATTTGCTGAGAATAATTCGAGCCACACCACCCAGGATTCCGCTGGGTCTCTAGTTTTCAGAAATGCCCAGGATCAGTAGGGTTCACTGGTTGATGACTGACCCAGAGTCCGTACAGCTATGCACCATGGCCTGTCAGAGGAAATTGGGATTTCTTTGGGTGTAGTTTTGACATATGGACTAGAGGAGAGGAAATAAACCCCCTATTCTGCCTTCCCTTGCAGGCAGAAATACTGTCTGGTGCTGGGGTGTACGGACCGGTGCTTCCATGTCTAGCTCCACCCCATTCCTTTTCTCACTTTTTTCCGTGGGAGTCTCATGAACTTTCAGCCACTCCTATGTGGGCAGATTGGGATGTTTACCACATATCTGTCTGATAAAGGGGCGGGGCAAGGTTTGGAAAGCCCAGTCGACCATCTGTGGAAAAAAGTGAGAAACCGAATCAGGTGTGGAGTTTGCCCATCCTGGCAGTGCTGGGGGGAGAGGGGGGGGGGTTAACCCACTCGCTGCCGACCCATATGTTAAAACTAAACCCGAAAGAATCAAAATTTCCTCTCACGCGCCATGGGTATGGGACGCTCTAGGTCCCAGGGGGCACAAAGATTGTTTTAGCGTTTCAGGTGGGAATGCAGCCTGTTGCCAGGATGAGCCAGTCCCCAGCCTATTTTTTCCAAATATGTTCCTGCCATCCAGTAGGCTGCCAGGTATATTGAGATAAATTCTGCAGTCTCTCCTTCCGGGGTGCGGACGTCGGGAAGGACAGTTGGGGCATTAGGGTGTGGGATAAGGGTTGATGCGGGTCAACCCCACACCATTTAAAAAAAAATCTATCCCTGGCATCCAGTGGGTTTTCTGACTGCGGGGGCTTTAAGGGTGGGTGGTATGGACAGATCCCAGGACTGGCTGGCCACCACCCCATTTTAATGTCCTTGATTTCTAGTGCGCTGTCTGCCCCGTTCCCTAAGGAGGACAGTTTACGGGTAAGCCAAGGGGGCTTAAAGACTGTTGGGCCAAGCACCCCCACCTCCTTTTAAATTACTGGTTTCTAATGAGCCCTCTGCCCACCTCAGGGGTAGAGGGCTCACACCCTCTTGCAGTGATCCCCAAGCAGGGATCCACTTGGAAGTGGGACATTGACATCTTGATCAATGTTCTGGGGGTTCGGTGGCTGAGGTATGGCCCCTGAGTACTGATCAAAATGAAAGCAGCCAGTGCCTAATGGTGCCGACTGCTTTCACTTTTGCTCTATTTGACATCAGCGGGTTTTAAGTTGGGGGATTAATTCCCCTTCAATCCTGAGGGTCCCTGGAGGCCAACTAGCCCACCAGGTACCTCCAGTAAGGTACCTGGACGTACTTGGCCCACAAAAAAAGATGGAATCACTGAGTAGCACTTGTGGACCTAGTCAGAGGTATGAGCAGGGCCACTGGAATTATGTGACTGTTTGGCTGCACCGACTTTCGCACAATTATACATTTTCTGCATTAGCCACATAATTCATCATCTGCACCCTAATCTACAGATTTGAACAAAAAAAGCCTTGTTTCTAGCTGAAACTGGTCAAACGTTACCAAAAATGCAGCGACAAGTGTTAGAGCGTGGTGGAAGGCCCTTTGCAAACCTAGAATGGTCACCTGTTACTTATTGCTAAATGTGGGCGTTAAATTGGTACTAATGGTGTGCAAGCCACTCTTGCTTCCCTCTGCGCCTCTCTTGCCTCTTTCTGCATTTCTGTTGCTTCTTTCTGCACGTTTCTTTCTTTTTCTGCACTTCTCTTGACCTCATTCTGCAAATCTCTTGTACTTTCTGCACTTCTCTTCCCTCTTTCTGCACGTCTGTTGCCTCTTTCTGCACCCCTGTTGCTTCATTCGGCACTTTTCATGCTTCTTTCTGCACCTGTCTTGCTTCTTTCTGCACCCCTGTTGTCTCTTTATGTACCTCTTTCTGCACTTTTCTTGGCTTTTTCTGCTCTCTTCCCTCTTTCTGCACGTCTGTTGCCTCTTTCTGCACCTCATTTGCTTCTTTCTGCACCCCTGTTGTCTCTTTCTGCACTTGTCTTCCCTCTTTCTGTACCTTTCCTGCCTGTTTTTGCTCCTCACGTGCCTCTTTCTGCACTTTTCTTGCTTCTTTCTACACCTCTGTTGCTTCTTTCAGCAATTCTCTTGCCTCTTTGTGCACTTCTCTTGCCTGTTTCTACACCTCTCTTGCCTCTTTTTGCACCTCTGTTGCTTCTTTCTGTACTTCTCTTGCCTCTTTCTGCACCCCTGTTGCTTCATTCTGCACTTTCCATGTTTCTTTCTGCACCTGTCTTGCTTCTTTCTGCACCCCTGTTGTCTCTTTATGTACCTCTTTTGCCTCTTTCTGCACTTTTCTTGCTTCTTTATACACCTCTGTTGCTTCTTTCAGCAATTCTCTTGCCTCTTTGTGCACTTCTCTTGCCTGTTTCTGCACTTCTCTTACCTCTTTCTGCACTTCTCTTGCCTCTTTCTGCACCCCTGTTGCTTCATTCGGCACTTTTCATGCTTCTTTCTGCACCTGTCTTGCTTCTTTCTGCACCCCTGTTGTCTCTTTATGTACCTCTTTCTGCACTTTTCTTGGCTTTTTCTGCACCTCTCTTCCCTCTTTCTGCACGTCTGTTGCCTCTTTCTGCACCTCATTTGCTTCTTTCTGCACCCCTGTTGTCTCTTTCTGCACTCGTCTTCCCTCTTTCTGTACCTTTCCTGCCTGTTTTTGCTCCTCACGTGCCTCTTTCTGCACTTTTCTTGCTTCTTTCTACACCTCTGTTGCTTCTTTCAGCAATTCTCTTGCCTCTTTGTGCACTTCTCTTGCCTGTTTCTGCACTTCTCTTCCCTCTTTCTGCACCCCTGTTGCTTCTTTCTGCACTTTCCATGCTTCTTTCTGCACCTGTCTTGCTTCTTTCTGCACCCCTGTTGTCTCTTTATGTACCTCTTTTGCCTCTTTCTGCACTTTTCTTGCCTTTTTTTGCACCTCTCTTCCCTCTTTCTGCACGTCTGTTGCCTCTTTCTGCACCTCATGTGCTTCTTTCTGCACCCCTGTTGTCTCTGTACTCGTCTTCCCTCTTTCTGTACCTTTCCTGCCTGTTTTTGCATCTCACTTGCCTCTTTCTGCACTTTTCTTGCTTCTTTGTACACCCCTGTTGCTTCTTTCAGCAATTCTCTTGCCTCTTTGTGCACTTCTCTTGCCTGTTTCTGCACCTCTCTTGCCTCTTTTTGCACCTCTGTTGGCTCTTTCTGCACCTCACTTGCTCCTTTCTACACTTCTCTTGCCTCTTTCTGCACCCCTGTTGCTTCATTCTGCACTTTCCATGCTTCTTTCTGCACCTGTCTTGCTTCTTTCTGCACCCCTGTTGTCTCTTTATGTACCTCTTTTGCCTCTTTCTTGGCTTTTTCTGCACCTCTCTTCCCTCTTTATGCACGTCTGTTGCCTCTTTCTGCACCTCATTTGCTTCTTTCTGTACCCCTGTTGTCTCTTTATGCACTCGTCTGCCCTCTTTCTGTACCTTTCCTGCCTGTTTTTGCATCTCACTTGCCTCTTTCTGCACTTTTCTTGCTTCTTTCTACACCTCTGTTGCTTCTTTCAGCAATTCTCTTGCCTCTTTGGGCACTTCTCTTGCCTGTTTCTTCACTTCTCTTGCCTCTTTCTGCACCCCTGTTGCTTCATTCTGCACTTTCCATGCTTCTTTCTGCACCTGTCTTGCTTCTTTCAGCAATTCTCTTGCCTGTTTCTGCTCCTCTCTTGCCTCTTTTTGCACCTCTGTTGGCTCTTTCTGCACCTCACTTGCTCCTTTCTACATTTCTCTTGCCTCTTTCTGCACCCCTGTTGCTTCATTCTGCACTTTCCATGCTTCTTTCTGCACCTGTCTTGCTACTTTCTGCACCCCTGTTGTCTCTTTATGTACCTCTTCTGCCTCTTTCTGCACTTTTCTTGCCTTTTTCTGCACCTCTCTTCCCTCTTTCTGCACGTCTGTTGCCTCTTTCTGCACCTCATTTGCTTCTTTCTGCACCCCTGTTGTCTTTTTCTGCACTCGTCTTCCCTCTTTCTGTACCTTTCCTGCCTGTTTTTGCATCTCACTTGCCTCTTTCTGCACTTTTCTTGCTTCTTTCTACACCTCTGTTGCTTCTTTCAGCAATTCTCTTGCCTCTTTGTGCACTTCTCTTGCCTGTTTCTGCACCTCTCTTGCCTCTTTCTGCACCCCTGTTGCTTCATTCTGCACTTTCCATGCTTCTTTCTGCACCTCAATTGCTTCTTTCTGCACCCCTGTTGTCTCTTTATGTACCTCTTTTGCCTCTTTCTGCACTTTTCTTGGCTTTTTCTGCACTTCTCTTCCTTCTTTCTCCACCCTTCCTGCCTTTTTCTGGATCTCTCTTGCCTCTTTGTGCACCCATCCCACCTTTTTCTGCGCCCCTCTTGCCTTTCTCTCCACCCCTCTTCCCTCACCTCTGTTGGTTCTTTCTGCACTGCTCTTGCTTCTATCTTCACCTTACTTGCCTCTTTCTGCTCTTTTCTTGCTTCTTTGTACACCTCTGTTGCTTCTTTCAGCAATTCTCTTGCCTCTTTCTGCACTTCTCTTCCTTCTTTCTGCACCCCTCCTGCCTCTTTCTGTACCTCTCTTGCCTCTTTGTGCACCTCTCCTACCCCTTTCTGCACCCCTTTTGCCTCTTTTTACACCTCTGTTGGTTCTTTGTGCACTGCTCATGCTTCTTTCTGCACCTCACTTGCCTCTTTCTGCACTTTACTTGCTTTTTTCTGCACCTCCCTTGCCTCTTTCGGCACCTGTGTTGTTTCTTTCTGCACTTCTCTTGCCTCCTTCTGCACCTCTTAGTTGGAGGTAGTTTTAATCCCCCTGCCCTATTATGTACTAAGGCCATACAGGGGAGGTCATGCCAATCACAGGGGTACCCCAACCCATAGTGTACCCTAGTGTATGTAGGTGTTTTCACTGTATTCTAAATGTCTTTCAGCATAGCACTGGCTCCAGGCCTGGTTAGTCAGTCAGTTACCACCAGTACCCGTCAGCAAAAAGTTGGGGGCACAGGATGACTTTGCAACAAGGCCTCTTTCTGCTCCTCTGTTGGTTCTTTGTGCACATCTCTTGCTTCTTTCTGCACCTTTCTTCGTCTTTCTGGACTTCTGTTGCCTCTTTCTGTATTTCTCTTGCTTCTTTCTGCGCCTTTCTTCCTCTTTCTGCACATGTCCTACCTTTGTAGGCATAGTTAGAAATTAGCATTTAAAAAACCTTTGAAATTCATTGAAAAAAACCACAGGTTTCAGGGACGTTATAGTTAGAAATTAGCATTTTAAAACATTTGAAATTCACTGAAAAAACCATAGATTTCAGGGACGTTATAGTTAGAAATTAGCATTTAAAAAACCTTAGAAATTCACTGAAAAAACCACAGGTTTCAGGGACGTTATAGTTAGTTGGACACTTCACTCGTACAAAACCAGAGAAATTCGGCCGTTATAGTTAGTTCAGCTAACTATAACTCGCGCCCCCGCAATGCACTGCTGATGACGTCACATATTACATCATTCATGACATGGTCAGTGACATCACTGATGACATCACTGATGACATCTCAAATGACATCACTGAGGAATAAAGCTATCTGCTTTTTGCAAAGGACTTTCGAGTGTGTGCCCTTATTTGAAGTACATTGTGGATTACGACGTCCGGCGGTTGTTCCACCGGCATTGCGCACCACCTGGCTTCGGGCTCGATCCCAGAAGGAACCTCTTCGCTTTAATTTTACAAAATGGAGGGCTCTTGAGCCGGCCGCTAACTTCAGTTGGAGGAGTTCAAACTGCAACAGAATCGGTGATACTGGCAGTCGTCACAGAGGTAAGCCCGGCCCCTGGGGGGTTCCTTTGTGGGGGGGGCGCGTGTGTACTTTGTGCACGGGCGGGCTCCCTCGCGGGTGCTGTACCGGGGGTTGGGAACTTGCGCCTCTGGGGAACTGGCCTTAAATAGGGGAATTTGAAGGAAGATAACACTAAAGACTTACAACTCTAATACGGTATACGGCATTGTGTAGAAAAAACTGCTTAATTCCATGAGACATACTTACGTGTATCTCGATATCAGTGCAGTAGACATTACGTGCCATACCGGATATCCCCGTGTATCACAGAAAACAAGTACTCTACATAGCGGCACCAGGAACCGGCTATTTTAGACGGGAAAGTCTCCTTGCATATAAGCAGAACTGGGAATAAAAGGACCAAAGTACCTAGTAGTACCTACCAAAACGTGCATAAACCAACTAAACTGCACATTGAGAAACTGTAACGATAAAAGACAAAAAAAAATATAAATAACTTGGAGGAAGAGAATGAAAGACGATTAGCGGCGCAGACATTATTTGCACGCGCACCTGGGAAAGGACAAACCATTGAGGTGTCTCGTAATCAAGACACTTCATTGAATACCAAACTGAAGAAATTTGAAAAAACAGGAAACATCCAAATGGTGGGAGGCAATCTCCCTCCAAGACTACGTGGATAAGCAAATGATACCGGGGGGACTAAGAATATATATCACTCCATCACATCTATGGCTGCATGCTTAAGGTGGAGCAATGCACTATTAAATAGCTCCGAGAATTTGTTACGGGTAGCACTATACGGGGAAATTTTTGTTAATATGAAAGAAAAGAGTGCTCTTTTTAGGAATTACTTAAAAGCCATAACAATGTTTGGCTTAGAAAACGATAGTGCGGCGGATCTTTGTAAACAGGCTTTGAAATTCAGAATTAAGAAAACAATCTATGGGGTTTCCCGTGAAAGAGACATTAAAATGTGCGCAGAGAATAGAAATAATGATTGTATTGTGGGGAGCAGTATTTGCAAAAAACCCCAACCGTATGTTTTATGGAATCTTAAACATGGAGTACGCAGGGTCATTCTGTTACTTAGGCTGAATTTACTTCCTCTAAGAATTGTAACAGGAGCTTGGGAGGGCATCGCTAGACAGGAAAGACTTTGTCATTTATGTAACTCCTGTATTCAAGACTTAAATCATGTCCTATTTGTCTGCCCCACATTACAACCAGTACGTCGTAGATACCTGAGGAATGGTTTTTTAAAGCATAATATCACCACAGCAGAAGAAGCCCGTAACTGTCTGCTGGCGTCCCCATCTGAACCTATGTGTTTTAATTTTTTTAGCTTTTTTAAACAATTTTTAAATATATATTAGAGTAGTATTGAGTGATTCAATTTGTATGTTTCTGAGCACTTGCACTTTTTCAACTTTTCCCCTCTTCTGCTGCTAGCTAAGGAGTAAAGGATGCTGAATTTACGCATCCGAGCACGTGCACTTTTCCAATTCTTTCTGCTTCTAGTTTACGAGTACTGTATGCTGATTTACTATGTTTGCATTTGCACACTTGCACTTTACCAACCCTTTTGCTGCTAGTTATCAAGTACTGTATGCTGAAAATTGTTCTGCGAAGTTTAAATATTCTCGCACTGCTATTACACTGTTGGTTATCTTGTACTGTATAGTGAAGTGACAAATTCCTGTTTTTTACTCCATGGTTATGCTGCTTGTTATCTAGTACTGTATTGCGAATTTTATTATAAGGTTTTACTTTAGAAAGTTTTATAATAGCATTAGATCATATTCTTCTTACAAGTCCGCAAGTATCCATCTATGGTAATCTGATTTATTATGGATCAATCTCCTTGGCGCTCGAAAGTTATAGAATGGTTCCCATTTAGAGGTTTTTCTGTGTTTTTAGATATGCTATGTTGAATTCAGTACTCCACTGTTTATCTGTATGGTGTGTAATGTTGATTTTTAGATGTACTTTTATGTGGAACTCTTCGGAGTTCCAAATCATAATAAATAAACTGTAACTCACTCCATCACATGCATCCCCTAATCCACGTATGTTAGAAGAATGGATGGAAAATTCATCCACAAGTTCGAAAAACATGCTATGAATACTCATTAAATATGCTTGGGAAGACAGGGAGAAAATCATTAAAGAAATAACAGAAATTGAGAATGAATTGAAACAAAGCGGTGATCAAGAGACTATCAACAAATTTAAAGAAGAGCTGAAAGGAAGACTAATGAAACATGAAGAAGATATTAAAATCCGAAAGCAAAGAAAGTTGCATCGCGATTGTATTGATTATGAGGATGGACGAATTTTAACTTATAGTCATAAGTATGATCACTTATATAACCAAAGAACAACACATGATGATCAAGAGCTATCAACCACCACTAAAGAAGATCCTCCGCAAACAACTAATACAAGCGATTCTGATACTGACGTCTCAGTACATACAGCAAGCACTTCCTCTGAACTCGAAGTATTGACAAGACCGGCCACTTTTTTAGACGAGTTCCGGGTACTAAGGAGAGGACGACAAATAGGGAGAACTACCCCGAGGCCGGGGACGAGGAAGAGGCAGGGGCGCAGCAAACAAAGGCGACTCAAATGAAAACACAGGACAAAGAAATACAGAGCTCGTGGGAAACAAAAGTGGCAGCTCCAAGAGGGGACAGAAATGCTAGACAGCAAAATAATGGACAGTGAAATGGTAAATAAAACTATTATAAATCTCACATCACGGTCACTTTCCCAACTTGAGAAAACTACACTCTGTTTAGGATTAACTTTTTGTCCCACTGAATTATTTAACTATGCAGAAACACGTGTTGACATTTTTAAATTTATAAGAAAACTCAAGTTAAAAAAATGGCACACTTTGAAGAATAACAGGCCACCAGACATTAGCGGGCCGTCTTTAGAGGTATCTACACAACCTGTTCTCACCATTGATGATGCAGACACACTTCAGGTCATGTACTCCTTAATTGACAACTGTGAAGAAGTTCCTATTTCGTATTGGCCTTTTACGACTGACAGAGCTGCTTGTACAGCTTTTAAACCACGCTCTGTGTTTTACCCGAATCTTTCGCATGATTGTATTGATACCTTTCATGATGTTGTGACTAAAGAACTTTTGAAACAAAAACATCAATATACTGCTAGAAATGTAGCCGGTCGCAACTTATCCAGTAAACAAAGAAACATCATAACGTCCCTATCAAAAGAAACAAACATTGTCATCCGTCCATCTGATAAAGGTGGTAACGTTGTTTTATGGGACAGACAAATGTACATCAATGAGGCTCATAGACAACTTGATGATGACAGATTCTATTGTCCCTGTAACACAACCGTATACAATGAAAGTATTACCGCCACTTGGAGGAAACTTACAGAGTGGCAGCAGTCTGGTATTATATCTTGGCATGAGTTCTGTTTCATGAAAAAAGATTACCCCAAACTGCCCATCCTGTATCTTCTTCCAAAGATACATAAACACCCTACGGTCCCTCCGGGTAGACCTATTGTGTCATCGGTAGGGAGTGTATGTGAAAATATCTCAAAATACGTTGATCACTTCTTAAGAGAATATGTTACATCTTTACCATCCTATGTTAGAGATACAAAAGATTTCCTTAATAAAATAGAAGGGATCACATGGAAGGAAGAGTATACTCTCATCACCCTGGACGTGAATTCACTTTATACCATCATTGACCACGTCCAGGGGATAGAAGCATACATGCATTACCTAAGGGCTAAACACATCAACTATTTAGAACACACACGCATGTTGGCAGAAATGATGATGATATGTTTGACTAACAACATTTTTATGTTTAATGGAGAGCTCTACAGGCAGGTGCGAGGCACCGCGATGGGAACGTGCTTTGCACCTAGCTTTGCGAATCTCTTACTTGGCAAATGGGAAGAAGAGATTCGCAATGATGCACTACTTCAACTAGATTTTGAAAAAGTAGTGGTTTGGCTGATGTATATCAACAATCTATTTATTGTATGGAAAGGCAGTGAAGTGAAAGCTACCAATTTCGTAGATAAATTGAATGACAACCAGTACAATATAGTCCTCAGCCAAAACCTAAAAGCTGTATCGAGTTTTTAGATGTGAGAATTGAAATCAGAGAAGGGATGCTCATCACCAGCCTGTTTCGGAAAGAAACCGCAGGAAACAGCCTTCTTCATGCCCTCAGTGGTCACCCAGATGCTCTTAAGTGGAGTATCCCGTATGGGGAACTACTGAGGGCAAGGAGAAATTGCAATAACGATGAAACATATTGTAAGGAACAAGAAATCATGCTTAACAGATTTCGAGCACGTAGGTACCCCGAGTGGGTCCTTAAAAAAGTCATCCGTAAGATAGATGAAGTAAATAGGTCAAAAACTTTGGAAACTGTTAACAAAGAGGAAACCACCGAGAATAACACGACATTCAACCAACACTCTCAAAAAGTACGTAAAATCTTAGTTGATAATTGGAATATCCTTAAGACGGGTGCCATTATAGGACCTACTCTCAGTGATAGACCCATGGTCACATACAGGAAGGGCAGGAGTGTTAGAGACATTCTTGTGAAAGGAGACATTACAGAACCACGCAAAGCCAACTCACACAATCTTAAAGGGTTCTTTCCCTGCGGACATTGTAGAGCTGGTCCAGAACTCTGCCGCTCGACTACTTTGCAGGGTACCTAGAATGACCTCGGTCTCTGGCCACTTGAGAGACCTGCACTGGCTCAGGGTGGAGAACCGCATTAAGTTCAAAGCCCTGAGCTACATGTTCAAAATTAAAACTGGTGCTGCCCCCAAATATCTTCAAGCCATGGTCAACCCTTACGTGCCCTCTAGGTGCCTCCGCTCATCTACTCAAGGGAACTTTACTGTGCCTAGAATAAAGTTATCCCGGATGGGAGGAAGGTCTTTCTCCTACCTCGGCCCCTTGTTATGGAACTCACTTCCTAAAGCCATCCGTAACGAAACGGTATACATCCAGTTTCGGAAATCTTTGAAGACTTGGCTCTACAACCAGTAATTATTTAGCTGCCTTTTGTTCTTCTGTCTCGCTTCGGCGCTGGGAAACCCTTTTTGGGTAGCTGTTGCGCCTTACAAGTTTAATAAATAAATAAATAAATAGTCAAGGAATTCCAAATACCAGGATCTAGCATGAATAGGAGCATAACCCAGTTCCTTACATGTAGTAGTAGTTTTGTCATCTATGTCTTAGAGCACGGGTAATCATAGTACGGCCCGCGGGCCGCCAGCGGCCCGGCAAGCCTTCCTTGGCGGCCCGCGGACCTTGCAGACATCGTACCTGTTTTTTATTTTTTTATTTTTAAAGTGTCAGCAAACAGCAGCGCGGACTCTGAGAGACTCTGCTCTATGGGGGCCGGGCGATTCTTTAAAAGACCATTCACTTGTTAATGAGGCTTTGTTGTGTTTAGCCTCTTCTTAGCGCCCCTGCATCTCCACTCTTTGAGATGCAGGGGCGCTAGAGAGGTAAATACAACAAAGCCTCATTAACAAGTGAATGGTCTTTAAAGACCTGTGAAGTACTCGGGTGCGGCTGTGTGTGTTCCCGGGAAGCTGTCTCAGCCCCGGCTGACACACAGGCGGGGTGAGGTGAGAGAGGGTGACAGAGGGAGGGTGACAGAGGGAGGGTGACAGAGGGAGGGTGACAGAGGGAGGGTGACAGAGGGAGGGAGACAGAGGGAGGGTGACAGAGGGAGGGAGACAGAGGGAGGGAGACAGAGGGAGGGAGACAGAGGGAGGGAGACAGACGGAGGGAGACAGAGGGAGGGAGACAGAGACAGAGGGAGACAGAGACAGAGGGAGACAGAGAGAGAGGGAGACAGAGAGAGGGAGACAGAGAGAGGGAGACAGAGAGAGGGAGACAGAGAGGGAGACAGACAGAGGGAGAGGGAGGGAGACAGAGGGAGGGAGACAGAGAGGGAGACAGACAGAGGGAGAGAGAGGGAGACAGAGGGAGGGAGACCGAGAGAGAGAGACAGACAGAGGGAGACAGACAGAGGGAGACAGACAGAGAGAGGGAGACAGATGGAGGGAGGGAGACAGAGGGAGACAGAGGGAGACACACAGAGGGAGGGAGACAGAGGGAGACAGAGGGAGGGAGACAGACGGAGGAAGACAGAGACAGAGGGAGACAGAGACAGAGGGAGACAGAGGGAGACAGAGGGAGACAGAGAGAGAGGGAGACAGAGAGGGAGGGAGACAGAGAGGGAGACAGACAGAGGGAGAGGGAGGGAGACAGAGAGAGAGAGACAGAGAGAGAGAGACAGAGAGAGGGAGACAGAGAGAGGGAGACAGAGAGAGGGAGACAGAGAGAGGGAGGGAGACAGACGGAGACAGACAGAGAGAGGGAGACAGACGGAGACAGACAGAGAGAGGGAGACAGACGGAGAGAGGGAGACAGACAGAGGGAGGGAGACAGATAGAGGGAGACAGATAGAGGGAGACAGAGGGAGACAGACAGAGGGAAGGAGACAGAGGGAAGGAGACAGAGGGAGGGAGTCAGACGGAGGGAGTCAGACGGAGGGAGACAGAGGGAGGGAAAGGGAGGGAGGGAAAGGGAGGGAGAGAGAGAGAGAGCGAGAGGGAGGGAGACAGAGAGAGAGAGAGAGACAAACAGAGTGAGTGAGACAGAGGGAGAGAGGGAGGGAGGGAGAGAGAGAGGGAGCGAGACGGAGAGAGAGGGAGGGAGGGAGACGGAGAGAGAGGGAGGGGGAGATAGAGAGAGGGAGGGAGACAGAGCGAGAGAGAGAGAGAGAGATAGATAGAGAGAGAGAGAGAGAGAGATGTGTGTATGCCGGGTCTGGTGGCTCAGTGGACGAAGGCGTCCGGTGCAGGGGCCTATGTTCAACCTCATGGTCATAGTTTTTTTTTTTTGCTCTAGCCCCGCCCCCCTCCCCCACTGACCCCGCCCCCACCGGTGCGGCCCTCGGCCACAAACCACACTGTAAATTTGGCCCCCGAGAGAAAGTTTGTGAGTACCCATGTCTTAGAGTGTCCGTGCAGACTTCAGTACGTGGGTAGTACTACTTGTATGGTCAAAAAAGGGTCCTAGAACATCTTAGGGCAATTACAAACAAGGACTTGCACTACCCCATTGCTAGACACTTCCAGGAACACCATCAATCCAATAGCTCTCTTCTTCGCTTCTTTGCCATAGAACAAATTAACATGGGACACAGAGGCGGCAACAGGGAATTGGCGCTGAGGAAAAAAGAATCTAAATGGATACTTGAGTTAGAAACTAGATTCCCAGGGGGCCATAATATAGATGAAGAGCTAGCAACACACCTTCATGAGGATTGAGTGTTATCTGTATTTCTTTCTTTCATTTTCATCCTCTCATGTTACTATGTGCTATAATTAGGGCTCCCGGTTTTCCGTTTATACAGATTTTTACATATAAATACAGACGGAAAACTATTTTTCCTTTGTCTGTATTTATATTTAGAAACGGCAAAATACTAGTAAATTTTGCCGCGCTGCTGTGCTTCAGAGTTGCCGCGCCACGCCCCTGTTCAAAATGCTTGAAATTCCTTTCAGTTCCTCCCAATCAGGGTCTTTTAGTGACCTACTGTTGACCTATTGGCTCAGGGTCTTTTAGTGACGGCCGTGACCCTGAGCCAATCGAGTACAGCGGCACACCGAGTGGCCTCTTGGAACACGGCCATGCGCTGATGTCTGCAGCCCACAATGTGTAATCTCAAAGGCTGCATCGGAAAGGGCACCAAATTTCCGCTGCAACCAACAAAAATTGCCACTGTCCGTTTAAGAGGGAAGTAATATGTCATTGCACATGTGCACTAGGTGTTGGGATAGTGTTGGGCAGGTAGGATTCAGTGGCTTCTTTTCGCTAGAGACGGATGCTCCTGATTTCTTGCAGGCTCTCATATTTACATGCGCTGAGTGTAGCGACGGGAACCTCCCTGCGCGTACATTAATGTTCACCCATTCTTATCATTAACACCCTCTTTGCATTTTTCAGTCTAGGCGAAGCCTTTCGAACCCAGATATGCCCTTCGCTCAGCAAAGACTTTTATGATCGCCTAATGACATCCGGTTTACTGTTTCTCTCCGCGATAGTAACAGGATAAAACGAGTGTTAATCTGAATAGAATGTGAACTTGAAATCCCCAGGTTTGCGCAGCATTCCTGACTGACAGATTAGGAAGCAAAGAAACCTCTACACCTTGTAAACGGAAAATACTTTCTTAAATGAATAAAAGAAGGACCACAATAAGATCAAACCACTCTGGCAGGGGATGCTTTTGTCAAAAAAAGCCAAGATTTAAGTTTTAAGTTGCTGCTCTGAAAGGTACTGCAGTCTCACCTGTTTGCCAACCCAAAACTTAGAGCAGCTGCAGCTTCAGTCACTAATCACTAACATAAGAGGAAATCTGCCCAGATTTTACCAATGCAAGCCGCTGGCTAGAAATGCCGACTTTGGAGCTGGTAAACCAAGGTTCAAGCCTCGGGGTCGACTCCACACAGGCGCGCAACGCCCATTGGGCTCAAAGGGGTTCAGCCCCCCCCCCGTCGTGTGTGTCAGCCCGGGCTGAGACAGCCTCCCGGGCCGGCGACCATCTCAATGCAGCCGCACCCGAGAACTTCACAGGTCTTTAAAAGACCATTTACTTGTTATTGAGGCTTTGTCGTGTTTTCACCCCTTCTTAGAGCCCCTGCATCTCCAATCTGCCTATTGCTGGAAGAATTACCCCCCCCCCCGAAATTTTTATTAGCCCCCCCCCCCCGAAATTTGACTCCAGTTGCGCCTCTGGATCAGGTTTAGGTTTCAGCAGGGCTGGCTGTTCCTTTCATCCTTCTGAGGACGGTTTAACTCAGCACCATTGTTGAGTTGGATTAGTAAGTGTGCCTGCTTGATTTTGCTCGTAACAAAGCCACTCATAGTCGTAAAAATGTCTTTCATAATTTCACTGAAATTATGAAAATGCCACACATGTCAATCTGAAACCTTGGCAGCTATGGGTTAGTCCACTCAGCTTCCAGTAAATACAATTGGGCTGACTTAAAGCCACGTTAGAGCTAACGTTTAGCGTGGAGGTCGCTCTGTCACAACCGGTATTTATGTCCTACAGCCTCCTTCCTGGGTTGGGGGCGCGTGCATTATGTAGTTTATTTCACTTGGGCCCGGGTTCTGGTGCTGGCAAAAGAAGACCTAAATCATTATTGGTAGCCGAGTCAGCCTGTCTTATCGGCGCTCGTGGCTGCTCAATTGGTGATAAGATAATTGCCATCTCCTGCAGACAGTGCCTGTACTACAATGGCAAAGTTTTCAGATGAATGTATTGTGTTGACCAATAACAACCGGGCGCATGCGTGCATTGTCAATTTAAATAAATGTGGAAAAATACTAGCTGTAGCGTCGTCTTTTGCTTGTCGCAAAAATAAATGTGGATAAATACAGATAAAATGCCCAAAAAATAAATATGGATAAATACAGACGGAAATGGCAAAAAAATAAATACCATAAAACCGGGAGCCCTAGCTATAATGTACCAGTTACGGTTTTCTACTCCTCAATAGAATTCTGATTTTAAATGTCATATTTGTTATTAGTGAAATTTTAAGTATGAGGTGTAGGTGTAAATGATTCATTTTTCTTATCTTATATTTTCAGGAAGAAAGGAAGGGACCCACCACACGACATGGTCACTTCACGGGTTCCCTACCCTTTTCTTCCCCGGGCCCGGGTCTGCACTGAAACCAAGATAAGAGACACTTTTCTAATTTTCTAATTTCTCTTTTTTATATATATTGATTATATCCATCACTTAGAGGTTTTTGTTATAAACATTGGACTTTCAGGACTCAAGTAACAATAGCCACTTGGCGAATGCAAGTACACAAGGTCTGCATGTATTAATGAGCGGCTCTGGTAATTTCAATTTCGAATGTTGTATATTAAGCCACTTGGCGAAAACATTATAGGAATTATGCAATAATTGCAATAATTTGGCTCAACAGAAATATAACGTTTGTGGCCATGTTATATTAGTAACTATACCAAGGTTATCTTTTGTCCATGTAAAGTTTAACACTGCTATGGCAGGCACTTCGTGTGGTCAGAGAATTGATTTGAGAACGCGGCAACTGAATCTAAGTAGATCGCGCTTTACCACAATGTGATTGACATATTGTATTCAATGCTAGCCTAGCTGAAAATGTGTTCACATAAGCAAGTGTTGATTGTAAATAATTTACTTTGCATATAGACGACAATTTTGTAATTATAATGTTTTTATGCCAGATGGCTAAATCATGTATTGGTCTATATGTATCGTTCATGACATTTTACTTTAGGTATCACCTATTACAAAATGGCCACCACGCTTACTATCATTTGCGACCTTTTTGGACTATAGTCCTTTGTTTATGTCCAATGTTGATATATGCACGTAATTCCAGTAACTCAGCGTGTGATCAAGACATTAGGTTGTCGAAACGCGTAACGTTTGAGGAATAAAGCTATCTGCTTTTTGCAAAGGAAAAAAACCAAAACAAAACAAAAAAACGTTTGAGGAATAAAGCGATCTGCTTTTTGCAAAGGACTTTCGAGTGTGCGGCCTTATTTGAAGTACATTGTGGATCACGATGTCCGGCGGTGGTTCCACCGGCATTGCGCACCACCTGGCTTCGGACTCGATCCCAGAAGGAACCACTGGACCCTGAACACTTTTGGAAGGGTCCCCTTTGCGTGACACTGGCTACACGCTAATATGCAAAAATATCCTCCTCCTTCGAAAAAGACAAGGGGACACGGCAGGGCTTCAAGGAATCATTTGTTCGAATTCTCTGGCATGACGCGTTTCGGCGGTAGCCTCTTCAGATGCCTCCGGTGTTACAAATTTCAAAGTTCCTTTTATTTATTAAGCCCCTCCTTCTAAAGTAGCGTGGGGCACACCTGCACCATATCTCATCAGAGAACACTCGGCCAGTTCATAGTTATGGACTGCAGATCCCATCATGCAGTTGGTTCACAATCTGGACGAATGTCTCTTACAGCCGGATTTTTCCTCCTCAAAGTGAGTGGCTGAAGAATGGTTTAGCTTGAGATTGTAGCACTGTGCTGGGCAACAAACGATTCCTGAGCCCTGCGCTTCCAACCTCACAGACCCGGTGTTGGCAAAGCTTGGAGACGATGATAAAGTAACTCCGTCTCTCCGTGTGAGTCACGGACTGTCAGCTGGCAGCAAAGACTTCTGCCTCCATCGGACGTGGGGCGGTCCGGGTTAAGCCACTGCACCCTGAACACTTTTGGAAGGGTCCCCTTTGCGTGACACTGGCTACACGCTAATATGCAAAAATATCCTCCTCCTTCGAAAAAGACAAGGGGACACGGCAGGGCTTCAAGGAATCATTTGTTCGAATTCTCTGGCATGACGCGTTTCAGCGGTAGCCTCTTCAGATGCCTCCGGTGTTACAAATTTCAAAGTTCTTTTTATTTATTAAGCCCCTCCTTCTAAAGTAGCGTGGGGCACACCTGCACCATATCTCATCAGAGAACACTCGGCCAGTTCATAGTTGTGGACTGCAGATCCCATCATGCAGTGTGTTCGCAATCTGGACGAATGTCTCTTACAGCCGGATTTTTCCTCCTCAAAGTGAGTGGCTGAAGAATGGTTTAGCTTGAGATTGTAGCACTGTGCTGGGCAACAAACGATTCCTGAGCCCTGCGCTTCCAACCTCACAGACCCGGTGTTGGCAAAGCTTGGAGACGATGATAAAGTAACTCTGTCTCTCCGTGTGAGTCACGGACTGTCAGCTGGCAGCAAAGACTTCTGCCTCCATCGGACGTGGGGCGGTCCGGGTTAAGCCACTGCACCCTGAACACTTTTGGAAGGGTCCCCTTTGCGTGACACTGGCTACACGCTAATATGCAAAAATATCCTCCTCCTTCGAAAAAGACAAGGGGACACGGCAGGGCTTCAAGGAATCATTTGTTCGAATTCTCTGGCATGACGCGTTTCAGCGGTAGCCTCTTCAGATGCCTTCGGTGTTACAAATTTCAAAGTTCCTTTTATTTATTAAGCCCCTCCTTCTAAAGTAGCGTGGGGCACACCTGCACCATATCTCATCAGAGAACACTCGGCCAGTTCATAGTTATGGACTGCAGATCCCATCATGCAGTGTGTTCGCAATCTGGACGAATGTCTCTTACAGCCGGATTTTTCCTCCTCAAAGTGAGTGGCCGAAGAATGGTTTAGCTTGAGATTGTAGCACTGTGCTGGGCAACAAATGATTCCTGAGCCCTGCGCTTCCAACCTCACAGACCCGGTGTTGGCAAAGCTTGGAGACGATGATAAAGTAACTCCGTCTCTCCGTGTGAGTCACGGACTGTCAGCTGGCAGCAAAGACTTCTGCCTCCATCGGACGTGGGGCGGTCCCGGTTAAGCCACTGCACCCTGAACACTGAAAAAACCATAGGTTTCAGGAACGTTATAGTTAGTTGGACATTTCACTCGTACAAAACCAGAGAAATTCGGCCGTTATAGTTAGTTCAGCTAACTATAACTCGCGCCCCCGCAATGCACTGCTGATGACGTCACATATTACATCATTCATGACATGGTCAGTGACCTCACTGATGACATCACTGATGACATCTCAAATGACATCACTAATGACATCACTGATGACATCATCCAGTGACTGTGTGTTTCTGTAAAGTTTAAATATGTTTTATAGATATATATGCTAAGGTGTATTGAAGAATGAGTGGGTGTATGAGTGTCTGAATGGATGATTTAGTAGGTGCGTGACTGACTGTATAAGTGAGTGATTAAACGTGTCTTAGTGAATGCATGGGTTAGTGACTAAACTGTGTAAATGTCTGTATCAGTCTGTCAGTTGGTGTGTAAGCGGCTCCATGGGTTGGTGAGTAGCTACATGAGTGTCTATATGGGTTATTGATTGGTTGTCTGAGTATCTGTATGGGTGCCTGAGTGTCTGTGTGGGTGGGTGGGGTGTGTGTGACTCCCTGCATGGATGTGTGAGTGGGTGATTCAGTGGGTGTATGGGTTCAAAAGTGCGTCTATGAGGGGCTGTACGGGTGGGTGAGTGTGTGTATGGCTGTGTTGGTGAGTGAATGGATGTCTCAGTGGTATCTACATATGTGAAAGGCAGTATATGTGAGTGTTGGAGTATATAAATGACTATATGTGAGAGTGAGTGATTTGTGAGAGTGGCTTGTATCAGTGATTGTATAAGAGAGTAAGTATGTGTTAGTATGACCCGGAAAATTGGGGAAATTACCGACCAATTTCCCTACTACCGGGAATAAGTAAGTTAGCTGAGAAGTATATTAATTCCATTCTATCAGCTTTCCTGGAAAACAACAAGGGTCTCCATCCCACACAGACTGGATTCAGACCCCAACAGGGTACAGAAACGGCCCTCTTGGCTGTAGTAGAGGAAACAAGGAGGACTCTTGACAACGGAGGCTGCGCCGCCATCTTATTGTTAGATCTCAGCGCAGCCTTCGACACTGTTAATCATAGTTTAATGATTCAAAGACTTAGAGAGGTAGGTGTGACTGGATCAGCCTTAAAATGGTTCCAGTCTTTCCTACAAAACAGGGTGTTCACAGTTTTTGAGGACGAATGTTCCTCAAAACAAATTCTTCTGAAATGTGGTGTTCCTCAGGGATCCTCCCTCAGTCCCACCATGTTCAATGTGTACATGCGTTCGTTGGCTGAAATAGTATGTCCTTTTGGGGTCCACATCGTGACGTATGCGGATGACACGCAGTTAGTCATTTCCATGAAACAAAATAATCAACAGGGAGGTGACCTATTCACCTGCCTAGAGAAAGTCTCTGAATGGATGAATCATTCCTTTTTAAAACTTAATGGATCAAAAACTGAACTTATGTTGTTGGGGAAGTCTGCTCCTCGAAATATTGATCTTCTCTGGCCCAGCGTTTTAGGTCCTCCCCCGGCCCCCAGAGAACAAATCAAAAGTCTTGGGGCTTGGCTTGACCGCAACCTTGATTTTAAGGCTCAAGCGCGTACAGTGGCAGCTTGTTGCTATAGCCTTTTAAGAATGATCAGAAAAATCCTTCCCTTGTTACCATTTATAGCTAGACGGGTGTTGGTCCAAGCCCTGATCCTATCAAGATTGGATTATGCTAACGCTTTGTATCTGGGAGCCCCGCAGGGCACCATTAAAATCCTTCAAACCGCACAAAATTGTGCAGCACGCATGCTGATGAACGTCTCCAAACGCTCCTCGGCAAAACCCGCACTCGCAACTTTACATTGGCTCCCTGTTCAGGAAAGGATCCAATTTAAGTCCCTATGTATCACCCACAAGATACTTTCTGGCAAGGGCTCTTCCTTGATCAGCTCCTGGATCCAACCTTATGTGCCTACCAGGGCTCTTAGATCTAACAACAAAGGTTTGGTCCTAATTCCTAAAATTAAACGATCACGTAGTGGAGGTCGAATGTTTACGTATAATGCATCCAAACTCTGGAATGGTCTTCCCCTCCACATACGTTCTGAACCAGATTATCTCAAGTTCAGAAAACTGTTGAAAACCTTCCTCTTTCCATAACTTCCTTGCTATAGCGATTCCTCAGGGTGTCATAGCGCTGGGATGCCTCCGGGTAACCATGCGCTCTATAAGTGCTCCTTCATTCATTCATTCATTCATTCATATGTATGAATAAGTGAGGTGCTGTGTGTATAACTGTATAGGTGAGTAAATGGGAGTGTGATTGATTCTTTGCATGACTGACTAGGTGTGTGAGTAACTCTATGGGTGAGTGGCGGTGTGTGAGTGTCTCTATAGGTGTATAAGTGCATATGATAGTGCTGTATTGATGAGAGACTGCATGTATGAGTGACTGTATAGGTGAATAAGTGGATGTCTGTGTAGACCTAAGAATCAGTGAGTGGGTATGTAGTAACTGGTATTGGTGTGTGTATAGTTTCGAAAATGGTAGTCTGTATTTTATAGTAGGTGTATCTAAGGTTATATTAGGTTGTGAGGAGGTGCATCTGATTATCACATGGATGATGTCATCAGTGATGTCATCAGTAATGTCATTTGAGATGTCATCAGTGATGTCATCAGTGATGTCACTGACCATGTCATGAATGATGTAATATGTGACGTCATCAGCAGTGCACGCGGGGGCGCGAGTTATAGTTAGCTGAACTAACTATAACGGCCGAATTTCTCTGGTTTTGCACGAGTGAAATGTCCAACTAACTATAACGTTCCTGAAACCTATGGTTTTTTCAGTGAATTTCAAAGGTTTTTTTAAATGCTAATTTCTAACTATAACGTCCCTGAAACCTATGTTTTTTTCGGTGAATTTCAAAGGTTTTTTAAATGCTAATTTCTAAACTATGCCTTCAGACGTAGGTCATGTGCAGAAAGAGGAAGAAAGGTGTAGAAAGAAGCAAGAGAAATGCAGAAAGAGGCAACAGAAGTCCAGAAAGACGAAGAAAGGTGCAGAAAGAAGCAAGAGATGTGCACAGAGGAGCAGAAAGAGGCCTTGTTGCAAAGTCATCCTGTGCCCCCAATGTTTTGCTGACGGGTACTGGTGGTAACTGACTCTGACTAAACAGGCCTAGAGCCAGTGCTATGCTAAAAGACACTTAGAATACAGTGAAAAAACCTACATACACTAGAGAACACTATGCGTTGGGGTACCCCTGTGATTGGCATGACCTCCTCTGTAAGGCCCTAGTACATAATAGGGCAGGGGGATTAAAACTACCTCTAAGTCAGAGGTGCAGAAAGATGCTTCTTTAAGTAGTAGTCACGTTTACAGAGTGGTGGAAAAAGGGTACTGGGCCTCCGACCAGCGCTAAGGAATTCCGCTGCATAGGACTTGGAGGAGGTACCAGGAGGGCTTCTTGGCCCCCAAAGTCCCTCAGGAGTAAATTGGACTTCATCCCCCATCCCGTAGTCTGCCAGGAGGCGCATTTTGCAGAGTGGTGGAGAAAGGGGGGCATGGCCTGCTATGACGTCTTAGCAATCCCACTGTGTGGCACTTACTGGAGGTAACAAGATGGGTAGTTGGCCCCCAAGGACAACCTTGGGGGCCAACTACCCCTCCTATTACCTCCAGTAAGTCCCGCACAGCAGGATTGCTAAATTGTCATAGCAGGCCACGCCCCCTTTCCCCACCACTCTGCAAACGCACTTCCTGGCACGCTGTTGGATGGGGATTAAAGTCCCCTTCGCTGCTGGGGGTCCTTAGGGGCCAACTAGCCTACCTGATACCTCCAGTATGTCCCAGATAGTGTGATTGCTGAAAGCTGGACACAGGCCACGCCCCCTTTCTCCACCACTCTGCAAACGCCCCTCCTGGCACGCTCTAAGTTGGGGGATTAAGTCCCCTTGAATACTGAGGGTCCCTGGGGGCCTACTAGCCCACCGGGTACCTCCAGTAAGTCCCACACACCTGGATTGCTGAGAGTGGTCTGAGGCCACGCCCCCTTTTTACACCACTCTGCAAACGCAGCTCCTGGTGCACTTCTGCTCGGGGGATGAAGTCCACTTGTGTCCTGAGGTACTTAGGACACAAGAGGACCTTATCGCCCCACCAGCAGTGGTACAAGAGGCGCGTTTACAGAGTGGTGTAAAAAGGGGCATGGCCTCGGACCACCAATCCAGCTGTGTGGCGCTTACTGGAGGTACCTGGTGGGCTAGTTGGCCCCCAGGGAGCCTCAGTATTCAAGGGGACTTAATCCCCCAACTTAGATCGCGCCAGGGGGCGCGTTTGCAGAGTGCTGTAGGGAGGGGGCGGGGCCTCCGGCGAGATACCGGCTTTTAAAAAATATATATTTGTAGAAGGGGGCCTGAGCATTTAAAAAAAAAAAAAAGGGAAGGGGGCCGCGTGGCCTCCCTTCCCTGGGCCGCTATTGGCCCCGGGGACCCCATCCCCGGGGCCTGGCCAGCATTTTTAAAAAAAAATCGTTTGGAGGGAGGCCGCGTGACCCCCCTCCTGAGGCCTATAATGGCCCCGGGGACCCCATCCCCCGGGGCATTGCCTTGTTTTTATTTTTTTTAAAAATAGTACGGGAGGGGAGCAGCGTGGCCCCCCTTCCCTTGGCCACTTCTGGCCCCGGGGACCCCATCCCCCGGGGCCTGGCCTCACCGTTGGGGACCGTGGGGGGAGCCACAATGCCCCCACGGTCCCGCCGGCTCCCCGCCTCCTGCGGGAGCCAGCATTGATTTTGCACAAGGGGAGCTGCTGACATGCAGCTCCCCTTGTGCAAAAGCAATCCTGCTTTGGTTTTTGGACGAGAGAGCAGGTTTCCTGCTCTCGCGTCCAAAAACCAAAGCAGTGTTTGCTATGGCAGTGCGGGAGCCGCAGGGCTCCCGCTCTGCCATAGCAAACAGCAATGTCCCGGGCGTGGGCACCCCGGGACATTACAGGAGCCGGCCCTGGGGGGTGGCGGTCCCCAGGGCCATCAAGGGCTGCAGGAGGGGGGCCGCACGGCCCCCCTCCCTACATTTCAAACCCCGGGGAGGTGGTGGTCCCCGGGGCTCGGGGGGCCCGCGAGCCCCCCCCTGATTAATAACGGAAGCCACGGGGAGGTGGTGGTGGTCCCCGGGTCTTAGTGGGGCCCTCGAGGCCCCCCCCACTAATCAAGGAAGCCCCGGGGAGGTGGTGGTCCCCGGGGCTTGGGGGGGGCCCGCGAGGCCCCCCGCCCCTATTATATAAAAGCCCCGGGGAGGTGGCGGTCCCCGGGGCAGCGTGGGGGGAGTTGGGACCCCCCCCACGTATTTATTATTGAAGCCCCGGGGAGGTGCCAGTCCCCGGGGCTGCGGGGGGCAGCGTGCCCCCCCACACACTATTAACTAAGCCCCGGGGAGGTGGCGGTCCCCGGGGCTGCGGGGGCCCCCGCAAATTAATTACGCATTGCCCCCGGGACCTGGCCCACCCGGGGGCTTAAGTACAAGGAAGCGTGGACCCCCTGAGCAGGCCTAGGGGGTCAGGGTGTTTCTACCCTGCCCCCTTTTCTTGTTTTTCACTTTTTTTTTTTTTTTTACTGTTTTCTTGTGACTCGGTTACCGAGTCACAAGATGGCTGCCAACACTTCCTGGTTTGGAGTGTTGGCAGCCAATTAGACTGAAGCTCGTGCTCGGGAGGAATCGCGACTCCTCCTCGGTGTTCACATATCGATATTTTTTATTTTTTTAATTTCTCAGGAACTACTGAACGGATTTATACCATTTAAAACAAGCATTGGAAATGCAATAGGTCTCGCATTTGCTTATGTTAGAGCTATTGGCGTTGTAAATGGCGTTGTAAATGACAATGTCTTGCATAAGTACAGTTCGAATTATTTAACTGCAGCGCCCACCTCCCCGGTGCCTAAAATGACCAGGGATCTCTCGGGTAATAACTGGATTGAACACACCACACTTTAACGCCTAAGATGGCCACAAGTCAACTTGCACTTCATCTAAGTGCTCCCACTACTCATGTAACAACTAACATTACACCCAAACACCCTGACACTGAGTCAATGGCGCCGCAGCGCCAGTTTACGCCTGAAATTGCTCCAAGTCACCGCATAATGAACGCAGCTGCACCGCACCGTACTTTAACAACTAACGCTACCTCAAATTAAACAGAAACAATGTAGCCCCGTGGCACCACAATTGTATGCCTACAATGACCCAATATTGTCCTGAAATTAAGTAAACTCCACACCATCATCTTTAATGCTGAAAATGACTTCGAACTACCCGAAAATTAATTGAGATGCAATATACCGCAGTTTGGCCTCAAACCTTACCCCAAATCCATTAAATGATGTCAACTGCCCCACAGCGCCATTTGAAGCTAACAAAATGATTCCACCTCACACTGGGATACATCTAACTAAATCACACCACATTTTAACACGTAAAATGCCCGAAAACGTTCCTGATATTAATTTAACTGCACCACGCCACCCTGGAAGGTCAAAAATAGTCCAAAACAAACCCTAGGTTTATCTGCACTACACTACCGCTTTTATCTCAAACTACTCTGACATGAGCGTAACTGCACCAACCCCTAAAACAACTCTGATTCACGGAAAAATTAATGTTACTTCACCACAGTACGATATACTGCATACATCACCCCGATTTGCCCCGAAACACACTTTACTGCCCGCCTCACTCATAACGCCAGAAATTACCACGAAACAACCCTGAGGTTATTCTAAAAGTCCAATATGAAAGGATTCTGAAATTGTGTTAACTGTCCTATGGCATGGTGTAACGATTATATTATAGTACAGCTCCCTGGAGGCCATACAAAGACTCGTGATAGTTGTGTAATCGGAAAAAATACAAAAGAAGGAGAAACTGGTAGTAGACGTGCAGGGAATTGGTGCACACGCCATTTATTTTATTTTTTTGCAGTTTTATACAGCGCTAACTTGACCCGAAGGTATTTGAGCGCTTTACATGAGCACCAGATGCATTATACAAGGACGCATTTGTGTTTTTTTTCTTTTTTTGGTAGGCAGGGAAGATTAAGTGATTTGCCCAGAATCACAGGATGTTGATCCGACGCCGAGGCTCGCCTGGTTCTCCAGCTCCAGAGTCGGCCGCTCTGGTTGTTAGCTCTGGACATCCTCCACATGGTGATGGCCGTTCTGTGGTTGAGATAGGCTTTCCAAATTTGTATTTCTCCGAAAATAACCGCCCCCAGCTTCCTTTCAGGCAATTGTTTATTGTTATAAATATGGCCTGAACACCAATATTCGATCATTTTAGTGCTTGGAAGAGCTGCGAATGCGATCTTCGTTGTTGTTTTCTGTTTTTTTAACTACACCTTAACGGTACAAAAAAACACAAACACTGAAAGGACACTCACCAAGAAACCACAATGCACGGACAGCGGAGTGCGGGTGGGGGGGAGGGGTGCGATAATCCACGAAGTGCGGGCGGGGGAGGGGGTAGGTGCGAAAATTCATGGACAGCGGATTGCGGGCGGGGGGAGGGGGGTGCAAAAATCCATGGACAACGGAGTGCGATCGCGCTTCGCAGCCGGAATTATCAGGACTTACTTCCGTCACGCAGAAAGACCCGCGTCCACAGGAGCGAAGATGTGTTTCCACTCTCCAATAAGGTATAGTCAGCCCAAGTAATCAGTCACTAGGGTAATGCCTAATACCTCCTAGAAGAGAGGAGACCGTCAAGGGAGAACCACCAGGGGGCGACCAGCAGTTGAACAGGGGTGCTGAAGTAGGAACTCGTCTAAGCGTGTGTTTCCAGGCTGCATAACAAGAAGAACAAAAAAAAAAGGGAAAGAAAAAACAATACACCTAATGTTAACAAAATATATGTCAAGCAAATCGTGTCAGCTAGGAGTATTTCTCTGAGAGAGCTTTCAGTATTGTTAATAGTGTACTGTTAACTTACTTCCACAGTTGCTGAGAGTTTCAAACACGTGGTCTCTTCAAGGTTAAGCAGAAAATAAAACTTATTCAGTTTGCTCTATTTAACAGAGCCGAGGTGCTAAGGTGTTGCCTTCTTGCAAAGTCAGAGGAAGACAGAAGCGAGTGAAGGGGTAGGAATTTGGGGTGAAATCCCTGAGAAAAGAAAAAGGGGGAGATCGAGGTTGCTGAATGTGTGGTATTGTTGTAAGCAAACTCAGCCAAAGGGAGAACTTGTACCCAGTCACTGGAAACTGTGCTTAATAAACAACGTAAATACTGTTCGAGTGTTTGATTAGTTCTTTCTGTTTGCCCATCTGTCTGAGGATGATAGGCCGAAGAGAGTCGATGGTCTATATGTAGGGCTGTGCACATGCCTTGCCAAAACTTGGAAATAAACTGAGCCCCACGGTCTGAAATTATCACTGTGGGCAAGCCGTGTAACCTCACGATCTGTTTAATAAAGACTTCTATCAGTTCTTTGGCTGTTGGTAGTTTTCTGAGAGGGATGAAATGGGCCATCTTGGATAACAGGTCTACTACCACCATTATAGTTGTGAATCCACGTGTAACAGGTAAGTCAGTAATGAAGTCCATGCTAATGGATGACCAGGGAGTGTGGGGAATGGGCAGGGGCGTCAGTAATCCAGCAGGTGCACAATGAGAGGCTTTTTGTCTAGCACACGTGGGGCATGCTTTCACAAATTCACTGATGTCCTTAGTCATACCTTTCCACCAAAACCATCTCTGACAGGTTTGTCCGGTTTTCTCTCCTCCAGGATGACCTGCTAATGGGAGGGTATGGCACCATTTCATGATTAAGGCACGGAGATGCTCCGTAGGTAAGAACAGTCGTTTATCATGGTAGTACAGATTGTTTACTATAGTGTTACGAGGGTCTGCCAACCATTCAGTACGATTTAATGCAAAATAAGCAAGGGTTAGGTCATCCAAAAACTTCTCCGACTCCCCTTTGGTGATCTCTCCTACTGCAATGATTTTTTGTCAGGGATAATGGGGACTGGAGAGTCCATAGTTACTCTACAGTCTCTCCCCAATCGAGATAGAGCGTCTGCCTTGCCTTGTTTCACCCCAGGGCGATACGTGATGATAAAATCGTATTCGCTAAAAAGGAAACCCACCTCAACTGTCTAGGTGTGAGAGCTTTGGCTGATTTAAAAAATTGAAGATTTCTGTGGTCGGAGTATATGGTGATGACATGTGGAGATCCTAGTAAATAATGTCTCCATTCTTGGAATGCCAGTTTAATAGCTAGTAGTTCTCGTTCTCCTATTGTATAGTTTTGTTCTGCAGGTAGGAGTTTCTTGGAGAAGTATGCGACAGGGTGCAGGCTCCCTGTCTTGCGGTCTCTTTGAGACAACACTCCGCCCACAGCGTATTGAGAGGCATCGGCCTCCAAATAGTATGGTTGGGTACCATCAGCATGGCGGATGAAGGAGCCGAAGTAAACCTGTTCTTCAGGGTACAGAAGGCTTTTTCAGCTTCATCTGTCCAGTTGAATACTACTCCTTTCCTCAACAATTTAGTGATCGGGGTTATGATGTCCGAGAAATGGTCTATAAATCTGCGGTAGAAATTGGCAAACCCTAGAAAGGACTGTACTTCTTTCACATTACTAGGGCTTGGCCATTTCGTTATGGCCGACACTTTGGAGGGGTCCATGTGTACCCCTTCAGGGGAGATAACAAAACCTAGGAAATTCACACGTTTAGTGTGAAAGGTGCATTTGTCAAGTTTGGCAAAGAGATGGTTATCTTGAAGGCGTTGTAAGATTTTCTTAACGTGTCCTACATGTTCTTGCTCAGACTGTGAATAGATTAGTATATCGTCTATATAGACGATTACGAAAAGATCTAAATAGTCACTCAATATCTCATTCACAAAAAACTGAAAAGCAGCAGGGGCATTGCATAAGCCAAAAGGCATTACACAATACTCGAATAGTCCGAATTTTGTGCGAAATGCCGTCTTCCACTCATCTCCTTCTCTTACTCGAATTAAGTGGTAGGCCCCACGGAGGTCAAGCTTAGTGAAGATCTTAGCGTTTCGCACTTGGTCTAGAAGGTTGGAGATGAGCGGAAGAGGGTACTTGTTTTTAACAGTCACCTTGTTAAGCGCGCGGTAATCCAGACAGGCTCTCAAGCCACCTTCTCGTTTTGGAATAAAAAAGATGGGCGAGGATACAGGAGATGTAGAATGCCTGATGAATCCTTTCTGTAACATGTCCTGGATATAGTCATGTAAATACTTGGTCTCTGGTTCTGTTAAGGCATAGATTCTGCTGACGGGTAAGTCAGCGCCAGGGACTAGATCTATCCGACAGTCGAAAGAGCGATGGGGAGGTAATGCCACAGCTTTGACCTCATCAAAGACATGTCGGTATTCTACATATTCTTCGGGTAACTCTAGCTGTGCCTCTCCTTCTACTGCACAACAGATAGGGGACTGCCACTGTGTTGCGTCTTGGTAACAATGTAATACACAATAGTGGGATCTCAAGGTGACTTTTCTAGTGACCCAGTCAATGCAAGGGTTGTGTAATTGCAACCATGGCACCCCTAAGATGGCTCCAAAATTGGGAGTGTCAATTAAGTCAAAAGAAATGTTCTCTGCATGTCCATTATCACACAACATGACAATGTCAGTAGTCTGATAAGTCAGTAACCCAGAAGACAACTCAGAGCCATCAACGGCTCTTACTTTCTCCGGTTGGGCCTTGGAGATAAATTTGATCCCCAGAGCTTTAGCCAAGGTGATGTCCAAAAAGTTCCCGTGGCCCCAGAGTCCAGTAATATAGAAATAGCTTTTCTATGTTGAGAAGGTAATATTAGAGTCACTGAGATAGTAAAGTGTTTAGGTACAGACGCCATGGTGTTGGCTAGAAATTGTGAGATCTGCATGAGGATAGAACTTGGAGGATCGATCTCTTTGTCCTTCAAGTTTCTTAGTTTCCCGCCTGTGTAGCGAAACCGCTTTTTACACTGGGGGCTTTATAAGCGGTTTTGGGTTTCACGGTACAATCCTTAGCGTAATGACCGCTTTTGCCACAGTAATGACAGAGATTAAGCCGCCTACGCTTCTCTCTCTCTTCGCTAGATAATGGTCCGCGAATGCCTCCTATTTGCATAGGTTCGCTCGTGTCTTTGACTTCCTTCTTTTCTCCTCTGTGCGGCACGAAACTCGAGTAGTCTCCCTTAGACTTCTCACCTTTCCGCTCTCCAAGCCGGTGATCTAGTTTTACTACTAGGTCGATAAAAGAAGGGCAGTCTTCAGGAGGGTCCACTATCTGTGACAGGATGTCCTTTAACTCGTCCTTTAAACCCCGGTAAAACAGAGAGGTTCTTTTCTCCTCAGGCCATTGAGTTTCTGTAACTAGTCTGTTGAAGGAAGTGATATAGGTTAAAAGATCCTTAGATCCCTGCTTGAGTCCGAGCAATTCATTATCACTAGCCTGCATGTACGTATGTCGTGCAAAGAGGCTCCTCATGCGTTCTTTAAACTGGGGGAAATCATACAATACCGGGTCGTTGTTTTCCACAAGGGGCACCGCCCAAAGGGCTGCGTTTCCAATGAGATAGGAGATAACAAAAGCGACTTTGGCCGCATCATCTGGGAAGGAGGCAGATCTACAGAGGAACTCTGCACCCACCGGAAAGTCTTTGCCAGGTGATAATGAAATTAACAGGGTCAGCAGTCACAGAGTTCAGCTCTACAGAAACCAACAGAAACAGAAAGGAAACAGCTGACCTGTGATCTTCGGAGGAGATACAATGTAGCGAAGGCTTCGCTGGGAAAAGAATCCAAATTGGGCTGGGAAATCAGGTCCGTGTGAAGGGAGGCAGGCAATCTCCTCGAGTCAGCGCAGACACACGCTGGGAAGTGCTTCCAACTTTGAAGGGAGAAGTCAGCTGGGTGGAAGGAGAGGCAGACAGCCTCCCTCGGTAGCACGAGCGCACACTGGAACCAAAGGTAGGAATCCTGGAAACGCTGTGTCGAAGGTTCACAAGGCTCTCAGGACAAACAGGAAGAGCTCCTCACAGAATCCGGGTCAGGGGCGTGGTCCTATTCCAAGGAAGAAGTAAACCAAGCAACGATATGGGTAGGGAATCTACCTTTATACCCTGTGAGTCATCTGACCTGGTGATGCCTGGGTGTTTTCGGCAACAGTACACTTTTAAGAACACAGGATGACCCACAAGGTGCATTATGGGAAATGTAGTGAGGTGGTTTTCGGCTATGTCAGCGTGCACGCAGTCTGGCGCGTAACAGTAATGACAAAAAGAAAGTGCTCACCCAGTAATTAAAGGAGACAGTATCACGCCGCAAGTAAAGGATCCAGTCCGGGTGGGCGGGGCCAAAAGTGGACAGGGCGGTAACAAGGAGGGACTAAGAAGCCTCCTTTACAATAGAAAGCCAGCGTTTAGCTTGAACTATGACGCAAGCAAATGGGAAGAAGGGGCGTGGCTTCAAGTCCCCTTCTGAAAGTGTATCGATCACAATAAGCCTCGCAGAGCGAGGAGCGCACGCGCGCTCCAGCGCTAGGTCTGCGAGACCTAAAAAAGGGCGCTTTCTGAACCAAGAGCTACCTTTTTGCCAAGTTTGGTGTAATTCCATTCAGCAGTTCGGGCTGTAGCCTGTTCCAAAAATTCCTATGGAAATTAACATGGGGAAAACATGCTGTGGGACCCCCCTTTTTTCTCAGCCCCCGCTTGACGAATCACCCCGAAACTTTCAGGACAGGAGCTGACCGGAGCGCCCCACCAGTTTTTAAAATTTCGCGACGATTCGTCAAACGGCGCCAAAGATATTGGCAAATCAAAAAACGCTTTTCCTATGGATAATAGGTCCTAACTATAACTAGCTACTGGCGACCGCCAGTAGATAATGTGTGTATATGTATATGTATATATATATATATATATATGTATATGTATATGTATATATATTTATATATATATATATATATATATATAATATATAATATATATATATATATATATAATATATATATATATATATATATAATATATATATATATATATATATAATATATAATATATATATATATATATATAATATATATATATATATATATATATAATATATAATATATATATATATATATAATATATATATATAATATATAATATATATATATATATATATATATATATATATATAATATATATATATAATATATAATATATATATATATATATATATATATATATATATATATATATATATATATATATATATATATATATGCCCTGAACGACTAGTGTTGCGTTGACAGCGTTAACCACAACGCTGGTAAGTATCAAACAAGAAAAACCTCTACTCCACTTCTGGAAAAGAGCACGCACACGAGGGCTATTTGGGTTAAGGCCTTTTATTAAATGAGCCTCCTCTGACCCAGCATAGAGAGACGCGTTTCAGCTGACGCAGCAGCCTTCCTCAGTCTAGTGTGCGCCATTTTGGTAACAGCCTATATACATTTTAAAAACATAGACATAGACAAAGTTCATGGCATCGGAAATTTAAATATTACATTTGAATTATCTTAAAAACAGTGAATGAATACTGAATTACATTAATATTATGTACATGATGGCTGTTAATATCGGCAACTGTATGATACCTAGTGCATCAAATAATTTTTGAAAATAAAGTGCAAAGCGCATAGTGAACCGAACCATTGTAGTACATACAATAATTTATACTTCAACACTGACAATAAATGCCTTCATGTTATTTTGAACCTAGTATTCCCTAATAATCACCGTAGGCCATTGTATAAGAAACCATCGCGCTGGTCACATGGTTAAAAGATGTATAGCAATCGCGCTGCTCAAAACTACAATTTGAGGGAGACACGCTACATTACGTTGAAATTACACTGCACTTAAAAGCACCTTCGGGGAGTGCTCGTAAAATCTTGTCAGGCTCAATATGAAAAACGGTAAACAGCTGTGCTAGTGTGCAATATCAGTGTTAGAATTTTTTTTAAATGGTAATATTAACTAGAAACATGCCGCATATTAACTCAAACATATAGGCGCTGAAGTGCACAAATAATTGCCACACCCCAAATGCACAATTCGAGCCTCAATGTTATTAGTCTTTTAATACACAGGCCGGGACTACTCCTCCCATAATGCCTTAGGAATATCACTCCAATGCTTGGAGGCATCGCCTGTGTCGACATTGAAGATCGTGTATTAGTCCTGATAAACACGGGCATGTAAGCGCAGACTCGTTGCTGCAGCGTCTTTCTGAAGGATAATATCCATTGCTTCATCCATTTTACTCGTTCACCGCCTTTAAACTAACACAGCGATTTCATGCCCGGACTCCCCAAGGGCTCAGAATAGCTTTAGTCACCTGCATCCGAGGCCAACCGTAATGAGCATGATAACGGAAAGTCTCCACTGACGCAGCCGCCTATTGACATGCAACCAAACACAAGCGGGGTCGGGGGAGACCAATGTGCAAAAAATTATTAAGCCCCATAGTCCTCACCGCATAACACGGTGCCCAGTCACCATGAGCCACGTCGGTATTCTGAGTAGGGCATATCGAGACCGGGAGAGGACTGAGCCCTGCGCTGAATGCCAAGTGACCTCCTCGCTGCAGACTGAGGAGGGCTGCTGCGTCAGCTGAAACGCGTCTCTCTATGCTGGGTCGGAGGAGGCTCATTTAATAAAAAGGCCTTAACCCAAATAGCCCTCGTGTGCGTGCTCTTTTCCAGAAGAGGAGTAGAGGTTTTTCTTGTTTGATACTTACCAGCGTTGCGGTTGATGCTGTCAACGCAACACTAGACGTTCAGGGCCACCAGTTCCAGCCGCAATCTGGAGGAAGTAGCATGGAAGTGCAACACTGACGGCCCCCATGATGTCCGCCGGGAAGAGAAGTTGTGGACGACAGCAGAGTGAAGGGCAGTGTCCCTCGAGCGAGGAGGTCACTTAGCATTCAGCGCAGGGCTCAGTCCTCTCCCTGTCTCGATATGCCCTACTCAGAATACCGACGTGGCTCATGGTGACTGGGCACCGTGTTATGCGGCATGTTTCTAGTTAATATTACCATTTAAAAATGTTTCTAACACTGATATTGCACACTAGCACAGCTATTTACCGTTTTTCATATTGAGCCTGACAAGATTTTACGAGCACTCCCCGAAGGTGCTTTTAAGTGCAGTGTAATTTCAACGTACTGTAGCGTGTCTCCCTCAAATTGTAGTTTGAGCAGCGCGATTGCTATACATCTTTTAACCATGTGACCAGCGCGATGGTTTCTTATACAATGGCCTACGGTGATTATTGGGGAATACTAGGTTCAAAATAACATGAAGGCATTTATTTTTCAGTGTCAGTGTTGACGTATATATTATTGTATGTACTACAATGGTTCGGTTCTTGCACTATGCACTTTATTTTCAAATATTATTTGATGCACTAGGTATCATACAGTTGCCGATATTAACAGCCATCATGTACATAATATTAATGTAATTCAGTATTCATTCACTGTTTTTAAGATAATTCAAATGTAATATTTAAATTTCCGATGCCATGAACTTTGTCTGTCTATGATTTTAAAATGTATATAGGCTGTTACCAAAATGGCGCACACTAGACTGAGGAAGGCTGCTGCGTCAGCTGAAACGCGTCTCTCTATGCTAGGTCGGAGGAGGCTCATTTAATAAAAAGGCCTTAACCCAAAAAGCCCTCGTGTGCGTGCTCTTTTTCAGAAGTGGAGTAGAGGTTTTTCTTGTTTGATATATATATATATATATATGTGTGTGTGTGTGTATATATATATATGTGTGTGTGTATATATGTATGTATATGTATATATATATATATATATATATCTGGTTACGTGCTGTTAAAGCATAAACAGTTAAAAATTAAATGGTATTAATCAAGAAGTTTAAAAATTAACTTCTCTTCCAGGGGAATCCTCATCAAAGTCATAAGTACTGAATTGTCCCGGCGACGTGCGGGGACCCCATAGCACATATTAAATATATTATTGTAGTATCTGGTGGGACTTATGACTTGAGACACAGTGAGTTGGTTTAAAGATACGTGTATTTATTGTTATAGTTGATGCACAAAGGTTGGTATTCCAATATCGTCTTCTTTTCTCTTCTTGCAGAAATAGGGAAACCGGGACCACTGATATGATGTACGCCCTCAAAGGAATGGGAATGCCACAGTTAAGTGCGCAATAAGTATATGCTGCTTTGTGAGGAATGTCACCCGATTTGTCCTGACCCCATCATCAAGTGCAGGTAGTGGGTAAAGGAGGATGGCAAAATAACTAAAGTAGTAGTGTAATCCTAGTTAGTGTCACTAGGGAAACACATAAATGAAATTTCTGTAATCAGAATGCATGAATAGGGTTTAAATTGATAGCTTAGCATGAATGAAGACTTTAAAGACATGCCGTCTGAAGTTTTATGGAGAGGGAAAACCCTGACCCTGATTCCCCACCGCAGCTCGGGCTTCACCCTCCCTTCTGCTATACTTTCCCAAGAGACAAGTGCATATCGGAGGAGCGTGGCGGGGCGCCTCGTGGGGATGGTGGCCGCCTGATATTCTTCCGACTTTGGTTAGTTGAGCAGGCGTATCTTCCCCTGTCAGAGTCCCCTTCCTCACATCATCTCCTGGACCACGCGCTGTCGACTAATATCTCCATCAGTGTCTCAAACCGCATATCTTCCTGCTTGTTTCCCCGCTCCCTCAGTTGTTAAGGAGCCTTGATCTGCATCATGTGAATCCTTTGCTCCTCGGAATTAAAGGGACCATGGCCCCTTGTCAATGCCTGGCAATCCTCCTGTTTCTGATTTCCGGTAGTCATAGAAAGGAAGAAAGGACTAAACGTCCTGATGTCTGCTGCCTAACATCCTCTCTCTGCTGGAAACACCAGCAACATTATGGGAGGAGGTGGTGGTAACGAGCCAAGGGAAATCATCCAGTCCAACACCCCCCGCGCGGGCCCCCTTGGATGCTTTGGGTCCTTATGGGCCAACAAGACCTCCCTGTTACCTCCAGTATGCCCCACACAGTGGGATTGCTGAGAGGTGGTCAGAGGCCATGCCCCCTTTTTCCACCACTCTGCAAACGCGCCTCTCGGCTGACAGACTGTTACAGACATTCACACAACCAAGTCACTCACCCATGCATTCACTGAGACACCCAATCACTCACTTATACAGTCAGTCACGCACCCACTGAATAATCCATACAGGCACTTATACACCCACTGATTCACCAATACACCTTGGTATATATATTTAACACTCATAAAGTTTAAAAAAACATTCAGTCACTGGATGATGTAATTAGTGATGTCATCAGTGATGTCATTTGAGATGTCATCAGTGATGTCACTGACTATGCAGGGGTGTGGAATTCCTATAGCCGACTTCCAGGTCATTATGTTTGGGGTCAAGGAGAACATGAACACGTTTTCATGTTTGTTTTGTCCTTGGGACAAGTAGGCCCAACCCCCTGAAGCACAAACTCTTTGGCTGCCAGTTTACAGTACAACATTATGGATCATGGAAAGGTATTGTATGCAGTTAAGGTAATATTTGTGTCCATATGTTAAAGCTGTTTGAACTTGTATTTAGGGTTCATTAATACAAAGCCTTTCTTATTAGGGAGAGCGCGCTAAGGAAATGTTGTAAGCTCGGACTGCACTACTGACAGTGGTTCCAGTGTAAAAATGTGTACACATGTTTGCAGACTTTAACAATATGAGGCTACATACAATGCTCTCAGAATGCTCTCTAGTTAGATGCAAATATCTGCAGAATTTTGAAAACAAGATTGATGATCCTTTGCTTTCAAAATAAAATGTTCACAAAAAAAATACAACTAGGAACAAAAATGTATTACTAAACTACTGTGAAATTGTAAGTAACATTTCTTTGAAGCATCATTTAGTAAAATGTGTTGCTGCATGCAAGTATTTTAAAATATTATTCATAATGGAAAATCAGTGCAACCAGTTTCAACAAGATAATGAGAAACATGAAAATAATAAAGCATTGGCTAAGTCAATAGGTCTGATATTGGTGGTCAGCCTTTTGGTTTTGTCAATGCGTGTCTTGGTTTGATATGGTGTTTGTACAACTTTGTGGGAGCTGCCAGGCCCTCACCATTATAACAAACATTGGCAAAAAGCAATAATATTTTTTGGTCTCAAAAAGTATAAGCAGAAGCCAGTCGATGGATAGAGAGAAAGATAGAATTTTAATAAAAGCAAAAGATCTTGGTTAGCTCCACACCTAATTTGGGCCCAATTCTTAAAGAAAGTCACAAAATTGCACCCATGGTATATGTCCCTGCATTAGAGCAGATTTACGACTTTCATGAATTCACAAGAATTTACAGAAGTAGGCCAGAAAATCGTACGCCTAGAAAATTTGTGAACTGCTTTTTAGCACGAGCAAATATGCAAGTTTAAATTTGCTCAAGAGAAAATGTGTTGAGCATTTATTTACAAGTTTATTTTCCATACAACCACTTTTTTCCCCACCCCTGGAAGAAGTTTTACTTCTGCCATTGTTAGGAGTAAATTTCCAACCTTTCTCAATATGGGAATAGATTGGAGAAAAGCAGGCGAAAACCTCCAAAACATGCAATTTAGTAGGTTTGCACAGACTCAAAAGGGCATTCCAACTCTGGAACTATTGCTTAATGCTACTTCCATCCCCAATATGCAGATCTGCGGAAAGGTGGCAAAATAAAGAAATTGCTAGAATTCAAACCCTACTATAGTATGAGTAAATTTCTCTTAGGGCTCATGTTTTTCTCCCACAGTGCTAGGGCCTTGACACCTTCGGGTAATTGTTTGCGCTCTAAAAATCTCTGTAACATTAACATTAATATCAGAGCTTTTATATAATGATATTGCTGCCATAAATTGTCGCTGCACTTCGTGGCATCAAAGGAACCAGTGGATTTTCTTTACAGGACAAGTAGATTTCTGAAGCAACCTGTCCCATGGACACGTAGATATTTTATTAAATTCCACCCCCCTGCCATGTCATGAGTGTAATATGTGAGGTCATAAGCAGTGCATTGTGGGGGCGCGAGTTATTGTTAGCTCAGCTAACTATAACTGCTGAATTTCTCTGGTTTTGTACGAGTGAAATGTCAGCTAACTATAACGTCCCTGTAACCTTTGGTTTTTTCAGTGAATTTCTAAGGTTTTTTTAAATTATATTTCCTAACTATAACTTCTCTGTAACCTTTGGTTTTTTTCAGTGAATGTGAATATTTCTATCCATCCAGCCACTCTGTTACTGCAGGTTAGTAATACAATTTTATTGGCACATGAGGATAACGCGTTTAGACTCCATACTTCATATATATTTATATATATATATATATATATATATATATATATATATATATACACAGCCTTTAGAGGCTAAACATGCCCAAATTACATTGAGTTTTCATTTAAAAGCATCTCACAATTATCTAACATTTCTGTAAAAACAGAAAAAGAGACTATAAAGTGTAATCACAGCCTTTATTTGAAAGGAAACTGCAAGGAAATGAGAGGCATTGTTAGCCAATAGGTTGCATTTATAGCATAACAGAGAAAACTGTCACCGTGCCTTTCAGGACCCCCTGTATCCTATCATGCCCCACAGGTGACAAGTCAGTTCTTTTTTCTGGCGCATTCAGTTAGTATCCTGGAGCACTGAGCTCTCCAGCTTTTTGACATTTTGTCAAGAAATTCGCTTTAAAAAAGCAAATTTTTGCTATCATTCGACGGTTTTAGGTACCTATAGTATTTAACACTATTTTTCTTACTGAGAAATAATTTTTTTCTGTCACATCATGCCTTCACTATTCGTGAAGTGCCCTTCTTGTGGTTAAAAAGAAGGTGCAGACTGATCTACACTTAGTCTGTATTATTTGTCTCATCATCCAGAGACATGCTACTATTGTCAGAAATTTTCCAAAAGAACTCTGAAGGACAGAGAGAATATCAGGCTGCACGACCTACAAGAGAGAGGAAAGACTGGATTTTCAACAGGCTTTGGGGAGTCTCAATCCTCCTTCAAAGAGCCCTCTTCTCATTAGAAGTCAGCATGTAGAGGAAGATCTCATAAAGCAGATGAGAAACGCTAACCCCCATTGATGCTGACAGGGGGTCAAAATTGGGGGAAATTCATGTGTGTTCGCCATCGGAGTTCGGCGTCGAGAGTAGCCTTGGAGACCCATCAACACTCGACATCGAAGACTTAAGTGTCGTTGAAGCGCCCGTCATCAACAAGGTCCCCGTTGAGACATTCACAGGTATTTCTGTCGACGCCGAAGTGACATCGGCCGTAGATGTCGAAGCAACTGGCAACGGCATCCATATCGACGTCGAGGCATTCGCTGGCAGCTCCGTCGACACAGTACCGGCCGTCGATGTTGAAGAACCAGGCCACGGCTGAAGATACGCTGTCAAAGGGTTTGAGCCGATTGTCAACGTCGATGAACTCTTCGGCAGCAAAGGAATCTCCCAAAGATCTACAGTCGACGTCAAAGACCACATATAATAGGAAATCGGCATCAAGAGGCCGTTCCCACTCATCGGGGATGTGGATTTTGCCTTCTGGATCAGTGGAATCAGGGTCTCTAGCACCAGTTTTATCTCCTGATGACCCACCTGTTAATCTCTCTCCACATTGGCTAGAAAGTGCACGCAAGTGGCGTGAGCCTCCTCAGAGTCCCGGCTCAGACTGTTCACAGACCTACTACATATCGAGGGTCACTCTGCATATGCCATTACCAAAAGACATCCACCATTGGCATGTTCTCTGAATTTGCCATGCACACTTCCAAACAGACGTGCGCTTTCCCAGCAGTTTCCATAAAGGTCCAAGTTTCAGAAGAAGCATAGATCAACGTCCAGGACCCCGCAGAGGCGTACATTAAGGTCCAGGACTTTGCAGAGGCATAGATCATGATCTAAGTCAACAAGAACCAGGTCTGCTTCCAGATCTCGACGAGTTCATCGATCCAGATCGCTCCATAGTAGGCATAGAACACCTTCCTGGTGTTCCTCTATGAGGGATTATTTGGTAACACTATCAGACATGCTGCCTGCAAGGGTTTCTCCGATCGATGACTTGATCACATTCAACAGTGTGTTAATTAGAGGTGCATCAAAATTGAACATTGACATTCCAGTGCCTACTGCATCATCCTCAGTAATTTTTGAGACTGCATCACAGAGTGGCATCAAGACCACTCCTACCTCTGGTCTCTGGTCTGCTAAAACTGGTGATGCAACTCTTCCTGACGTCGGCTTTTCGTTGAGCTGCGCCATCACGGATCCTTAAAAAATATAAGGCTCTGGACTAGGACCCGCTATTCCTAAAGACTGATCCACCATCAGATTCCGTCATCATAGCAGCTCCTCGAAAAACACACTGTCACTACCTCATCATTTGTGACCCAGACAAAGACAGTAAGCAGATGGACGCTATAGATAACAAGATGTGCGGCTCATCCACTTCTTTCATGAGGGTGGCCAGCGCCTCTGCTTTGCTAGAGAGGTACGATAGGGCACGTTGGGACTTTCTTTTCAGATTCACGGACAAGCTACCAAAGGAAGACAGGCAGGACTTCCAAGAAATCCTCCAGGAGGGTGACCTAGTCTCCAACCAGGTCATTAGTGGAGCTGCGGATCCTAGCTCACATGGATACTCCCACGGCATCTGCCAGATGGCTTTGCCTCACAGCTCTGAAACCTGAGGCCCAACATAGCATTCTCAACCTTCCGTTTACTGGCAACTCACTGTTTGGTTCACATGCGGACGATGAAACGTCCAAGATGAAAGCTAAGCTGGATACCCTCAAAGCTGTGGGCCTCAAAAAACGTAAAGAATTCCGACAAAGATATGGGTCCCATGATAGGCGTCCCTATCAACGGAGGGTTCAAACCCCTCACTGGGTCCCACAACAGCAATACCAGGCCTGATCACATTATCATCCTCGCAGACCAGCTCGGGGAAGAGGAGCACAGCGTCAACCTGCATCCTCTTCCACAACACCAGCCAAGCAATGAGCCCTTGCTTCTCCCTTCTCCGTTACCCAATCTGGTGGGGGAAAGTATTATCAAACACCTGAACGAGTGGCGCTCCATAACAAGCGACAAGTGGGTCTTGAATATTGTTCAAAGTGGTTACTCACTTCGATTCAAGTCCCCTTCCTACCTCTGTCCCACCTACAAAAACATGTCATCAGTGAATCCTCCTGCAAAACGAAGTCGCCAGTCTGCTCCAAAAGGAGGCCATAGAGGAGATCCCACTCTCCCAAAGGGGACAGGGAATTTACTCTAGCTATTTCCTGGTGAGGAAAAAGGTCCAAACGAGAATTCAGGCCCATTCTGGACTTGAGACTACTGAACAAGTTCATAAGCAAAGAAAAATTCAGGATGCTTGTCCTTCACCAGATCTGCCACCAACTCCATCAGGGGGGCTGGATGTGTTTCATCGATCTACAGGATGCCTACTTCCACATTCCGATCTCCACAGTACTCCGGAAGTTTCTATGCTATAAGTGGCATCCAAACACTACCAATACAAAGTACTACAATTCGGGCTGAAATCAGCACTTCACACATTCTCGAAATGCATGGCCAGAGTGACAGCATCCTTAAGGAGGAAGAGAATATTTGTCTACCTCTACTTAGACGACTTGCTCATAAAGAGCCACTCCCCGTCACAAACGGAAAGCCATTTTCATGTTTGCATCAAGACCCTGCAAAGTCTAGGTCTCCAGATCAATTTCAAGACATCTATACAAAACCAAACCAAAGGCTACACTACCTTGGGGCAGCCCTAAACACAAGGGACGCAAGAGTATATCCTTCGGAGGAGAGATTATCTCCAGTCAGTCTGAAATGTTACAATCTCCTACACACGTGACATCTATCGGCCAGACAGGTGGCATCTCTTCTAGGATTGATGGCCTCTTGCATTTTATCATCCCCAATGCCAGGTTGCACATGAGACCTCTACAACAGAGTCTAGAAGATTAGTGGATTCAGTTCTTAGACCACTGGGATGACAGGCTGACTCTCTCACAAGGTGCAATACAATCGCTACCATGGTGGTCTCAATGCCAGAACCTACTGGTAGGAGTCCCCTTCTCCCAGGACCCTCCCACACAGACTCTCATCACGGATATCGCCCTCCAGGGATGGGGTGCTCACATGGGCCCCCTGCAAACTCAAAGTCCGTGGTCAGACAAGGAACAGCAGTATCACATCAACATGCTGGAGCTGAAGGCGGTCCATCTAGCCCTCAAGTCCTTCTATCTATCCATAACAACAAGCTCTCTCCTGGTCCAAACAGACAGCACAACCACAATGCATTACTTAAACAAACAAGGGGGGGACTCGTTCTCGTCCCATATCTCTAGAAGCGCAGTCCATTTGGAACTGGCTAATAGCCAGAAACTTATCAATCTCCGCCATCCACTTTCCAGGAGTCCAAAACACTCAAGCGGACTCTCTGTCGCAAGTTCACCGAAACTCATGAATGAATTCTGCACGACGACGCCGTGCAAGACATCTTTCGAGATTGGGGGCATCTACAAATAGACTTGTTTGCAGACGAAAACAGCAAAAAATGTCTAGATTACGTGTCCAGGGTCGAAGGGGAATGCCCTTTTGATAGACTGGTCAGGGAAATTTCTTTACGCATTTCCCCCAACTCCACTGATTCCTACAGCGATCAACAAACTGTACAAGTCCAGGACCAGGATGATTCTCATAGCCCGTGGTGGTTCCCAGACCTGCTATACCTATCAGAAAGACCATACAAGAGGTTGCCATGCAGACAGGATCTCCTGTATAAGCTCAGAGGGCAAATGTATCATCCCAGCCTGCCCTCGCTGAGCTTGACAGCATGGCTCCTGAATTTCTTCAGGATGGGCATTTAGGCCTCTCCCAGGATTGTATGGACATCCTCGGAGGATCCAAAATACCTTCTGCCTGAAAATCCTATTCCTTCAAGTGGAAGAGTTTTTACTTGTGGTGTGCCCAAAATGATAATCATCTAATTTTGGTTCAAGAGAATGTGATTTTACCTTATCTCCTTCATTTAGTGAAGTCTGGCCTGCAATTTTCCTATATAAATGTACATCTGGCAGCCGTTACTGCTTACAGGAAGCCTCCCACTCAGATTTCTTTCTTTCAAATGCCTGTGGTCAAAGATTTTTAGAAGTCCTAAAGAAGGTATTCCATCCTGTAAGATCACCTTCTCCCTCATGGGAAATAAATATTGTTCTCTCAAAACTCATGGGCCCTCCTTTTGAGCCTATACACAAAGCTCCTTTTCAGCATGTCTTGTGGTAAGTGGCTATTCTAGTGGCTATTACTTCAGCATGTAGAGTCAGTGAGATTCAGTCTCTTGTGCTAAAGAACCCTTTACAGTATTTCAGGTGGTCATGATAACGCTTCCTAGTTTCCTTCCCAAGGTGGTTTTTGATTTTCACATAAACCAAACTATTTCTTTACCAACGTTCTTCCCTAACCCCTCCACCCGAGCAGAGGGGGCTTTGCATTCCTTAGATATTAAACGAGTACTCAAGCCTTACCTAGATAAAACAAGATATCGGGCAATTTGACCATCTATTTGTTAACTATGGTTCAATGAGAACAGGCATAGCTTCCTCCAAGCAGACCATCTCTAGATGGATAGTATCCTGTACAGTGTTTGCCTACCAGTTAGCCAACAAACACCGGCCAGGCCTAAGGCCCATTCTACTAGGGGCAAGGCAGCAACAGCAACAACTGCTCTACTGAGAAATGTACTCATTTCCGATATTGGCAAGGCTGCAACTTGTAAATCAGTACACACTTTTACCAAACATTACTGTCTAGACTCAGACACTCAGACAGATACTCTAGTAGGGCAGGTGTCTTTAAGGTATCTTTTTCGATAATTGCAACAGCTGCTTTTGAATGTTCTGGATTCGTCCGTAGGTGTGTGGGATGGGCTTGCAATTCTATTCAGTGCTTATGACTATTGATGAGGATCCCCTGGAAGAAAAGGATAAAGTGCTTACCTGTATTCCTAGTTCTCTTCAGGGGAATTCTCATCAAAGTCATGAGCAACCCTCCTTCGTCTTCGGATGAATCTTTCACGCAGCAGCTTATACATCCTTATCCTGTTTTTTCATGCCTCTCATTACCTTGCAGTTTCCTTTCAAATAAAGGCTGTGATTACACTTTATAGTCTCTTTCTGTTTTTACAGAAATGTTTGATAATTGTGAGATATTTTTAAATGAAAACTCAATGTAATTTGGGCATATTTACCCTTTTTTTCTATAAGATATATATATGTGTGTGTGAGATTAAAAGTACATTATTGGTGTTATACATATATGTATTCAATATATTTAATATGTGCTCCGGGGTCCCCGCACGTGGGCGGAACTTTTCAGTGCTTATGACTTTGATGAGATTTCCTCTGGAAGAGAATTAGGATTACAGGTAAGCAATTTATCCTTATGCCTCCACAGTTCCTATCTTTTCGATGCAGAGATCTCCACACACGTACGCAGTCATTGTAAATGTGGGAGCCTCATATAGGGGTGTCTGGAAAATGGGAAACACTTACCACAGAATTGGAAGGGTTTAGGAAGGGGTAGGGAAGGGTTAAGGTAGGAGTAAGGAGGATTTCAGGGAATAACATAGAAAGACCCACAAAAGAATAAGACCATTGCTATTCACAAACTGAACTTCTAAAGTTACTACAGCCAAAACAGCCCCAAAACAGTAGTCAATGTACTACACATGAGCATTGGAGTAAGCCCAGCACCACACATGGCCAACCACTGGTACTGCAACAGACTGCCATAGAAACAAATGGAGTCATCAAATATCTATAGCAATATATTGGAAAATAAGGGGACCTTATTTTTTTTAGATATAATAATTTTGTAGACATTTAAGTAAATTCTGTGTAAGCTATTTCACTGTATTTTTTTAACATCCATTTTTTTTAAAGCTAATACTGTGAATTTTATAACACGACTTACAACACTTCTAACACACCTGGTAATTTAAGGAGTGATTGTTCTGAACTCCACCACCTATCTACAGCTGAAACACATTTCAACCCTAACCAATCACATCCATGCTGACCACACAAGAAATTAACTTGCACACTAAGCAGCTTTTTCTGCCATCACTATGTTAGTGAATGTGTTTATTTGCTCCTCATTTTAAGGAATAATTATTTTAGAAGGAGAGAGAGAGAGGATTTCACACGCAAGAGCGGCGTGCGACTGACTTCCATCTCCGGTTATCAGCACTAAGCAGATAATAATATCGTTGTTCTGCATTGAGTCCATCATCATGAGCTCTAAGCTATGGAAGCTTTAATCAAGGAATACATTATCAATATTTATTATTGACATTTACGTGCTAGAAATCAAGACTACATCAGTGACATCCTATTGGTGTCCTTAGATATACCCATCACGGAATATGATGCTGGAACAACAATAGAGATACCTAATACGAATTATGATGCTGGAACAATAATAGATCCAGCACAGATACATTAGATAGACATTAGATATCATTGTTGAAGCTTTGTGGCCCTTTTTCCTGACGAAGGCACGGTGTTGTGCCGAAACGCGCGTAGAGAAGACCACTGTCATATTAATTGTGCCACACATTTCTGTTTATGAAATGTAGAATTGTAATTTAATGATCAAGGATAATGTCTTTTTAAACTTGTTTTTGAATGCATGAGATGGTATGAATGTAGATATGAATGGATCAGTGTGATCTCATTATTCGATTTTATAACCTTTTTTCTTTACCAAAACATCTTTAATAAAATAATTTTTGTACTTTTCTAGAAAAATAGTCATGTTGGTTCGTTTTTTTGCTTATTTATCGACTGCATAAAATTGATTGTAAAATGTTTGTTACATATATGTTGCCTTAAGTATTTACATTGATTTACTTTAGCCCTGCCTTAAGGAACATTATCTCTTTGCAGGGGCCTCCTCTTTACACTATATATATATATATATATAGAGAGAGAGAGATTTACATCTTCGGAATGCCCAGGGAACCAGTCATTTCCAGATACCGCTTCTCACTTATGGTTGACATGGTTGCAGACTGAGCAGCAGCAGCTTGATTCACCTAGAGCCTGCTCCTAGTCTATCCCTGTTTATGTCAAATAGTGGGTGCACCCCAATTCACGGCCACTGGATCTTTCCAGAGGGTCATCGCTGGCATCGTAAAGGCAAGACAGTCTTGATGCTTGTGTCAGGAACAGAGCTGTATAAACAGAAGTACGCACCAGTTTATCGATATGCCACAGTTACTGGTGGAAAGGCAAAGAAAGGGTGGTAAAGCATTTTATGCCTTTGTCCGCTTCCCTTGTGCATAGATGCCATTGTCCCTGTGGCAGTTCAGCCATCTCACCACACAGCACACATTTTCCGCAACAGACACCACTAGCACTCCATAAACGTGAAACCTGTTTGTGATCTTAGGGGCTGCTTCACTGATAAGTACACTTCCTTTCCTAGAAGCACACACAACAAATACATCTTCTAACAAGCACCTCTTGGGCATTGCTTGGTTGCTGGGGATTTTGAAGACGTGTAGCTGATTGGTAAGCAACAACAACTCACACTGGCGCAGCATGTGCATCTGGGGGTTGCATCTTAAACATACTCATTTATCACAACACCACAAATCACGCACATTACCTCGACACCCACTGCATGTATGTAGGCATTTAGAATAGAGGCCCATTTCTAACATTCGATATCTCTTTGTTGCAGGTGATGCCAGGTGTGCTCTCTCTCCTACTCCTCACAACCTATAGGCATCCAACCACTCTACCTGAACAGAGCTACAGTAGGCCACACATATATACAAGAGCCATTATTGAGCGCACTTTTGGCATCCTTAAGTTATAATTCAGATGTCTTAACTGTATGGAGTGCTGGTGTACTCTCCAGAAGTTGTGTGTAGGATTGTTGTTGCTTGTTATGCGTTGCATAACATCACCAACTAATGGGACTATAGATCTTGACCATGATTTACGCCCACATACAGGTACCCAGGGTGGATTACAGAATAGAGGTCGGAGAATTCAGGTGCGGGATCGATTAGTTAGCTCTTTTTTTTCTTGAGCTGCTAGTTTTGTTGCTCTGTGTATGTGGGTGTACAGTCTCTTGTTAATGATGAATGGTGGACTACCACACTGTCTGTATATACAACCCAGAGCCGTGCTTCCCAAACATTTTAGAACCACAACCCACATTTTTGAACGACAAACGTTTGGGACCCACCTAGCTTTAAAGGACATGATATGGGCGTTTTTTTTTTTTTAATGTAACTAAAGCATTGTGTGGTCATTTAAAGACCGCATATTTTACATTGAAGCGGCTACTAAATTTGCACAGACATACAGTTTCACTGTTAAGACTAAATTGCACATAAATTATAATGTGTAAAAATCAGGTTTCAGTGAATATTTATCATTTGTGCATCACCAAGAAAAGTGTCTTTATTTGTTTTTATCCTATGAAAACCTTTGTTTCCATCACACTTCAGAATTACAAAAATGTGCTACATTTTAGCTTTCCTAACTGCTGAATGTGCACAGTTTATTTACAGGCAATTACATTGTGTTGTGTGTTACAAACAATGACAGCCTATTGCCTTTCTTTTCACACTCTCTGTACCCCAACAATATTTTCACATAATTAACTTTACTTTTCTTTCTCTGACTGCAAAGGGAGAGGAGTCTGTAAACACCAGTCGCCATGTTAAACAAGTATTCGCAAAGCCAAAAGATCTTGCTTATACAAGAGCTATTGGCTTTGGCAATGTGTTTTTGCCATGTTGTACACTACTGTAGATGCTGATCAGCATGGCTAAACGTTAGTGGCATAGAGTGCCCTAGAGTGGAGTAGGGGGGAGTAGAGTGTCATAGACTGGATTTGTTGGAGTAGAGTGTGGTAAAAGTGTAGCAGGGGGAGTAGTGTGTCGTAGAGTTGAGTAGAGGAAAGTAGAGTCCAGTGGTTCAGTGGCAGTGAGTGTCGTAGAGTGCAGTGTCATAGTGCAATGGCGTAGAGTAGTGGCGTAGAGTGGAGTGCCATAAAGTGGAGTGGGGTGGAATAGGGTGGAAGGGGTTGGAGTGGATTGAGGTAGTAGGGTGGATTGTATTGGAGTAGATTGGGGTGGGTTGGATTGGGGTATAGTGGGTTGAATTAAGTGGAGTGGGGTGGATTGGAGTGGGTGAACTGGATGTAGTGGATTGGATTGGAGTTGGGTGGATTGAAATGGGGTGAGCGTATTGGATTGAGGTGGATTGGATCAGAGTGGGCTGCAGTAGATTGGTTTGTGGTGGGGTGGATTGGATTGAATTGGGATGGGTTGGATTGAATTGGAATAGGGTGGTTTAGAGTGGGGTGAATTAGAGTGAAGTGGAGGGGGGTGGATTGGACTGGACTGGAGGGGGTGGATTGGAGTGTGGTGGGCTGGATGGATTGTATTAAGTGGGGTGGACTGAACGGGGGTGGGGTCAATTGGATTGGGGTACAGCGTAGCGATGATGGATTGGAGTAGAGTGGGGTGGCTTGGACTGCAGTGCGGTAGATTAAAGTGTGGACTGGATGGGGTGGACTAGATTGTAGTGGGGCGGATTAAATGGGGTGGGCTGTATTGGAGTGGGGTGCACTGGAGAGGGGTGGAGCGGAATGGAGTGGGGACGAATGGAGTAGGATGAGTTGGATTGGCACGGGGTGGGGCGAATTGGAGTGGACTAGATTGCATTGCAGTGGGGTGGATTGGATTGGAATGAGGTGGATTGGATTGAGTTGGGTGGATTAGAATGAGGTGGATTGGGGTGGGGTGAACTGGATCGGGGTGGGATGAATTAGATTGAAGTGGATAGGAATGGAATGGAGTGGTGTACCGTGGATTGTAGTGGGGTAGATTGGATTTTGTGATGAGGTGGATTGGATTGGGGTGAAGTGGATTGGAGTGGGGTAGATTAAAGTGGAGCAGGGTGTTTTGGATTGGAGTAGGGCAGACTGGAGTGGGGCAAATTGTTTTGGTTTGAAGCTGATTGAAGTGGGGCAGGTTGTTTTGGATTGGGGCAGATTGTTTTGGATTGGAGTGGGGCAGATTATTTTGGATGAAGTGGGGCAGATTATTTTGGATGAAGTGGGGCAGATTATTTTGGATGAAGTGGGGCAGATTATTTTGGATGAAGTGGGGCAGATTATTTTGGATGAAGTGGGGCAGATAGTTTTGGATTGAAGTGGGGCAGATAGTTTTGGATTGAAGTGGGGCAGATAGTTTTGGATTGAAGTGGGGCAGATAGTTTTGGATTGAAGTGGGGCAGATAGTTTTGGATTGAAGTGGGGCAGATAGTTTTGGATTGAAGTGGGGCAGATAGTTTTGGATTGAAGTGGGGCAGATAGTTTTGGATTGAAGTGGGGCAGATAGTTTTGGATTGAAGTGGGGCAGATAGTTTTGGATTGAAGTGGGGCAGATTGTTTTGGATTAGAGTGGAAGATTGGAGTGGGGCAGATTGTTTTGGATTGGAGTGTGGAAGATTGGAGTGGGGCAGATTGTTTTGAATCGGAGTAGGGCAGATTGGAGTAGGGCAGACTGTTTTGGATTGGAGTGTGGAAGATTGGAGTGGGCAGACTGTATTGGATTGGAGTGGGGCAGACTGTATTGGATTGGGGCAGACTGTATTGGATTGGAGTGGGGCAGACTGTATTGGATTGGAGTGGGGCAGACTGTATTGGATTGGAGTGGGGCAGACTGTATTGGATTGGAGTGGGGCAGACTGTATTGGATTGGAGTGGGGCAGACTGTATTGGATTGGAGTGGGGCAGACTGTATTGGATTGGAGTGGGGCAGACTGTATTGGATTGGAGTGGGGCAGACTGTATTGGATTGGAGTGGGGCAGACTGTATTGGATTGGAGTGGGGCAGACTGTATTGGATTGGAGTGGGGCAGACTGTATTGGATTGGAGTGGGGCAGACTGTATTGGATTGGAGTGGGGCAGACTGTATTGGATTGGAGTGGGGCAGTCTACTGTATTGGATTGGGGCAGACTGTATTGGATTGGGGCAGACTGTATTGGATTGGGGCAGACTGTATTGGATTGGGGCAGACTGTATTGGAGTGGGGCAGACTGTATTGGAGTGGGGCAGACTGTATTGGAGTGGGGCAGACTGTATTGGTTTGGAGTGGGGCAGACTGTATTGGTTTGGAGTGGGGCAGACTGTATTGGATTGGAGTGGGGCAGACTGTATTGGATTGGAGTGGGGCAGACTGTATTGGATTGGAGTGGGGCAGACTGTATTGGATTGGAGTGGGGCAGACTGTATTGGATTGGAGTGGGGCAGACTGTATTGGATTGGAGTGGGGCAGACTGTATTGGATTGGAGTGGGGCAGACTGTATTGGATTGGATTGGGGCAGACTGTATTGGATTGGGGCAGACTGTATTGGATTGGGGCAGACTGTATTGGATTGGGGCAGACTGTATTGGATTGGGGCAGACTGTATTGGATTGGGGCAGACTGTATTGGATTGGAGTGGGGCAGACTGTATTGGATTGGAGTGGGGCAGACTGTATTGGATTGGAGTGGGGCAGACTGTATTGGATTGGAGTGGGGCAGACTGTATTGGATTGGAGCGGGGCAGACTGTATTGGATTGGAGCGGGGAAGACTGTATTGGATTGGAGTGGTGCACATTGGAGTGGGGCAAATTGTTTTGTTTGGTAGCTGATTGGTGTTTGCCAGGTTGTTTTGTATTGGAGTGGGGCAGATTGTTTTGTATTGGAGTGGGGCAGATTGTTTTGTATTGGAGTGGGGCAGATTGTTTTGTATTGGAGTGGGGCAGATTGTTTTGTATTGGAGTGGGGCAGATTGTTTTGTATTGGAGTGGGGCAGATTGTTTTGGATTGGAGTGGGGCAGATTGTTTTGGATTGGAGTGGGGCAGATTGTTTTGGATTGGAGTGGGGCAGATTGTTTTGGATTGGAGTGGGGCAGATTGTTTTGGATTGGAGTGGGGCAGATTGTTTTGGATTGGAGCGGGCAGATTGTTTTGGATTGGAGCGGGGCAGATTGTTTTGGATTGGAGCGGGGCAGATTGTTTTGGATTGGAGCGGGGCAGATTGTTTTGTATTGGAGCGGGGCAGATTGTTTTGTATTGGAGCGGGGCAGATTGTTTTGTATTGGAGCGGGGCAGATTGTTTTGTATTGGAGCGGGGCAGATTGTTTTGTATTGGAGCGGGGCAGATTGTTTTGTATTGGAGCGGGACGGCCTGTTTTGGATTGGAGCGGGACGGCCTGTTTTGGATTGGAGTGGGGCGGCCTGTTTTGGATTGGAGCTGTAGTGTAGTTCCTATTTCCCTCATAGGCTCTGCGCATTGGAATAATATACCCTATAGGCTTGACATAGGACTGAGGTCGGTATGTCCCTATTGAGTATATTAAACTTAATTACTTGTGCCAGCTAGCTCAGAGGCCACTAGAAACTCCTTGAGAACAAGAAGGGAGTAGTTTCTGGCAACCGCATAAACATGACCACTTTGTTTCCTTTTAGAATCGGAACACGTCTCAGAATCGTGGAAACAATAGATAACAGTTTCACTCAGTCAATCGTGCATGCTTAGTTTCCGCAGAGTTACACAGAAAGGAAAGACGTGCGTTTCAATAAAAGGGTTTTATTGAACAGTCTTGTTTCTCGTGTAAGAGATATGTGCTGTTATGATCACAAGACAGTATGCAAGATAAATAATGTACAGCGTAAGCAGTAGAAATAAATAATACTGCGCTAACATTATCTTTTAGCATATATTCACGAACATAAATAACATGAGCTAAAAATGCGAGTACTCATACGATGCGTCTCTAAGCTAGTTCTACCCCAATGTACCTAACCTAGTCTAGGTGTAGGGAAAGGTAAGAAGTAGGTGGAGTATTCTCTAGTATGGTATACTAAGAGTATGTTAAGTCTAGTATGCCAAGAGTCCCTCTAGGTTCTAGTCAGCTCCATACCTTGAGAATGAGAGAGGTGGGAATCTCTTGCCGGATCTGGAACTCTAACACCCCGCGAAGGGAGTCAGAACACTGGAAGCTGGATTCTTCTGCGTGCAGGAATGACAGCGTCTTCTCAGTGCGTCAGGCCGGGATACGGGCTCCTCTGAAGTCGAGGTCTCCTAACTTGCTTGGGCAAGGGAAGGTATATTTATACCTCATAGGTGCCTTGGAATGTTAGCATTGACGTGAAGTCGGACAGAGGAAGACGTCAGGAATGAACCCTTAAGGTATAACGGTTCATACATAATATATGAGTTCTTGGAGAAATCAATAATCCTGTGCTAGGGGAACTCCCGTGAGCTTAAGGGTCTGGTTTCTAAGAACTCGTTGTGACGTTAGGGTGGACGGATGTCGGTGATGCCTGTATTTGGAGTGCACGGCTAATGCCTAAATAAGGACTGGGATTCTATGCCTATATAAGGGCAATGCGAATTGTGCCTATATAAGGACATGTTTCAGGAAAACCTATATACGGACACCTAAAGCGGAATACAACACCCACTCCACTTTCGAATGAACGATAATACTAAATGCTAAACATTAAATTGCGTACCACATGTTGTTAAAACATTTCTAAAAGCATATTAAAAGAAGTTTAAAATAAACTGTTGAATGCAATAGGTACTGTACATTTAAAGCATTGTTTTCATTCTAAGCATATAATTGAAATAAATGCAACATGAATGAATAAACAGAAATATATGCATATGATGAAATGGTTGACAAGTTTTCAAAAATCAAAGCCATTGCATATCATGGTATTAAATGAAATGTTAGACAAGTAAGGTGACAATGTGTCCCTGGAAGAGTTCAAAGAAGTCCGTTTTATAAGACTAGTTCTACTGTAAGCAGATTGTTATTTGCCATGTATTTTCAAAAATTAAAAAGAAAAAAGGTTCAATTCTGGGAAAAGTTCCAAGTTTTGGAAAATATGAAGGCCAAATTTCATTGCTTCCCTGGTACACTTTGAGCCGAATCAAAGTCAGTGTATGGGTCTGGCGTAAACATGAGATCATCTATTTCCGTAGCCAAAATATCGTCTACCGAAGTTGGTGACATTTGGAACACCTCGTTCAGAAGGTTAATTGCGCAGAGATGAGAAACATCGCCTTCAGCAGAAGATGCCGCAGCAATGTTCGCGTCCGTTGTTACCTGTGTGCCTGTTGATCCATCTCGTACCTCAGCAGCTGCAGGAAGCGTCTGTGAGATCTCAATGAATGCCGTCATCAGGATTGGTAGCCTCTGGGGACACCCGATAACGGTGGGCCGTTATCGGGTCCAGCAGAGTATCGACATCCGTTGGCATGGCTGATGGGAGTGTTAGACAGGTGTCTAGCACGCATTCTTCACCGCAAAGCAGGCAGCGTAGAACAGGTAAGATGCAATCTTGCCAGATTGGTCTGAATGACAGGAACCACGTTGTATTAAGTTCCCGTAGACGAGGCATGCCCAAAAGCTGTACTATTCGCTCACGGCACTTTCGTTCAAGGAGAGCTTTCTCCACATCGCTCGGAGTGATGTTGGCGAATAGGCTTGCCATAGCGTAGTAGGAGGAATAGAAATAGAATTCCTGGAACAAGTGCTAGAATTAATGGCACACCACCAAACACCGAATGTGCGAAGTTTGGGATGATTCCGAGGACTGCCTGGAAAGGTGCTAATAGTCCGGAACAGATGGTCTTAAATACATGTACAATTCCGCTCGTATCAGACATGTTAAAGATACGTCCCATCATTTCTACGAAATGTATAGGGCAGTTTGTACGAATTAAAGCCTGTATCTCTGCCGAAGTCCTTGCAACTTGTAAATCATAGATTTCTTTGGCCGAGGTCAGAGGCACTGTTTGTTGTATAAGCATGGCTTTCATTCTGCTTAAAGTATCAAATCGTATAAAAGAGACATTCAACGAAGGCCACAAAGGCTGTGTCTATTGGGGCAAACAATACTTGCATACAGCAAGTGACCCTGGAGTCCACCGTTACTAGATATGGGATGCCTGGCAACATGCCACAGCAACTCTGATCATTCAACATGAGGTAACTCCCGTTAGAAAGTTGGCCAAAAGTTGGATTAATCACAGTAGCTGGTGTACCCTGATGGTGGCAGGACAAATTTGCCACAGAACCATTACAAGCCCCGTGTAAAGAAATGTCCTGACAAATTAGTGAACCGCTTAGTGCATTTTCACAGTGTGTACCGCTAAGAAACACTTCACGATCCCCACTCCAACATCTGTATGTGTAAGGTAAATTCCAGGATGTCTTAATGTATTCTTTACCCAACCTTTCATATTTGCCTGCTTGCATTTGTTTGAGGCAATACTGAAACTGAAAAGTAGTGACAGGCAGAGTGATTTTGCCATGAATAAGCCATTCTGAGTTGGTTTTTCTGCCACTGTGAATGGTAATTTTTCCAGTTTTTCAATGCTCAGCACTGTATACTTTGCTCCTCTTTGTGCCAGTTCGATCTGTTTATCAGTTAGATTGTATTCTGCAAACAGGGCCGACGTGTTGATAAAACGCCAAGGCACATAGCCCGCACGCAAAGATTGCAGCGTCCAGCTTAATAACATAATAGAACGTAACTGAGATTGGCCTTGCTGTAACATGGCTAAATCTTGTTCCAGTATGTCAATAGCAGAGGATACAATGTTGTCCAATGAATAAATTCTGGATGACAAAGTTGTTAACCCGTTGTCGACCACAGTGAGAGTTTTCTCTAAGTTAATACGATCAAGTTCACGTATTCGTTCTGCGGCCTCTGCCTGTGTAACCTTCCATGCTTCATTATAAGCAGCATAGATGCTGGCATATACGAAAAGTTTTTGACCCGGTTTTCTTGGTCCAAGCAAGAATTCCCTACGGTCTGCGTCTTCTTTAAGTAAAGATAAGTGTTGTTTCACATCCTTAAGTGTAGATTTTTGCAGCCAATCGAGGCATAATTTTCCTACACTGTATGTTGTTACTACCCCCGGATGTTGTCTTTGGACGTATCGTGGGTCTGGCCTATGGATAGTAAACCCCTGTGTTTTATTCAGGAATCTTTCTTGACAGATGTTTGTGTCTGTGGGCCAGATCAACCATTTTCTCCAATCAGGATTTGTTCTGTTGATTTGTAGTATTGTGTCAACTGTAACCGCTGCCTGTGTATTGTTATTACTGGCAGGTGTTGGTATAGAAGGTGGTTTCATGTCTTTGATCTTGGCTAAACCAAGGCAAGACGTTTGTTGCACAGTGTCATTCAAAAACATTATTTGCTGAGGGATGATACAGGCTCTAAACAAAGCTTCTATCCCCTGCACTTGCCAATCTTTAGTACTCCAGACAGATTTTGTGTCTATTGTGTCCTTCCACAAGTCGAAACCATGTCTAGACAGTTGGGCAATAAATGCTGCAGAGTAAATCTGTTTTGTATTAGTTAACATAATTTTCTGTCCTGTTTTGTTTACATTTTTATAGTAAAATGTTTCTGGATCCAGATGTATTGTATCCTGAAAAATATGGAAACTTTTTAGCAAACGTTTTTGAACTACCTTTTGGTGGTGTAGAACAATGCTCCTATTGGTTAAACATAAACACATTTCTATGTGTTGCAAAAAATGATGACCATAGTGGTTATAGCAATACAACTGTTCATAGTCTGATGAACCCTCTAAATATTCATTATTAGAAAATGCAGCAGACTTTTCTAGGTCAAACATCATATCATTTACAGTTTCAAAGTCCCAATCATCAGAATAGGTACTGGATGAAACAAAATCACTTAGTGAAATCTTAAATAAATATGGAATGTTCAAAAGTTCCGTAGGGCCGAAGATATCGAAATCTGTTTTGTCCCACACTATACCATCCTGTATAGGAACGGCTGTGATGTTCACTGCTGACAAGTCTCTTGCTTCACGATGGGATGATTTGTGTGGTTTTAAAAGTAAGTTCACATCTTTACTTTCAATGTCCAAATGGATGTATCTGCCATTTACAAGCACGCTGATAGTCATAACCAAAGCTAGCCAAAGCAGAAAGAAAAATATTCCAGAAATAATTCATAGTTCAATTCATGGTGAAACCAGATAAGTCTTTCTCAGAAAATGAAAAAAGTCTTGTACTTGCCGTTTAAAAGTCTTTGATGCTGGCGTCGTTTCAGGCTCACTCAGATCCTCAGAAAACGTATCAAAGTTAATGAAATAGCCAGAAGCAGTTCTGTCAATTGTTGGAATTGCATCAGGATTTGTCGAAATCGCTGGAACCAGTTGATCACTTGTTACATTGGTGTAGACAGGTGTATTTGGACGAACTGTTACTTGAGTTTCAAGAGGGATGAGTTCCATAGCATTGTTGCTTAGTCCTACATCTGTTACTGCTGAATTTTCGATGGTTATCAGTCTTTCAGTCTGAACCTCTTGGATAGTTGCGACAGGAGTGCGTCTGCTACTAGGTCGGAGTCCACTAGGCCTACTATTTAGTATTGGCCACATACTGTGGTTTGATGAGGTCGATGGACACAAATCTTTTCTCCTTTTTTCCAGCAAGGGGCGGCAGAAGTACTGTTCTTGTTCAGTGTACGGCTAGGACAGGAACTGGTTGTCTGTAAGAAGGTCCAAATTCTTTCTTGTCCGCAATCTTCTCTCTGACCACATCCCCAACTTTTGGAATCCAGACAGGCCTTGCTCGGACTGCCGGTTTTTCCCCAGTGGTGGTTGGCTGCAGGAACACGTTGCTTTGTTTCGATCTTAGTTCATTTAGATCCTGTAAAACAGCCAAACGATCTTTGATATCAAAGGGTTTATTTTCCACCACTGTGCCTTTACATTCGAGATCAGGAACCCACATTCTTGTCCCAAATAGGACCTCATATGGAGTGACCCCCCCCCCCCCAGAGAACTTCTTGGCAAATTATTTAATGAGCGTTGGACCCCATAAAGATGTTTGACCCACCCATCACCCGAACCTAATACCCTAGCTGTTATAGACTGCTTTATGTCCCGGTTTTTCCTTTCCACAACAGAATTTCCCTCAGGATGAAACGGAGAGGAGTACCGCAATGCAACGCCCAGACTGGCCATGGCTTCTTTGTAAGCCCGAGAGCTAAACGCAGGGCCCTGGTCAGAATGTAGCGTGCCTATTGCGTATGTGCCGATAAAGACTCGCAAATCTTTTATAACAGTTCGAGCGTCAGCCAAGCGCTGAGGCCATATCCATAGGAAGCTTGACTTAGTAATTGTGGGATTGCATTTGTCCAAAAGGACGCCTGCGCGTAAATAGTCTAATGCTGTCTAACAATGGTGACTGTACTGGGCAGGCTACTTCGTAGCATGGTGTCTGGTGGCGTTCTGCATCACGCTGTACCTTACAGTCTATGCAGTCATTGATGAAGATGTGAATCTGTGTATTCATTCCAGGCCACCAGTACATCTCTTTTAATGTCAATATTGTTTTAGAGATCCCTTGATGTGACAGACCCTCCCCCAGATGTGCTTCATAAATCAAAGCTGCTCTACGTTCCATGTTTGGAATTACCCTATCCCCCACTCCAGGTATTCGAGCAAAAGGAACGTTGTTTGCATCAATTACATAAGAATACTTGAGTGGAAACTTTTTTGGTAACGCTGCACCACTGCCTTTGCTCGTAGCATTGACAGCCAACATTATCTCACTGTCTATTCTCGTTTTTGAACGAGTGATCGCAGCTACGGAAGCCATCTGAACAGCCCCCTTTGCGGCTTCGTCAGCCAATGAATTCCCTGCAACGTGAACGCCATCAAGTTGATGACTCAGTGTGTGTATCACGTGAGCCTTTGGTAGTCGTTTTTTAACTGAACTACTTGTTCCCAAAGTGTTTTATGCTTTATTGTGCCACCTTTTGCATCTTTGAACCCATTTTCAAGCCAATTTTGTATATATTCATTATACGACTGCACACAGTAGAAAGAATCGCACACTATTAGTGTGGGAAATTCGCGATCTGTACTTTCAAGTGCCAGTTTGAATGCTTGTAGTTCAGCTCGCTGAGCTGTACAATCTCCTAGAGATTGAGTTTTAGTGACCATTGGTCTGAAGGTACCATCGCGCATGCGACCTTTAACGATTGCGCACACTTGCTTACTCCTGTAGTGTAGCTCCTATTTCCCTAATAGGCTCTGCGCATTGGAATAATATATCCTATAGGTTTGACATAGGACTAAGGTCAGTATGTCCCTATCGAGTATATTAAACTTAATTACTTGTGCCAGCTAGCTCAGAGGCCACTAGAAACTCCTTGACAACAAGAAGGGAGTAGTTTCTGGCAGCCGCAAAACATGACCACTGTGTTTCCCTTTAGAATCAGAACGTGTCCCAGAGTCGTAGAAACAATAGATAACTATTTCACTCAGCTCAGTCGTGCATGCTTAGTTTTCTCCAAGTTACACAGAAAGAAATAGACGGGCGTTTCAATAAAGGATTTATTGAACAGTCTTGTTTCTGGTGTAAGTAAAATGTGCTGTTACGATCAGAAGACAGTATGCGAGATAAATAATGTACAGTGTGAGCAGTAGAAATAAATAATACTGCGAGAGCATTATCTTTTAGTACATATGCTGTTACATAAATAACACAGACTAAAAATGCGAGTACTCATACGATGCGTTTCTAATCTAGTTCTACCCCAATGTACCTAACCTAACCTAGGTGTAGGACGAGGTATGAAGTAGGTGAAGTATTCCTTACTATGGTATACTAAGAGTATGTTTAAGCCTAGTATGCCAAGAGTCCCTCTAGGTTCTAGTCTGCTCCATACCTGAAGAATGAGAGAGGTAGGAATCTCTTTGCCAGACTCGAACTCCAACACCCCGCAAGGGAAGTTAGATCACTGGAAGCTGGACTCTCTGCGTGCAGGGATGACAGCGTCTTCTCAGTGCGTCAGGCCGGGAAACGGGCTCCTCTGAAGTCGAGGTCTCCTCTGATTTACAGGGGCTAGGGAAGGTATATTTATACCTGAGAATTACCTCAGAATGTTAGCATTGACGTGAGTCGGACAGCGGAAGACGTCATGAATGAACCCCTAAGGAATAATGGTTCATGCATAATATATGAGTCCTTGAAGAAATCAATAGTCCTGGACTAGGGAAACTCCCGCAGCCTAAGGGTCTGTTCTTCAAGAACTCGTTGTGACGTTAGGGTGGACGGATGTCGGAGACCATGCCTGTATTTGGAGTGCACGGTTTAATGCCTAAATAAGGGCTGGGATTTTATGCCTATTTAAGGGCAGGGCGAATTGTGCCTATATAAGGACATGATTCTGGAAAGCCCGTTTATGGACACCCTAAGAGGAATACAGCACCCACTCCACCTTCGTGTGTACGATAATACTAAAATGCTAAACATTTAAAATGCTAAACATTAAAATGGAGTACCGCATATTTCTAAAATATTTCATAAAACCATTTAAAAAAGGCATTTAAAAAACCTATTAGAATGCAAAAGGTACTGTACATTTGAAGCATTGCTTTTCATTTCAGGCATAAAGTTAGAAAATAAATGCAATTGGAATGAAATAAGCAGTAATATTTACATGTGACAAAAAAATGATCGATAAGTTTTTCAAAAATCAAAGTCATTTCATGTCATGAAAATAAATGAACTGTTTTAGACACACAAGATGACTAAGTGTCCGTGGAAGTACCTTGAAGTCTGTATTATAAGGCTAGTTCTACTTTAAGCAGATTGAAGTGCCATTTTCGTTCAAAAAATGGGAAAAAGTTCAATTTTGGTAGAGTTCCAAGTTGTTTTAAAAATGAAGGCCAAATTGCTACTGCATCTCTGGAACACTGTATGCTGAATCAGAGTCAGATTACGGGTCTGGTGTAAACGTGAGATCATCTATTTCTATAGACAAAACATCGTCCACTGTAGTTGGTGTCAGTTGGAACACCTCGTGTAGCAGATTAATTGCACAGAGATGTGAAGCTTCGCTTCCAGCATAGGGTGCCGCAGCAAAGTTCGCGTCCGGTGTTACCTCTGTGCCTGTAGATCTTTCTCGTACCTCAGCAGCAGCCGGAAGCGTCTGTGAGATCTCAATGAATGCTGACATCAGGATTGGTAGCCTCTGGGGACAACACAGAGCATGGGCCGTTATCGGGACCAGCAGAGCATCGACATCCGTTGGCGTAGCTGATGGAAATGTCAGACAGGTGTCCAACACGCATTCTTCACCGCATAGCAGCCATCGTAGAACAGGTAAGATGCAATCTTGCCAGATTGGTCGGAATGACAGGAACCAAGTTGTATTAAGGTCCCGTAGACGAGTCATGCCCAATAGCTGTACTATTCGCTCACGGCACTTTCGTTCAAGGAGAGCTTTCTCCATTTCGCTCGGAGTGATGTCTGCGAATAGGCTGGCCATAGCGCAATAGCAGGAAGAGAAATAGAATTCCGGCAACAAGTGCTAGAATTAATGGTATGCCACAAAATACGTGATATCATTTCTACGAAATGTATAGGGCAGTTTGTACGTATTAAAGTCTGTATCTCAGCCGAAGTCCTTGCTACTTGTAGATCATAGGTTTCTTTGGCCGAGGTCAAAGGCACTGTTTGCTGTAAAAGCATGGCTTTCATTCTGCTCAAAGTATCAAATCTTATAAAAGAGACGTTCAGCGAAGGCCATAGAGGCGACTCCCTGACTGTGTCTATTGGGGCAAACAATACTTGCATACAGCAAGTGACCCTGGAGTTGACCGTTACTAGATATGGGTTGCCTGGCAGCATGCCGCAGCAACTCCGATCATTCAACATGAGGTAACTCCCATTAGAAAGTTGTCCAAACGTTGGATTAATCACAGCAGCTGGTGTACCCTGCTGATGGCAAGACAAATTTGCCACAGAACCATTACAAGCTCCGTGTAAAGAAATGTCCTGACATATAAGCGAACCGCTTAGTGCAAGTTTACAGTTTGTACAGCTCAAAAACACTCCACGATCCCCACTCCAACATCTATATGTATACGGTAAATCCCAAGATGTCTTAATGTATTCCTTACCCAACCTTTCATATTTGCCTGCTTGCATTTGTCTGAGGCAATACTGAAACTGAAAAGTACTCACAGGTAATGTTATTTTGCCATGAATAAGCCATTCTGTAGCTGGTTTTTCTGCCACTGTGAATGGTAACTTTTCCAGTTTTTCAATGCTCAGCACTGTATACCTTGCTCCTCTTTGTGCCAGTTCGATCTGTTTATCGGTTAGATTGTATTCTGCAAACAGATCCGTTGTGTTGATAAAACGCCAAGGCACATAGCCCGCTCGCAAAGATTGCAGCGTCCAGCTTAATAACATAATAGAACGTAATTGAGACTGGCCTTGCTGTAACATCGCCAAATCTTGTTCTAGTATGTCGATAGCAGAGGATACAATGCCATCCAATGAATATATTCTGGAGGACAAAGTTGTTAACCCATTGTCGACCACAGAGAGTGTTTTCTCTAAATTAATACGATCAAGTTCACGTATTCGATCTGCAGGCTCCATCTGTGATACTTTCCATGCTTCATTATAAGCAGCATAAATGCCGGCATATATGAAACGTTTTTGACGCGGTTTTCTTGGTCCAAGCAAGAATTCCCTAAGGTCTGCGTCCTTTTTAAGTAAGGTTAAGTGTTGTTTCACATCCTGTAGTGTAGACTTATGCAGCCAATCGAGGCATAATTTTCCTACACTGTATGTTGTTACTACCCCCGGATGTTGTCTTTGGACGTATCTTGGGTCTGGCCTATTACTAGTAAAGCCCTGAGTTTTATTCAGGAATCTTTCCTGACAGTTATTTGTGTCTGTGGGCCAGATCAACCATTTTTTCCAATTAGGATTAGATATGTTGAGTTGTAGTATATTGTCAACTGTCACCACTGCCTGTGTATCATTATCACTGGCAGGTGTTGGTACAGAAGGTGTGTTCATCTCTTTGATCTTGGCTAATCCAAGACAAGATGTTTGTTGGATGGTTTCATTCAAAAACATTATTTGTTCAGGGATGATGCAGGCTCTAAATAAAGCTTCTATCCCCTGCACTTGCCAATCTTTAGTACCCCAGACTGTTTTCGTGTCTATTGTGTCTTTCCAAAAGTCGAAACCTTGTCTAGACAGTTGGGCATTAAATAACGCAGAGTAAATCTGTTTTGTATTTGTTAACATCATTTTCAGTCCTGTCTTGTTTACATTTTTATAGTAAAACATTTCTGGTTCAGATGTATTGTGTCCTGAAAAATATGAAAATTTACTAGCAAATGTTTTTGAACTACCTTTAGGTGGTGTAGGACAATGTTCCCATTGGTTAAACCTAAACACATTTCTTGGATATGCAGATTTATGCAAATAATGATGACCATAGTGGTTAAAACAATACATTTGTTCATAGTCTGATAAACCCTCTAAATATTCAGGTTTAGAAAATGCAGCAGATTTTTCTAGGTCAAACATTATATCATTGACAGTCTCAAAGTCCCAATCATCCGAATAGGTACTGGACGTAATTAGATCACTTAGTGAAATTTTAAACAAATGTTCAATTGTTCCGTCGGACCGAAGATTTCAAAATCTGTTTTGTCCCACACTATACCATCCTGTATAGGAACAGCCGTGATGTTCACTGATGACAAGTCTCTTGCTTCACGATGGGAAGATTTATGAGGTTTCAAAAGTACGTTCACGTCTTTTCCTTCAGTGTTCACATGGATGTATCTGCCACTTATAAGCACGCTCACAGTTGTTACCAAAGCTAGCCAGAGCAGGAAAACAAAAAGTCCAGAGTTCAATCCATGGAGAAACCAAATAAGTCTTTTTCAGAAAGTCTTGTACTTGCTGCTTGAATTTCAATGATGCTGGCGTCGTTTCAGGTTCACTCGGATCTTCTGAGAACGTATCAAAGTTAATGAAATAGCCAGAAGCAGTTCTATCAATTGTTGGAATTGCATCAGGATTTGTAGAAATCACTGGAACCAGTTCATCACTTGCCACGTTGGTGTAGACAGGTGTATTTGGACGAACTGTTACTTGGTTTTCAAGAGGGACGAGTTCCATAGCGTTGTTGCATAGTCCTCCATCAGTTGCAGCTGAATTCTCGATCGTTATCAGTCTTTCAGTCTGAACCTCTTGGATAGTAGCGAGAGGAGTGCGTCTGCTACTAGGTCGGAGTCCACGAGGCCTACTATTTAGTATTGGCCACATACTGTGGTTTGATGAGGTCGATGGACACAGATCTTTTCTCCTTTCTTCCAGCAAGGGGCGGCAGAAGTACTGTTCTTGTTCCTTGAACTGCTAGGACAGGTACTGGTTGTCTGTAAGAAGGTCCAAATTCCTTCTTGTCCGCAATCTTTTCTCTGACTAGATCGCCAACTTTTGGAATTCAGACAGGCCTTGCTGGGACAGCCGGTTGATCCCCAGTGGTGGTGGGCTGTAGGAATACGTTGCTTTGTTTCGTTCTTAACTTGTTTAGTTCCTGTAAAACAGCCAAACGATCTTTGATATCAAAGGGTTTATTTTCCACCACTGTGCCTATGTGTTCAAGGTCTGGTACCCACATTCTTGTCCCAAATAGGACCTCATATGGAGTGACCCCCCCTAGAGAACTTCTTGGCAGATTATTCAATGAGCGTTGAACCCCACTAAGGTGTTTGACCCACCCATCACCCGAACCTAATACCCTAGCTGTTATAGACTGCTTTATGTCCCGGTTTTTCCTTTCCACAACAGAATTTCCCTCAGGATGGAATGGAGAGGAGTACCGCAATGCAACGCCCAGACTGGCCATGGCTTCTTTGTAAGCCCTAGAGCTAAACGCAGGACCCTGGTCAGAATGTAGCGTGCCTATTGCGTATATGCCGATAAAGACTCGCAAATCTTTTATAACAGTTCGAGCGTCAGCCGAGCGCTGAGGCCATAACCATAGGAACCTAGATTCAGTATTTGTGGGAATGCCTTTGTCCAGTAGGACGCAGGCGCGTAGATAGTCTAATGCTGTCTAACAGTGGTGTCTGTACTGGGTTGCCGCATTCGCAGCATGGTGTCTGGTGGCTCTCTCGATGTAATTTACAGTCGAGGCAGTTGTTGATGAATATGTGAATTTCTGTATTCATTCCAGGCCACCAGTACATCTCTTTTAACGTTAAAATTGTTTTAGAGATCCCTTGATGTGACAGACCCTCCCCCAAATGTGTTTCATAAATCAAGGCTGCTCTACGTTCCATGTTTGGAATTACCCTATCCCCCACTCCAGGGATCCGAGCAAAAGGAACGTTGTTCGCATCAATTACATAAGAGTACTTGAGTGGAAACTTTTTGGTAACGCTGCACTGCTGCCTTTGCTTGATGCATTGACAGCCAACATTATCTCACCGTCTATTTTTGTTTTTGAACGAGTGATCGCAGCTACGGAAGCCGTTTGCACAGCCCCCTTTGCGGCTTCATCAGCCAATGAATTCCCTGCAACGTGAACGCCATCACGTTGATGACTCAGTGTGTGGATCACGTGAGCCTTTGGTAGTTCGTTTTTCAACTGAACTACTTGTTCCCAAAGCATTTTGTGCTTTATTGTGCCACCTTTGAAACCATTTTCAAGCCAGTTTCGTATGTAGTCATACGACTGAACACAGTAAAAGGAATCGCACACTATTAGTGTGGGGAATTCTCGATCTGTACTTTCAAGTGCCAGTTTGAATGCTTGTAGTTCAGCTCGCTGAGCTGTACAATCTCCTAGAGACTGAGTTTTTGTGACCATAGGTCTGAAAATGCCATTTCGCATGCGACCTTTAACGATTGCACACGCTGCACTGTAAGCTTGCTTACTCCCTGTTGCGGGCTGTGCGGATCCGTCGGTGTAAATTAATGAATTCGTACTGATCGAGAGGCAGAATTTCAGTAGGCAGAGGACATTCATGTTCGTATTGCAGGAATGCTTGAGTTTTTAAATCTGGATCAAAAACATATTCAACATCTGTTGCAGCAAGAGAATTAACCCATTGTATCCATCTTGGATGTAATGCTTTAGCATTTGGAATGCTTGCTTTTGTGACCGCTTCTAAAGCTGGTACCGGGGTTACGACTATAATGCGTTTCCCTTGGGCTAAGGCTCTTTCTTTTGCTACAGCGGTTTGAACTGCTGTCAGAATATTTTCAGTTGAACTGAAGCGTATTTCCGCTTGTGTGTACAAATGGGATTTGTATGCAATTGGTATTTTCTCACCCTCATTGAAGGTTAAGTAGGTGAATCCGCATTGACCCGAAATTATTCGGATCACCAAATTGCGTTGACTTACCCGTGTTTGTAAGTGATTTGTTGCTAACATGTTAGCCTGGAGTGAACGCAAGATTTCTGTGTGTTCCTGTGTCCAGTTTCTGATTGAAAAATCAGGTTTGATTAATGCGTAGAGAGGTTTAACCCTTTCTGCGTAATTTAGAATGTATGTTCTTCCAAAATTTAGGAAACCCAGGATGGATTGTACGTTTTTTAGCGTTTTTGGAGGTTGGAGCAGCGCACATTTCTCTAGAAAGTTAGCTGCCAAGCTCTTGCCTTCACTTGAAAGCTCATATCCCAAAAATAGGACTTTGAGATGGGCAATTCGGGACTTTTTAAAGTTGAACTTGCAGCCCTCAGAGGCGAAACCCAGTATAATGGTGCTCACCCTGTTCAAGTGTTTTTCCAGGTCATCGTCTGTCAGATATATGTCATCGACATAGGACAATGCCTCATTGTCATAAATTTGTAGTAACTCCGTTACCCTCGCTGGAGAATAAACCTGGGCTGTTCTTGAACCCTTGTGGGAGTCGACAAAAGTGACGCTGGGTCCCCATTATGGAGAATGCTGTTAAGTACCTGCTTTCAGGTGCTATGTTTTGACAAAAGAAACCATTTGAGATGTCTAATGTGGTTTTATATTTTTTACGCACAATGTTATTCATTAATGCTGTGCTATGTGCATTTTGCACTGCAAAAGTTTTAGAACAAGTGTTTAAGTGTCTGTAGTCCAAAACTAGACGATATGTATTGTCTGGTTTAGAGACAGGAAACAAAGGATTGTTCATTGAGGAGGTACATGTTTCAATCACCCCTTGATATTCAAGTTGATCTAAGATCTTCCTGACCTGTTTTTTAGCTTCTTGCTTTATTGGGTACTGCCGTTGTGCAGTTGGTTCATGTTTCAGATGTATTTTATGGTGAGGTGAGTCCTCATCCCATCCTACATGATTTTTATATAACGCTGGGGCCTGGGCCACTGCCCATTTCCTGGCATATGTATATCTTAGATGCATTGGTATATGGTTGGAGAAGGCAGGCATAATTATGTCCTCGCCATGTGGGCACTCCCTGACAAATTGTGGTGGCCAGTCCTTTTCTGCTAGAAGTATGTCATAGCCCTTTGATAGTCTTTCCCAAAAAGTGCTTTCACCTGTCTAGGTTTGTCTCCCTCCATCCGGAGTGTTATTTCATGTAACTTTTGTGGAGTACTAACCCTGGTGTCTACAGTCTCAACTGTGATGTACTCATTCAAGTCCACTATCTCCAGAAGTTCCTTCAAGTTCTGTCGAACTATTGTGACTTCTGCTGCACTGTCCAGCATTGTCTGAGCCCATTCTCCGTTCTTGAGTTGTGTTCTCAGTATTCTCGGCATGTCTGATCTTTAGACCTGCTACTTTCTTTTTGGAGAATTGAGGTTTTGCTTTAGTTTTTGTGCGTGTTTGTCGTCTTTCGATTTCACGCGTTCTTCTCTATGTTCTGTTCGTCCTCTTCTTTCCGAAGTCTGTGATGAGATCTGAAAGGGACGAGAGGAACGTGTATCAGTATCTTGATACCTATCAGGTTTTCTCAAATTATCCCTATTCCTGAGGTTATACCTCCTTTCAGAGGGCTCCTTTTGAGGAGACCTACCTCGGTAGTGAGAACGTTTCTCGTTTGATTTTTGTTTAGTAGACTCCCACTTCTTTTTAGAAGATGTAGGAGTTTGTTTAATTGAGTCCTTCTCAGGACTTTCAGATAGCTTCGGCTTCACTGGTCTTCCACCCAAACTATCTCTGCCTAATTCTGCATAAGATTGTTCTATAATTCTGGTAGCTCTGTTTGATGTTCTGTAACATCAAATTCCCTTAATTTTTGGCGGATCGCCACTGCTGCTGCCTCCCCTTTAATATTAGATAATATTATTGTTGAGACCTGGTCGAAATTTTTCAGTAACTTCATACCTAAATTTAGAGCAGGTTCTGCCCCTTATTCGTTTTGAATTTGTTTCAGGACATCAGGTATTACCGCAATTGACGGAATGCCATGTGTTTTAGTATGGCAGCAAAGACTGAGCCCCAAGTGGTGCAGTCTTCCAGTTGTGGTGTGATCCCCATTGGTAAACTGATTGTCAGTATTCTGTGTTTCTCATATGGGCTAGTATTTGGAAATACTGCTTCGATTTGAGTAATTTTTTGAGCTATCCAGAATGGAATTTGCTCACGTTTTGTGGGCATTTTACCCATGACTGCGTATAGAGTCTGTGGTGTAATTTTTAGTGTATTCCCCTGTTGGGGAGTTGGATTTGGAAGTGTTAATGGTGGTTGGACTGTGAAAGTCTGCATGACATATTGGACCAATTGTCTGTAGATTTTTATTAATTCTTGTATTTGAACAAGTAAGTCCTCATCTGACATTATATCCAGTTCAGGATGAGGTGTGTAGCCGGCTAGAATCGGCCATGTTGCTCCTGGTCTACCTAGTGGACCGAGCCTGGTAATGTTTCTGTGATGTTTTAGGGCGCCTTTAAACCAGAGCTGATGCTCCTGGTATGTTAATGGAATTTCTATATCCTCGAAAGGAATGTATTCCTCTGGTGGTTCATCTTCCTTGTAGAAGTGAAACATGTGTGTTACTGAATTGGATTCAGGAAATATTACCCATGAATAGAATACCTCTGTCTGAAAGGATTCATGTGCCTCTATCACGAAAACTGCTCTACCTCCTCTTGGTGGTAGGCCATGTTTTATAAGTTTTAGAGTGATGGCTCTTAAGTTTGGAGCGATGTTTATGACACCCTCCTCGGTTTCATTTAAACCTGTAATGTTAAAGCCTGCTACTTGGGCTGGATCAGCCACAGCTCCACCGTTTCCGGCGTCTTCAGTCATTTTGTTTTTTGAAAAATGTAGAACAAGTTTCAAGGAAACAAAGATAAGGTGCACAATATTTTGGAACACTGTATCCTTCAACGTTGAGCAAACCAAACAGCTAATATATAGGGTACTGCCCTATGTAGCCTTGGTGGATACTAAACCCTGCCCACTCCAGACGTCTTTTGGAGTATATGGGTAGGGGTCTTGAGAGAAAAAGCACGGCTGAGTTACTCAGTATCTAACGTTGAATTACTGCCTTACCAAACCGTTGGGCGCCATGTAGTGTAGCTCCTATTTCCCTAATAGGCTCTGCGCATTGGAATAATATATCCTATAGGTTTGACATAGGACTAAGGTCAGTATGTCCCTATCGAGTATATTAAACTTAATTACTTGTGCCAGCTAGCTCAGAGGCCACTAGAAACTCCTTGACAACAAGAAGGGAGTAGTTTCTGGCAGCCGCAAAACATGACCACTGTGTTTCCCTTTAGAATCAGATCGTGTCCCAGAGTCGTAGAAACAATAGATAACTATTTCACTCAGCTCAGTCGTGCATGCTTAGTTTTCTCCAAGTTACACAGAAAGAAATAGACGGGAGTTTCAATAAAGGATTTATTGAACAGTCTTGTTTCTGGTGTAAGTAAAATGTGCTGTTACGATCAGAAGACAGTATGCGAGATAAATAATGTACAGTGTGAGCAGTAGAAATAAATAATACTGCGAGAGCATTATCTTTTAGTACATATGCTGTTACATAAATAACACAGACTAAAAATGCGAGTACTCATACGATGCGTTTCTAATCTAGTTCTACCCCAATGTACCTAACCTAACCTAGGTGTAGGACGAGGTATGAAGTAGGTGAAGTATTCCTTGCTATGGTATACTAAGAGTATGTTTAAGCCTAGTATGCCAAGAGTCCCTCTAGGTTCTAGTCTGCTCCATACCTGAAGAATGAGAGAGGTAGGAATCTCTTTGCCAGACTCGAACTCCAACACCCCGCAAGGGAAGTTAGATCACTGGAAGCTGGACTTCTGCGTGCAGGGATGACAGCGTCTTCTCAGTGCGTCAGGCCGGGAAACGGGCTCCTCTGAAGTCGAGGTCTCCTCTGATTTACAGGGGCTAGGGAAGGTATATTTATACCTGAGAATTACCTCAGAATGTTAGCATTGACGTGAGTCGGACAGCGGAAGACGCCATGAATGAACCCCTAAGGAATAATGGTTCATGAGCAATATATGAGTCCTTGAAGAAATCAATAGTCCTGGACTAGGGAAACTCCCGCAGCCTAAGGGTCTGTTCTTCAAGAACTCGTCGTGACGTTAGGGTGGACGGATGTCGGAGACCATGCCTGTATTTGGAGTGCACGGTTTAATGCCTAAATAAGGGCTGGGATTTTATGCCTATATAAGGGCAGGGCGAATTGTGCCTGTATGAGGACATGATTCTGGAAAGCCCGTTTATGGACACCCTAAGAGGAATACAACACTCCCTGTAGCAGGTTGTGTGGATCCGTCAGTGTAAATTATGAATTTGTACTGATCGAGAGGCAGAATTTCAGTGGGCAGAGGACATTCATGTTCATATTGCAGGAACGCTTGTGTTTTTAAATCAGGATCAAAAACATATTCAACATCTGTTGCAGCAAGAGAATTAACCCATTGTATCCATCTAGGATGTAATGCTTTAGCATTTGGAATGCTCGCTTTTGTGACCGCCCCTAAAGCCGGTACTGGAGTTACGACAATAATGCGTTTCCCTTGGGCTAGAGCTCTTTCTTTTGCTACTGCAGTTTGAACTGCTGTCAGTATTTTTTCTGTTGAAGTGAAGCGCATTTCTGCTTGTATATACAAATGTGATTTGTATGCTATTGGTGCTTTTTCACCCTCATTAAATGTTAAGTAGGTGAATCCGCATTGACCCGAAATTATTCGGATCACTAAGTTGCGTTGACTTACGCGTGTTTGTAAGTGATTTGTTGCTAACATGTTAGCTTGGAATGAACGCAAGATTTCTGTGTGTTCATGTGTCCAATTTTTGATTGAAAAATCAGGTTTGATTAATGCGTAGAGAGGTTTAACCCTTTCTGCGTAATTTAGAATGTAAGTTCTTCCAAAATTTAGGAAATCCAAGATGGATTGTACGTTTTTCAGCGTTTTAGGAGGTTGGAGCAGCGCACACCTTTCTAAAAGTTAGCTGCCAAGCTCTTGCCTTCACTTGAAAGCTCATATCCTAGAAAAAGGACTTTGAGATGGGCAATTCTGGATTTTTTAAAGTTGAACTTATAGCCCTCAGAGGCGAAGTCCAATATAATGGTGCTCACCCTGTTGAAGTGCCTATCCAGGTCATCTTCTGTCAGATAGATGTCATCGACATATGACAATGCCTCATTATCATAAATTTGTAGTAACTCCATTACCCTTGCTGAGAATAACCCCGCGCTGTTCTTGAACCCTTGTGGGAGTCGACAAAATTGACGCTGGGTCCCCATTATTGAGAAAGCTGTTAAGTACCTGCTTTCAGGTGCTATGTTTTGACAAAAGAAACCATTTGAGATATCCAATGTGGTTTTATATTTTTTACGCACAATGTTATTCATTAATGCTGTACTATGTGCATTTTGCACTGCAAATGTTTTTGAACAAGTGTTTAAGTGTCTGTAATCCAAAACTAGACGATATGTATTGTCTGGTTTGGAGACAGGAAACAAAGGATTGTTCATTGAAAAGGTGCATGTTTCAATCACCCCTTGGTATTCAAGTTGATCTAAGATCTCCCTGACCTGTTTTTTAGCTTCTTGCTTTATTGGGTACTGCCTTTGCGCAATAGGTTCATTTTTTAAATGTATTTTGTGGTGAGGTGAGTCCTCATCCCATCCTACATGATTTTTGTACAATGCTGGGGCCTGGGCAACTGCCCATTTCCTGGCATAAGTATATTTTAGGTGAATTGGAATATGGTTGGAGAAGGCAGGCATAATAATGTCTTCACCATGTGGGCACTCCCTGACAAATTGTGGTGGCCAGTCTTTTTCTGCTAGAAGTATATCATAACCCCTTGAACGTTTCTCCCAAAAGAGTGTTTTCACCTTTCTTGGTATGTCTCCCTCCATTCGGAGTGTTATTTCATATAACTTTTGTGGAGTACTAACCCTGGTGTCTACAGTCTCAACTGTGATGTACTCATTCAAGTCCACTATCTCCAGAAGTTCCTTCAGGTTCTGGCGAGCTATTGTGACTTCTGCCGCACTGTCCAGCATTGTCTGAGCCCATTCTCCGTTCTTGAGTTATGTTCTCAGTATCCTCGGCATGTCTGATCTTCAGACCTGCTACCTTCTTTTTGAGAATTGAGGTTTTGATTTATTTTTCTGAACGTGTTTGTCGTCTTTCGATTTCATGCGTTCTTCTTTATGTTCTGACCGTCCTCTTCTTTCTGATGTCTGTGACGATATCTGAAAGGTACGAGAGGAACGTGTATCAGTATCTTGATACCGGTCAGGCTTTCTTAAATTATCCCTATTCCTGAGGTTATACCTCCTTTCAGAGGGCTCCTTTTGAGGAGACCTACCTCGGGATTGAGAACGTTTCTCGTTTGAATTTTGTTTATTAGTTTCCCACTTCTGTTTAGAAGATTTAGGAGTTTGTTTAATAGAGTCCTTCTCAGGACTTTCAGATACTTTTGGCTTCAATGGTCTTCCACCCAAACTATCTCTGCCTAATTCTGCATAAGATTGTTCTATTATTCTGGGTAGTTCAGTTTGTGTTCTGTTACATCAAATTCCCTTAATCGTTGGTGGATCGCCACTGCTGCTGCCTCCCCTTTAATATTAGATAATATTATTGTTGAGACCTGGTCGAAGTTTTTCAGTAATTTCATACCTAAATTCAGAGCAGGCTCTGCCCCGTATTCGTTTGGAATTTGTTTCAGGACATCTGGTATTACTGCAATTGACGGAACACCATGTGTTTTAGTATAGATGACAGCAAAGACTGAGCCCCAAGTGGTGCAGTCTTCCAGTTGTGGTGTGATCCCCATTGGTAAACAGATTGTTAGGATTCTGTGTTTCTCATAAGGGCTAGTATTAGGAAATACTGCTTCGATTTGAGTAATTCTTTGAGCTATCCAGAATGGAATTTGCTCACGTTTTGTGGGCATTTTACCCATGACTGCGTATAAAGTCTGTGGTGTAATTTTTAGTGTATTCCCCTGTTGAGGGGTTTGATTTGGAATGGTCAATGGTGGTTGGACTGTGAAAGTCCGCATGACATATTGGACCAATTGTCTGTAAATTTTTATTAACTCTGTAAGTTGAGTAAGTATTCCTCGCCTGACATTTCTTCAATGTCAGGATGAGGTGTGTAGCCGGCTAGAATCGGCCATGTTGCTCCTGGTCTACCTAGTGGACCGAGCCTGGTAATGTTTTTGTGATGTTTTAGGGCGCTTTAAACCAGAGCTGATGCTCCTGGTATGTTAGTCGAATTTCAATATCCTCGAAAGGAATATATTCCTCTGGTGGTTCATCTTCTTTGTAGAAGTGAAACAGTTTTGTTACTGAATTTGATTCAGGGAATACTATCCATGAATAGAATACCTCTGTCTGAAAAAATTTGTGTGCCTCTATCACGAAAACTGCTCTACCGCCTCTTGGTGGTAGGCCGTGTTTTATAAGTTTTAGAGTGATGGCTCTTCTTAAGTTTGGATGGATGTCTATAACACCCTCCTCGGTTTCATTTAAACCTGTAAAGTTAAAAGCTGCTACGACTGGGTCAGCCGCAGCTACTCCGTTCCCGGTGTTATTGTCCCCGTGTATGGACATTTTGTTTTTTGAAAAGTGTAGAACAAGTTTCAAGGAAACAAAAAGATAAGGTGCACAATATTTTGGAACACTGTATCCTTCAACGTTGAACAAACCAAACAACTAATATATAGGGTTTTTTGTCCTATTTAGTTTTGGCGGATATTTAACCCTACCCACTCCAGACGTCTTATAGAGTACGTGAGTAGGGGTCTCTGGGAAAAGCACGACTGAGTTACTCAGTGTCTAGCGTTAAATTACTGCCTTACCAAACGTTTGGGCGCCATGTAGTGTAGTTCCTATTTCCCTAATAGGCTCTGCGCATTGGAATAATATACCCTATAGGCTTGACATAGGACTGAGGTCGGTATGTCCCTATCGAGTATATTAAACTTAATTACTTGTGCCAGCTAGCTCAGAGGCCACTAGAAACTCCTTGAGAACAAGAAGGGAGTAGTTTCTGGCAACCGCATAAACATGACCACTTTGTTTCCTTTTAGAATCGGAACACGTCTCAGAATCGTGGAAACAATAGATAACAGTTTCACTCAGTCAATCGTGCATGCTTAGTTTCCGCAGAGTTACACAGAAAGGAAAGACGAGCGTTTCAATAAAAGGGTTTTATTGAACAGTCTTGTTTCTCGTGTAAGAGATATGTGCTGTTATGATCCCAAGACAGTATGCAAGATAAATAATGTACAGTGTAAGCAGTAGAAATAAATAATACTGCGCTAACATTATCTTTTAGCATATATTCACGTACATAAATAACATGAGCTAAAAATGCGAGTACTCATACGATGCGTCTCTAAGCAAGTTCTACCCCAATGTACCTAACCTAGTCTAGGTGTAGGGAAAGGTAAGAAGTAGGTGGAGTATTCTCTAGTATGGTATACTAAGAGTATGCCAAGAGTCCCTCTAGGTTCTAGTCGGCTCCATACCTTGAGAATGAGAGAGGTGGGAATCTCTTGCCGGATCTGGAACTCTAACACCCCGCGAAGGGAGTCAGAACACTGGAAGCTGGATTCTTCTGCGTGCAGGAATGACAGCGTCTTCTCAGTGCGTCAGGCCGGGATACGGGCTCCTCTGAAGTCGAGGTCTCCTCTAACTTGCTTGGGCAAGGGAAGGTATATTTATACCTGATAGGTGCCTTTGAATGTTAGCATTGACGTGAAGTCGGACAGAGGAAGACGTCAGGAATGAACCCTTAAGGTATAACGGTTCATACATAATATATGAGTTCTTGGAGAAATCAATAATCCTGTGCTAGGGGAACTCCCGAGAGCTTAAGGGTCTGGTTTCTAAGAACTCGTTGTGACGTTAGGGTGGACGGATGTCGGTGACCATGCCTGTATTTGGAGTGCACGGCTAATGCCTAAATAAGGACTGGGATTCTATGCCTATATAAGGGCAATGCGAATTGTGCCTATATAAGGACATGTTTCAGGAAAACCTATATACGGACACCTAAAGCGGAATACAACAGAGCGGGGCGGCCTGTTTTGGATTGGAGCGGGGCGGCCTGTTTTGGATTGGAGCGGGGTTGATTGGAGTGGGTGGATTGGGGTGTATTGGATTAGTGTGGGGTCGGATCGGATTGGAGTGGGGTAGATTGTGGTGGATTGGAGTGGGGTGATTTTAGATGGAATGGACGGCTTGGAGTGGGGCAGCTTGGAGCGGGGCGGCCTATTTTGGATTGGAGCGGGGCGGCCTGTTTTGGATTGGAGCGGGGCGGCCTGTTTTGGATTGGAGCGAGGGGGCCTGGTTTGTATTGGAGCGGGCGGCCTGTTTTGGATTGGAGCGGGGCGGCCTGTTTTGGATTGGAGCGGGGCGGCCTGTTTTGGATTGGAGCGGGCGGCCTGTTTTGGATTGGAGCGGGGCGGCCTGTTTTGGATTGGAGCGAGCAGACTGTTTTGAATTGGAGCGGGCGGCCTGTTTTGGATTGGAGCGGGTGGCCTGTTTTGGATTGGAGCGGGGCGGCCTGTTTTGGATTGGAGCGGGGTTGATTGGAGTGGGTGGATTGGGGTGGATTGGATTAGTGTGGGGTCGGATCGGATTGGAGTGGGGTAGATTGTGGTGGATTGGAGTGGGGTGATTTTAGATGGAATGGACGGCTTGGAGTGGGGCAGCTTGGAGCGGGGCGGCCTATTTTGGATTGGAGCGGGCGGCCTATTTTGGATTGGAGCGGGGCGGCCTGTTTTGGATTGGAGCGGGGCGGCCTGTTTTGGATTGGAGCGGGGCGGCCTGTTTTGGATTGGAGCGGGGCGGCCTGGTTTGTATTGGAGCGGGCGGCCTGTTTTGGATTGGAGCGGGGCGGCCTGTTTTGGATTGGAGCGGGGCGGCCTGTTTTGGATTGGAGCGGGGCGGCCTGTTTTGGATTGGAGCGGGGCGGCCTGTTTTGGATTGGAGCGGGGCGGCCTGTTTTGGATTGGAGCGGGGCGGCCTGTTTTGGATTGGAGCGGGCGGCCTGTTTTGGATTGGAGCGAGCGGACTGTTTTGGATTGGAGCGGGGCAGATTGTTTAGGATTGGAGAACGGTAGATTGGAATACAGCAAATTGTTTTGGATTGAGTGGGAGAGATTGTTTTGGATTGGAGAACAGCCAATTGGAATGGGGCACATTGTTTTGGATTAGAGCGGGGCAGATTGGAGTGGGGTGGGTTGGGAGGATTGGTCTGAGGTGGATTGGATTGAGTGGGCGGATTGGATTGGATTGGTCTGAGGTGGATTGGATTGAGTGGGGGTGGATTGGTGTGGGGTGGGGTGGGTTGGCATGGACTGGAATGGGGGAGATTGGAGTGGGGTGCATTGGGGTGCACTGCAAGATTATGTGTTAAAGCATCATTTCAGAAATTACACATAAGAAAGAAACAATGTCGCTTTGCAATAAAATAATTCTCATCTTTTGTGAACAGCGCCCATGAGAAAAAACAAAAGAAGACATGAGTGCAAAGTGAGACAGCAACAACAAGGTGAACTGTTCGAATTCCGCTTGTGGGCGTTGCAATCTCCCACCACTTCTATCTCGATTTAACCATGCTATTCGGAGGAGTGTTTTTTAAATTAAATAAATATTGAAGCTGTATAGTTAAGACCACCGACACAAAAGACAGACATGCAAATAGGAATATGATAAGTGCTGCTCTTCATTTTCTGTAACATTCAAACACTTTTCATTAATACCACTTAAGTAAAAACTTTCACATAGTACTCACATGTTTTAGGGTGACCATAGTAAAAACCTTTCTTTCAACACATACGTTATGTAGACAAACAATTTCTATTATTATTATTATTGTGATCCTATAAATAGTTTTGGGTTTTCTGTAGATGCAGAGGTCTCCCGCCCACATGCTCCGGTATCTTCTTAGCATTCGGGGTGGAGATCTCCACCTACCATAATGAACAGGAATCTATATACATTAATTGTGTGATGATTCTGAGATATCATCTCCAATCCACAGCACCATCCTCCTCCATCCTGCTGCTCCTTTCTTTAAAAATAAAAAACAGTATTGCAGGCCCATCATTCACTAATGAAGTATCGGAGATTATTTGTGAGGGGTTCCTCCTAAGGTACCGTTATTGTGAGGGACCAGAGACAGGCCCAAATTCTGAGAGACATTGCCACAAGCTGCAATATAGTGAATGTCCGCTCCTACTGGGGGATACTATGCCTCAAGTGCTGTGAGGACCTTCATCGCTGGGCCCGCGTGAAAGTCCAGGCCATTCTTGGTTTGTCCTTCCAGCCATATTTTCTGCACCCCCATGTGACACCACTGTATAGGAGTGTCCTGAGAGCTAACCTTCCACTCCCAGCTGGAAGAGTTTTGAGCAGCAGGCAGATAGTAAGTGCTTTATTTGTATATTCACTTAAGAGCACATGCATTTTGAGAGTGGCATCCAGTCGTGTTCAGTCTGAGCTTTGTTTCATGTTGTCTTTAACCTGTGTTAGGAAAGGAATGAAAAAGTCAAAAAATACTTACATGCATATATTGTAGATTTGGTTGTATTTACTAATTATATTATCTGGACATAACGGAAAAGCTTTCCACATTATGGGTCTCGTTTACAAGCCCTCTGCGCTGCTGAAACATCACTTTTTTGTGACGTTCCAGTGGTGCACAGGGCTTAGCCACATCTACAAGGCCACATAAAGCCATCCTGCGTAGCTTTTCATGGCCTCGTAGATATGGTGTGAGGCAACGCAGGCGCAAGTCGCTGCCTTGCCTCACACTGTATGGGGGAGGCGTGCCATGGGCGTTACGGTGGGTGTTCCCACGTAACACCCATGGCATTTGACACATTCCCGGGTTTACAACAATTTGTAAACCTGGGAAGGCGTCAAAAGCCTACGCATCCCCAATAACATAATTTCTCCTTGCGTTTTCCTCATCCTATGTGTGCTGCATTCAGTAGCACGTATAGAAAGAGGAAATCACCTCCATTGATTATTTTTGTGCAGGAAGGTGTCCCTTCCTGGACCAAAACATTCATTCCGACCATAGTGCAAGGGTGCCTGTGTTGGCGCAAGGCAGAATTGAGCGCCAGCCCAGGGCAAGAGGAGAGGACAGGAATGCGCAGTATCTGATAGATACAGTGCATTCCTGCCCTTTCATTTTGCTGTAGGGCAGCGCAGCAGGAACGCTTGTGGCGCTGCCCAATGGCAAAATATTGTAAATGAGGCCCTATATATTTTAAGTCAACTTAACAAAATACTATTTCAACACTTGGGATATGTTACATTTTCATTTTAATAAACTTAGTGTATGTGATGCTGACATTGTGTAGCTTTACAGTCATGTCAAATCACCATATTTGTTTCCATTAAAAATATCAAAATTCACACAATTTTGAATAAATATTCAATAATTGTACATTAGAATAAACAATAAGATATAATCCTTTGAAAAGATTTGTTGCCTTGAACAAATACACTCTAATCTAAGATAGGAAATGTGTTGAAGATGTTGCAAACCTTTTTTTAAATTTTTATCACATGGTTAGGTAAAGAAAAACCCAATTTGCAGAACACTGTCTCCTCCTTTGAATGACTGATTTGCAAGAATTTTTGAAAAGTCTAATTTTCTACTATTAGTTCATAACAATGATTATGTAACATTGGGTTACCATAAGTTAGATAAAGTCTTTGTCAGTTCTTGTGTTTGGGAATATACTATCCCTCTTAAATAAAGTTAATTTAAAATTACATATGGAAGGCATGAACTGAAACTTTCTGTCTTTTTTTCACATTTCTTTCCAGCGATCATAACAGCAGGACCAGAGGCAAGGAAGAAGATCTTCAACTGCAAGACGGGCATGACCACATGACCGCACCAGCAAGGAGGAGGAATCCCATACAAGCAGGGCGTTTGCACCATATCGGAGACAAACAAAATCTGTCACCAAACGACTCTCGGCAGAGGATGAAGAGCCAACGGGGGAGGCGAGAAATGTGGAGATCACCAGCCAGGAGGAAGCAGATGTTGGGACTCTTCTTGGCCTTGAGCAAGACCAAGCAGTGATGTCCCAAAAGCAGACCTCACCACCCCTCCTTAAATCCAGAGGTCCGTGTACTATCGGGCCTCTGCTGCACCCCTTGCACAGGTGTGATCAACTTCTCCCAATGCCCCCCCAGAACTACACCAGCAGTTGAGGGACACTTTTGGCCCAAACACCCTACTGCGCTCTTGTGTAGTCCACTCCCTTTACCCATAATAGGTGTCCTTGACTGCTCTCAAGGAGGTCCTAAGGGCAAGCGTAGAGGTTCAGTTTGTAATCTCTCAATATATCCAGGACTTATTTAGAGACGTCGAATACTCCCAGGGACGGTCGCTGAGCAGCTCCGAACTTTGTGTTGCCTCATAAACCCTTGATAGCAGGTCTAAGGTCAAGTCGGCCTCCCCAATCTGCCTCACCTCCTGTTATGTCGTCTCCCACTTCGTCTGTCATCCCTGTTTTCCCTGCTGCCCCGTGTTACCTTCTTTCTGTTGGTTGTCTGGTCCTGCCACGGCCAGCCATTTAACGTCCACGTTGGAGGGGGATTTTCCCATTGTCGTGGTGAAGAGTGAGAACGAAGATGGCCAGAAACTTTTGCCCCCAAGCCAGGACCATGACTCAAAGACTCTCTGTCTTAGGCAGGGCCACTGGAATTATGCAGCAAGGGAGGGCCACATTATGTGGCAGGGTTGACTAAATTATGCAGCAAGAAAAGGTAAATTATGCAGCATAATAAGGCACATTTTGTGATAGTATTACTTTGTTATTTTGTCCCTTGCTGGGCATAGGTTGCAAGTTTGGATTTCCACTTTGCCTTAAATGCTCCTTTTTATTTAATTTTGCCCATTCCCATGCTCAGTTTATTTTTCCCCCAAAATTAATATTTTGTCTAATTTATAAAAGTTTTCAAAAAGTTTAAATATTAATGTTATTCCTAGTCTTTACAATATTTGCAGACTAATTCATTGTATGTCAGGATAAAGAAATATTTAAATATTTAGAAAATGCTTTCAATATCAATGACATTTGTAAATTGAATACACTTTGAAGTTCCAAATAATAACAGAACTTAAAAAGCAATTTCCTATATAATAACTTCAGCATCAAACATTCAACACAGGGATATACTATTTTACTTTTTACAAAGGACTTTGAGTGAGTGTGTTGAGGATTGTGTTGAGAAAGGTCACATAACACAAGTTATTTTGGGTGGTTTATGCATTACTTTGCAGATATTGTAAAGATTAAGAATAACATTAATATGTAAACTTTTTGAAACATTTTATGCAAAACTAGTGGTGAGCTTGTTTGAGAGTGCACTTGTGTGAGTGCTTGAGTTGGTGATGGTTGAGTTGGTGGTGTTGGAGGTTGAAGAGCTATAGGAGATGCAGGTGGTTGTGGCAGAGGTCTGAAGTAGGCAGGTGGTGTGTCCCTCCTACGTTGAGGTGCCTCTGTAGAATCTTATGCATGTGTTGGCCGTGAAGAGTGACATTGGCATGTTTTGCTTATTTCCTCTTTTGTGTTCACGGCAAAGACATGTTGCCTTGCACTCTCTTCCATAAACTTCAAAGATGTTCTAGGTGCATTTTTGCCGAGTCCTGGTAGCATTTTGCAATGTAGGCACGGGTCTACCTGTCAGTCATTTGAGGGAGTACTTTAAGGGAGACAGCTGTCACACAGAAAGTAGCTCCCATTGCATGAATATCTTCCCATACATTAGATTGTTGTTGGTAAAAATTATTTTACAAGAGAACAACATTAGACCACGCCATCCCCCCACGTGTGGCCGTCTGACATGGACAGCGGGTTTCTCATTACAGAGAGGGGTGCCATCTATGGGATTGTGTGTGGGGGGATGTTTAAATGGGGATACCTATTTCTCACCACATATGTTCTCTCCCTCAGGTGAATGAGATAAGACCGGAGAAGGAACCTTCATTGGAGGAGTGCTTGGGAGTTTGTACAGAGGTACCTGATAGTTGATGGCTGTGTGAAGATGAGTATTGTGTAGGTGGAACAAACATCCATGACAGTTTAGCAAATGGCTTGGGTCTGGCAAACCTCAGAAATGGTTTTGGAGGAAGACTGCTGCTAGACTGAAGTAGCCTTCTTGAAAATGTTATGTCCTTGTCCAAGTCCGCTTCCTCCTTGACCAGCTCCTGCTCATTATCCTCTTCTTCTCGAACAGTGATAGAATTCCCACCTTGGATTGCCCGCTGTCCTACACTTATAAATGGTTCAGCATCATCGTCAATTGCAATGTCCCCAATACCTGGAAGAAGATGATGTAAACACTTGTAGTACAACAAATACCGTTTTGTGTCTAAAGTTCAACACAGTACTTTCATTGACATTCTTCTACAAAAAAAATAATGTTATTACCATGTGAACATAAAGAAACATATGGAAGTAATGGGTTGATACATGCATGAAAATATTTTATCTAGACAATGTCAACTCGCCAGCCAGCTTTGCAACAGATATTTGTTTTATGGATAACCCCAGTAAGGTTAGTTGCTGAACCTGTATCTTTGTAGTTGGTGTTGCCAAAATACCTACTGATCCAGCAGATATGGAGATAAGAATTATGTTCAAGATGTATTGTTAATTTATACAAGTAATCATGACCACAAATGCAGACACATTAGAGATGTATACAAGAAAGGAAAACAATGAACACCAATAATAGGACTTTAAACATTTTATATAATAAAATGTAATTAGATATATAAGTTATGGAAAGGACTCGCAATGAGATACAGAAGTTAAAATCAAAGGTTCCCAGGCTTAATTAACGGATGGTAGAGGGCATAATAGCTGCTGTCACAATGTCCTCTGATGTCATTGGTGTTGATGTTCACAAGGTGGGAGCTGATTGGAGAAAGAGACATACTAGAAGAGCAACCTATCCTAACTTGTTCAAGAGGAGGCTATTTAGATAGTTTAAATACTCATTTTGAGGCCACAAAGAATTCTCTCCTGCAAGTTAAGACAATGCCTAACTATATCTTATAGTGTTCCCCTTACTTTGCCATGTCTCAGGGCATTTTGCATCAGACAATATATAATTTAGTTAGCCTTTATGTTAGATATTGATCAGAGTCCAAATAGGGATGTGTGACAAAAGACCTACAGCTAGCTTATCAATAACAAATAAAAGAGGTTAGACCCAAAGCCACAAGAGCAGGCATTTCATTTACCAGTCTTTACCATCCGTATGCTGGCAGTACAGGTTTCAGGGCAGAGTTAGGGGCAAAGGTTGATGTTGTGGCAGGTGGTGGATGAGAAAAAATGAAACTTAAAAAGGAGGAAAACTAACAGTATATAATAGTGTAACACTATAAATGTCAAGGTCAGATTTGACTACCATTATAAGCTCTCACAAGGCACATTGTAAAATATAGTGTTAGGTTTCAACAAATCAAGTCATAAATACCCCCTGTCGTGTTTGATAGTGACATTGTAAGCATAAGGACATATATGCCATATGTGTTGCGATGCTAAACTCGCAATGACTCCTGCCGAAGCAACCTATCTACTTGAAAAAGTGCCTTTTGTGAAAAGAGTGGAAATATAATCAAAACATCTGAGGGGGCCTGGCTAACGGGCCAAGATATCAGACGCTGGATGGGCGTCTCCCTGAACGACCCACCATGTGTCACCATCCTAGCATTGCCTGCAGGTCGCTAATGTAAAAATGTGTCTGCCTCATGCTATGGAGGGCAAAAGGTCTCAGCAGCACTGAGTTTCTGTAGAGCAGCTGCAAGACGGCAGCCGGAATGGGTGGCCTCACCTGCTGCCAGCGCCCCGTGCTGCTGGAGGCACTGCAATTGCTGCTTTTCTTTGGCTGTGGCCTGGCAGGAGGGTGAAGAGTTTGGCCTACACTGGCACCAGCACAATGAGACTGCTGACTGGTAGAATCTAGCACTGTAAGCCAAGGACAGAACACAGCCTCTTGCAAACTGTAGGAAGTGTCCGCAGCTGTGTTGTACATAGGGCCTCAGGTGGGTGAGCCGGGTGCCCTCCGGATGTGACTGGCACTCTTATGTTTGGCTACCACCTCTCACGGGGGTGGGGCAGACTAAACTAGTGCTGAGGCAGAGGAAATTGGTGGTCGCCGGTTGTACTCAGACACTGAGTTGGGCATCATCCCAAGGCCCTAACTCAAACTGGAGACTTTAAAGTTTATTAGGGAAAGTGACACCCCGCTATGAAGCATATCTTCTCAGGCCTGAGGACCAAGTCGAGTTATGCAGTGGATGGAGACAGGTAATGTGAGGCAATAAAAGGAGTTATTGGCTTTGAGAGTAGATTGTGATTGGTTGGAAATGGAGTAGAGGCTGTTGGGAGCTTCTTGGTGTCAACGCTCCTGCATTGTCCTTTTCATCCCCTTCTTCTGCTAGCCATGGTCTAGGACTGAGATTGAGATAAGTTGCTCAGCCAGTAAGCAGACGCTACTGAGATATAAACAGAGGCGGCAGCAGGGGGCATGGGGGGGGGCAATCGTGGTTAAAGTTAAAGGCAACCGTGAGTTGCCGGCGAAAATGGAGTGGTTGGGAGCTTCTTGGTGTCAACGTTCCTGCATTGTCCTTTTCATCCCCTTCTTCTGCTAGCCATGGTCTAGGACTGAGATTGAGATAAGTTGCTCAGCCAGTAAGCAGACGCTACTGAGATATAAACAGAGGCGGCAGCAGGGGGCATGGGGGGGGGCAATCGTGGTTAAAGTTAAAGGCAACCGTGAGTTGCCGGCGAAAATGGAGTGTTATACAAAGGTGCTCCAAGGAGATTTGGCCAGAGCATCATGAGTGCCCCAGCCCGCACGTAGTGACAGGCTGTCATCAGACAAGGCAATACAACAGGCCATTAATGAAACCAGTGTGTCCCTTGAAGGAAAGATGGAAGAAATTCGGGTGGACATGCCCCTGCTGTAACAAGACCTCTGCAACACAGTAGAGCGGGTAACAGGCAGAAACATATGTCAGCGATGGAGAACCAACCTCAGTAAATGCATGCCACGATCTGCCGATTACTGGAGATAACCAGGAGCCAAGAAGAAAAAGCTGAGGACTCTGAAGGGAGGCCTCAGAGAAGCAATGTTTGAATGGTGGGCATACTGGAGGAGGCAGAGGGCACACGCATGGAACGCTTCCCCAAGGACTGGTTGAAGGCTTGGATTCCTCCAGAGGAACACTCAGTGTTTTGTCGTAGAGACAGGTCACCAGGCTCTTGTAGACCAACCCCTCGCACCGGCTGCTCTGCTGCAATTCATTATTGCACGCCTCCTAAACTATAATGACAGGGATGCCATACTCAAAACGATGCGAAGGGTTGCACAGTTCTCCGTGAGAACCCCAGTGGTGAAGCTAAAAGGCTCAGAGTTAGCTTCAACCGCAAGATCTTCCACTTTGACACTCCGGAGATGGCATGGGACTGGGTTGAGGAAACAAAGGTGCTCAAGTAGCAGTCAGAGTGGCCTGGAGCTGTGACCATGATGTCGAGGTCTGAGACACATGCATGACTGCAGCGGAAATGATCTCAACGACAGAGGGGGAGGCACAGAGAAAGCCCTGTATGAGACCGTAGTGGCTGGGAGGTGAGTGATTCAAGTCGATCAAGACACAAGAACCGAGGCATCCCAAGGTCCCAGCCCCCTAGCGATGTGGAGGGTCTGTGCCCTCCCCCCCCACCCCCCCCCCCTTCAGATGCATAAGATTCCATCCTGGCACCCAAGATAGTGAACCTTGGCATACAGTGGCACATGACCATCAACTAGGAAGCCACTGACTTGCTTGGCCCTCATTCTAGTGCGCAATCCCAAGGGGAAGAGAAGTGAAGTACAACTGGTGTGAACAGTAGTACTAGCTTTGACTCATTTAGGTGGTGTGGGAGGGGCAGTAATGCGCAGGTTTGTTAACTTGTTTAGGGTGACAGTCCTTGGGAGGACGTATAGGGTGGGGTGAAGTGAGTATATACTCTGTTCCCATTCTGCAAAAAAGTACACTCAAGCACAACTCCAGCTCCTTATTGAGTCGTCCTTCAATGATGACAATCCTAGAGAGAGTTTAACCTAGCACATTCCTGTGTGATCTATGGGGTTCCCTGATGTCTATAATCCGGAACATGAGCAAACTCCTATACGAGTGCTCCTCATAATAACCAGCCACACTGATAAATGTTGTTGCAAAGCTATTCGCCAAAGTCATAGCCACTAGACTGGCTAATGTGATACGTACTTAATTCACAGTGATCAGAATAACTTCATGCTGTGCAGGAGCACTTGGCATTGTCTGCGGAGTTTGCAGGTGACACTGGTTTGCTCAAATGAATTCCGGGGTCCTGCCACACTACTATTGGTGGACCTCAAAAAAGCATTTGATACGGTCCATTGGCCTTTTATGCATCAGGTGCTTGAGAGGATGGCCTTCGGACCTCTTTTCCTAATATATGCAGCAGTACTATACACAGCCCCCTGGGCCCAAGTGGGAATAAATAGGGTATTATCTGCACCCCTCCCCATTGAGTGGGCACACACCAAGGTTGCCTGCTCTCGCCACTTCTGTTTGCTGTGGTGATTGAGGCACTGGCAGGGGGGCTGTGCCTTGATGCACAATTGACAGGCTTCCAGTGTAGTGGGGGCTTGAAGACAGGGTGTTGCTTTACGCGGACAATCTGCTCCTTTATGTCAAGCAATATAATACTCTATTCCATGTATTATACAGATGCTTCAGATTTATGAGGCAGTAGGGTCAACTGGGAAAAGTTTGTATTTATGCAAGTAGGGGGTGTACTGCCAATAGGATTGGAAGACATCTGCAGGTTGCCATTTTAAGTACCTTGATACGATAATAGCAAGAAACAAGAACTAGTGTTGGAACCTGATCATTGGCCAGTTGCTCAAGCAAGCAAAGTGAGAACTGGAGGGATGGGACACTACGCTGTTGTTCATAATGGGGGCCGGGGCAGCCCTTTTTAAAATAGTCATGCTACCCTCCTTCCTGCTTTTTGTATATCACTCAAAACTAGCTGTACACCCTTACAGCACCATTCTTTCAACCCTAGCAATCACTTCTTTTTAACTTCGTATGGGCGGGTAGCAGACCAAGTGTTTACTTTGAAAAGTGTGTGCAGGTCCCTTGCAAACATGAATTAAGAATACCTGATATCCAGCTGTAGTACTGGGCATTGAACTAGTTCCAGTCAACAATTGGCTCTTTTGTGATAGGAATGATCCATTTGTGAAGCTGGAACTACATTTCCTGGTGCCAAGTGACCTGCAGGCCATGCTATTTGAAGTGTAAATCCCACATGTCCTGCCACCTAGTACAAAAACACCCCTAATATGCTGGAAAGCAGCCTTAAGCCGAATTGAGTCGCAAGGCAAGCTCACCAACAGACACCATTGTGGCACAGGATATGGCTCCCACAGGTAGCTTGTTAAGGGATTCCGCTCTTGGGATCTTATTGGCATTTCTCAACTGGGAGACACCTGGGCATCAAGCCACATTAATTAATTTAAGCCATGGGCAGATGATTATGCCCTATGTAAACCTAATTCTTCAGATACTTGCAGCTCTGCCATGCACTGGAACTGTTATGAGAGAAGCTAACATCGGTACCTGAATTTAATCCATTAGATGCCAAGATAATGATTGACCAACTGGGTAAGAAGGGCAATTCCGAGGTCTAGAAATCAATGCTGCTCAATGGGCCAGACCGATTTGCACAGTTAAGAGAAAAATAGGAGGAGGACCTTGGGGATCTTGAAGATTCAAAGTGGACAGAGGCAAAAATAACTTGCATACTCTAACCATTTCTTTACACCCTTAGTTCAGTTTGAGTGAAGTAGAGTTTACTTTCACCAAGTAGGTTATGGTGGATGGGGTAGAGCATAATCAACAAGTTGCACACAGTGTATGAGCCTGCAGGCCATTTACTGGCAGCAAATACATCACAAACTCGAAGGAGTAGCCTGAAAAATCGTGACATCAAACCCTAAAGTAGCAATACTGGGTAGCATGGATAATTGGGAGGGTACAGAGAGCTCAGTCTCCTAGTTAAGCTAAGCGAGACGTATGTGGAAATGTCGGAGTGCTGAACCCCCCCCCCACACACACACACACACACACACACACTGGCAGAGTGGCACAGAGGTTTGGACAATTGTGTATTGGGGAGAAAACTGTTTATAAAAGACGTGGATGTATGTGGAAGTGTCAGAAAATCTGGACCCCCTTGTGGGGCTTGGTGAAAAGAAATGAGGCGTGCATGCTTAGGTTTTATATCAAGCTGTAGATTGTAATCGTGGATGAAAACCATGCTGAGGAGTGCAGGAAGAGTGGGAGAGAGGAACTTTGAGTTCAGTGCATACTATTTATAAATGGTATACCATTTTTGACTTAGTGGATTATTCTTTTACCTTAAAAGAAAACAATAACAATGAAGGTATGAGTGAAGGACAAATGCCGGTGAGTGATTGTGAGTTTACTTTTAGTGAGAAAGAAAGAGAGTAAGAGGTCTAGAATCTTACCTGGCGCTGCATAGCATGGTTAGAAAGAGGCAGCCCATACCATATAGTAGGTGGGGGTGCATTTTGGAGAGGACAACCTCCTTGAGGGGGTTGACATGGATCCAGGTACTCCTCTAGGGAGAACTTGTGCCGGCTGAGTCCTTGAAAACTTTCCCTTCTCAACTTGCCATTTTTTGTATGCCCTACAATGCATGCCTCCTCTCACAGTGGATTGATAGTCTGTCAGCTTCTACCATAAGGCTGCCTTCTGTGTTCCACTGAGGGTGAATGGTGGCAGTTCATTTTGATTTGTGTAATTTTGAACCACAGATTTAAGAACGGGCTGCCTCATTCTCAGTGAAATTTCTTTCCCTCTTGAGAAATGGGGTTGCATCCTTCCGGCAGAATGTGGCTGTAGGAGCTGAAAGACAAAAAGATAAAAAGCAGATTCAATGGTGTGGCCAGTAATTATTTTGTTGGAAGACGAGGAGTGTCAGGTGTGTAGGATTTCGTTCTAGTGTGTTTAATTCTGCTATTCACCATGTGGAGGGTTCCTTCCTGCATGCAGACATCTCTGCCCTGGCTGCAGCGGTCTGCACCCGGGGTGTGAAAGTCTCCGTCAGTTGTGAGAAACATAAAATTACGGTTGTAAAGTTACTATCTGAAAGAGACAGTTATGGATTCCTCACCTTAGAATTACCCCCAGGCATCAGACTGGGTCCAAAGAATTTTTTCCTCAGCAGTACTCCTGCGCGTCGATAGGTGGTGTCGGTCGACTCTGCGTTCTTCGTTGGCGTCGTGGTCGCCGGAATGACGTCGCAGTATCTACTTAGACGCCGCCCTCGCGCGCTGACGTCAGTTCTTTCTTTTTCTGCGCCAGCCAGCGCAGATCCGGAGAGAACGCCGGAATGACGTCGCAGTATCTACTTAGACGCCGCCCTCGCGCGCTGACGTCAGTTCTTTCTTTTTCTGCGCCAGCCAGCGCAGATCCGGAGAGAACGCCGGAATGACGTCGCAGTATCTACTTAGACGCCGCCCTCGCGCGCTGACGTCAGTTCTTTCTTTTTCTGCGCCAGCCAGCGCAGATCCGGAGAGAACGGTACCTCGATTCACTTTTTGACTCTGTTTTTTGCGACTTTTGTCGACGTCGTTTTTGAGTTGTTCGACTCCTCGTGCATGGAGGGTTGTCACATCGGACCGGCTTCAAGGCTTGCGACTCCTGTCGCAAATTGATGTCGGTCACGGACCCGCACCTTCGTGTGCCTTTGGTGCGCGACCACGACCCAAAGTTGTGCTCTGACTGCCGGGCCATAAACCCGAAGTCTTTGCGGGAGCGGTCTCGAAAGCTGCTAGAGGCCCGGCAGTCCGCTCCGCGCCGTTCGAGGACCCGATCGAGAGGGAGATCGCGCGACCGGTCGCGGAACCACCACCACCACCACCACCACCGCCACCGCCACCGCCACCGCCACCGCCACCGCCACCACCAACCGCCACCGCCGCCACCTCCTATCTATCCTTGGGCAGCCCGCCGGCGCGCCCTTGGGCCCCACGGACTCGGTTGGGGGTTCTAAGCCTTCGATGCCGGCGGCTTTGGCGCCGGTCGACCTCGTGACACCTCCGGCGCCGAATCCAGTGACGACCCTCCGACGCCGGTTGTGTCCCCAGCCGACGTCGACCCCGGCCTCCCCCTCAATGAGAACACGTAGTCGGACCGGCGCCGACCGCTACTTTTGTACCCCTGTTCTCCCCTGATGTTTCCTACTGCCCTGAGTGACTACCAGGAGAGGGTGAGCAGGATTGGGAGGGATCTGTGGACCCTCTTGCAGACCAGTTAGAGGAACCGGACTGGAGAGAGGAGTTGGGTGATGCCCGTGGTTTGGACACCTCCCCAGACCTTGGCATGCTTTCTCCCCCTACCGTGGCTACGGAGGAGGGTGCATCTTACGCAGTGGTGTTGCGTAGGGCGGACGAGGCCTTAAACCTCGAGCTTCCTACGGTGGCAGTCAGGACTAACCTCCTGACCGAGGTGCTTCAGCCGGCAGCGGCCTCTTCGGAGCCCCTGCTGCCGTTCAATGAGGCCCTCACGGACATCCTTTTGGGCACTTGGTCCAAGCCCAACACAGGGGCTCCTGTGGATAGGATGATTGCCCGACTCCACCGCCCAGCCCCGGGCGACCCCATTTCCCTCTCTCACCACCCCACCCCTGAGAGCTTGGAAGTCCAAGCCTCGACTTCCAAGGGTGCATTCCCTAACGCACCACCTGATAGGGAATCCAAGAAGCTGGACCACCTTGGGAACAAGATGTTTTCTGCCTCCAGATTGGGACTGCGGTCGGTGAACACTGCATGTCTTTCGGGCCATTACTCCCACTCGGTGTGGGACACGGTTGCACAGGTGCTGCCACAGTGCCCGGAGGAGGCCTGGGCTGTGCTCTCCCGTGCAGTTGCCGAGGGGAGAGACACAGCGAAGTTCGCCATCTGATGTGGGCTGCACACCGCCAACTCACTAGGCAGGACGATTTCCACGTCGGTAGCCCTTAGACGCTACGCCTAGTTGAGGTCTACTGGCTTTTCGGGTGATGTCCAAGCTACGCTTTTGGACATGCCCTTTGATGGCCGTCGCTTGTTGGCGACAAGGCGGACAACGCGCTTGAGCGCTTTAAGGACTCCAGGGCTACAGCCAGGTCCTTGGGCCTCGCATCCACCTCCCGCCCAGTGCAGTCTGCCTTTCGCCCCTTTCGTGGCTACGGAAGGGGTGCCCACCACGTTCCACCCAGAGCCACAGACCGGCGCAAGCTGTCCAGCCTCTGCGCGACCGGGGACCCACTGTCGTCGGTCTGGGGGCCAGCGGGCGGGCCAATCCACCAGCGCCCCCTCTGCAGCAGCCTCCAAGCCCTCCTGGTCCGACCTTTCAGGGCCACCTTTTGGCAGTGGGCGGCAAGATTCGCCATCACCTCCCCCTCTGGCTCACCATCACGTCGGACAGGTGGGTTTTGCAGATAGTCCGAAGGGGCTACTCCCTCCCCTTCGAGACTACCCCTCCATCCATGCCACCTCAGACCCATCGCATGTCGGAGGATCACTTGGCCCTTCTCCAACAGGAAGTTACGGCTCTCTTGGCCAAGGGAGCAATCGAGCGCGTTCCTGCCCCAGAAGTAGGTCGTGGTTGTTATTCCCACTACTTTCTGGTGCCCAAGAAGGACAAGGGCCTGCGTCCTATCTTGGATCTCCGGAACATCAACCGCTTCCTCCGGAAGGAGAAGTTCAAAATGTTGACCCTGGCTCAGGTCCTGTCTGCTCTCGACCCTGGAGACAGGATGGTAGCGTTGGACTTGCAGGGCACTTATTTTCACATCCCCGTCCTGTCGGCCCATCGGCGTTACCTACGGTTCACGGTAGGCCACGAGCACTTTGAGTTTACTGTGCTCCCCTTAGGCCTTACCAGCGCCCCTCGGGTGTTCACGAAAGTGATGGCAGTGGTCGCAGCTCATCTGCGCAGATCAGGGGTTCCAGTCTTCCCCTATCTCGACGATTGGCTGTTGAAGGCGGGCTCGCCCCAGGCTGTCGTCTCCCACCTCCAGACTACGGCGGAACTCTTGCATTCGCTGGGGTTCACCATCAATGTGCCGAAGTCGCACCTGATTCCCTCTCAGAATCTCCTTTTCATCGGAGCGGTTCTGGACACAGCGCAGTTTCGAGCTTATCCTCCCGAGCAGCGAGTCCGGGATATTCGGACTATGATTCCGATCTCTCAGCCTCTATCCCGGGTTTCGGTCAAAATGACCCTGAGGCTACTGGGTCTTATGGCCTCCTGCATCCTGCTGGTGGCATATGCAGGCTCTGCAGTGGGACCTGAAGTTCCAGTGGGCACAGCAACAGGGGAATCTTTCCGATTGCGTCCAGATCTCGGAGGGCACTGCACGCCAATTGCAGTGGTGGCTAACTAACCGGGATTGGGTCAACGGCCGATCCCTCTCCATTCCCCAACCAGAGTTCACAGTGGTGACTGATGCATCCCTGCTGGGGTGGGGCGGCCACATGGGAGAAGCAGAGATCAGAGGCCTCTGGTCTCCGGCGGAGTCCGGACTCCATAATCAACCTTCTGGAGCTTCGGGCGATTCGTCTTGCACTAAAAGCATTCCTTCCCTCTGTCAGGGGAAGAGTCGTGCAGGTGTTCACAGACAACACCACCGCCATGTGGTACTGGAACAAACAGGGCGGGGTGGGGTCGTGGACCCTATGTCAAGAGGCTCTCCGCCTCTGGACATGGCTGGAACATCAGGGCATATCTCTAGTGGTTCAACACCTGGCAGGTTCTCTGAACGCGAGGGCGGACGAGCTCAGCCGCAGGCGCATGATGGATCACGAATGGCGTCTTCACTCGGAGGTGGTGCAAGGTCTCTTTCAGCAGTGGGGAGAGCCTTGGTTAGTTCTATTCGCCACCGAAGAGAACGCACAATGTCAGCAGTTCTGCGCGTTGGAATTTAGAAGGCAGCACTCACTAGTCGACGCTTTTCGTCGCGAGTGGAGTTGCGGTCTTCTATACACCTTTCCGCCTATACCACTTCTGCCGGGAGTGCTGAAGAAGATCAAGTGCGACTGGGCCCAAGTCATTCTTGTGGCTCCAGATTGGGCAAGAAGAGCCTGGTATCCCGAGCTGTTACATATGGCTATCGATCTTCCGATCAGACTGCCTCTTCGGGAGGATCTTCTGTCGCAGCAGCAGGGGACGGTCCTCCACCCGAACCTGTCCAGCCTCCTCCTCCTTGCGTGGAGATTGAGCGGCGACAGTTGACAGCTTTCGACCTTCCTCCCAAAGTCTGTAATGAATCCAAGGAACTGACGACCGGTCCGCTTATTGAGGTGGCCGGTCCTACTTCGGGAAAACCCATTAATCCTGGGATTCCCTATGGTCATCCATTAAACTACGCTTCTGATTTTATCTTAATTAAGCCCTGACGAAGTTCCACACACTGTAAAGTGGGAACGAAACGCGTTGGCTGTCTGTTGCAAAAGAAAATGAAATAAAGAATAAAAGGTTGAAGAACAAACCAACACCAGATTGTGCTACTTAATTTTCGGTGCACCTTCAATTGAATGTAGCAACTGAGAAGATGGTTAGGCTGTTACGTACTGCAGAATACTCAGTGTGTGGTCCCTGACGCCTTTTTGCAGGCTGTACAAACGACCACAAGTACACTGGTGTGGGACAGAGGTCCCTCCAGAATAGCCTTAGATACCTTGAAGAGGTGGCATTGCTCTACCTAATTTGAAGCTGTACTACTGTGTGGCGCAACTGCTGTGATCAGTGAGTGGGCATGTGTGGACCAGCATGATCCGGCCTTAATGGCGTTTAAAAGAATGCTCCCCTCCCAGGGATACTTGAGGGGGGCTATATGGCCAGATGGGGATGACGCCCACAGCAGTGGTGGTGCAAACTTGAAAGAAGGCAACCAAGGCAATAGGGTGGGCGAGGAAAGTTACCATGGAAATGCCACTGTGTGATGCTGACCCACTGGCAGAAGTGCAGGCACTGAGGGGGATACCAATGTGGGATCTCATTGGGATAACTAAAGTGGGGGACCTATATGAGTGGAATCAGGGATGGTCTCCTTTCAATATCTGCAGGAACAATATGAAATGGCAGAATCCCAGAGGTTCAGATATCTGCAGATTAGACATATGCTGACGCTGTAGAGGAGGAGTTCCCATTAGAATTTAGGCTGCTGGCTGCCCCACTTCACCGCCACATGATATCACTCATCTGTGCCGGCTAGACCGGTCGACCTTGGACCTCGGGAACCGGGTTTGAGTCTCGGCAGGGACACTCGACATCCTACGATTCTAGGCAAATCACTTAATCTCCCCGAGCCTAACAAACATGAATGTGTCCGTCTGTAAAGCAACTGGTGCTCATATAAAGCGCTCTTGATATTTTCAGGTCTAGTTTGCGCTATATAAAACTAAACTACCGCGTTGTTACAACGATAACCATTACAACGCAAGTCGTTTCTACGACTTGTAGGGGGGGCTCTAAACTAAGGAATAGTATAATTTACTATTCCAACACCTTCCCTACTGTTGCTCACGCTGGAGATGGAATAGTAAATTATACTATTCCTAAGTCCAGCGCGCCCCCTACAACAAGTCGTAGAAACGACTTGCGATGTAATGGTATGCGGTGTAATCGCATGCGTTGTAACATCGCATATTCCCTCGTGGGTAGCCTCATATGCCTTCTCCAGGTTCCCCAGATCCGATTCAATCTGTTTGAGCCGCCCTCGTATGGACCGGAGGACACCAGCTTGGAGACCTATACAGGTCCCGCGTAGTGTCACCTTGAATGCCTCCCATATAGTTTGCACACTCTGTACTGAACCCATATTGTGTTCAAAGTATTCTATGATGGCCGATCTTACCCCTTCCCGGAAAACCTGATCTAGCAGGGAAGCCGGTTGCAAGCGCCACTTGAATTGCAGAGGGGTGTGTGTGGGAATTGTCATGTTTAACAGTACCGGAGCATGGTCTGACAGTGTTTAACTGTGTCTATCCATGTAGTTGCGTCTTTTGTAATTAACCAGTAGTCCAGTCGTAACCATGATTTGTGTATATATGAGTGATATGTGACCTCACTAACCCCCAGGGTGCCTCAGCCTCCAGATATCAATAAGGCCCATGTCTTTCCTTCCTCCCACTATTACCTCCGCCGCCCTTTTGGGTGATCCCTCTGAGGTGGACAGCCGATCTTCAGATTGTACTAGCGGGGTGTTAAAGTCACCACCCCATATAATTGCAGAGGGCAGTAAATTATCCAACTTGGACCGTATCTTTACGAAGAACTCAGGGTCATCAACATTAGGCCCATATACATTGACAATGGTGATCCTTGTGCCACACAGCTTTCCCTGCGCTATGATATACCGGCCCTGCTCATCTATTTCAGACTGCGTGAGCTCAAAGGGTATATTCTTTTTTATGAGGATCATTACTCCTCTCGAGTTTGAGGAGTAGTAGGATGCCAACTTCACTCCAGCCCACCTCTCAGCTACTTTTTTCTCTGAATGTTGTGTAAGGTGTGTTTTCTGTAGGAGTGCCACCTGTATACCCTGCCGATCTAAGTAGGCCAGCACCTGACGTGTTTTTTTGGGGTTATTAAGTCCCCATACATTACATGTTACCCAGGATAGACTACATTTCCTGCTGCGTCACCTACTTTTATCTACCTATATCAGTGAGTATCTTAAACGGAGTTATCGCTGCGTTGGTTTTGATGCTTGCATAGTACACACTATGTTGTATGGCTAAACAAAAACCCTTTATCTCCCGTCCCTCCCACCTTAGCATCCTAATTATGCCAAAGAGTTCCCCTTGATAACAGTACATAACAATTGCACAACAAGTATACAACCTGGTCGCAGGTATATACGTACAAAAAGTTCTAACGGTTGGGGTACCCCCTCTAGGGGGCCGCTAGTAGCCACCACGCCCCCTTGGTGTTAGGGGGGTGGGGTCGGGGCAGTTTCTTGAGCCACCGTCGTATTCTACTGAATAATCTTCACAATCCGGCTCAGGCTATTAGCCAATGCCCCTGTCATTCTATGTATATGTCCACATCTATTATGCAGCAGGAGATATTATACTTTCACGTAGTAGTCTGTATAACTATCAACTCACTAGTACTGCCTGGTCTGTCTATAACAGATTAGATTTGTGCCTGCCATGTGCGTTTAATGTCCCATATCCTCCCCCCGCTTACTACATAGTACTTCTTCCATTTTTGTGTCCATCACATGGCAGTCTCAGTCTTCATTGTCCGCATCATCGCCTGGTCGGTGCGCTACTTCTTGTTTGACAAATGTCATTGCTTTTTTGGGTGATAGAAAAATCTTTGTTTTTGCCTCTTTGCTGAATCCTCAAGCGAGCTGGATATAGCATGGCGAATTCGATCTTCAGAGATTGCATTTTCTTCTTGACCTGTTGGAATTTCCGCCTTGCTTGCTGTACTGTTGTTGTGAAGTCCGGGTACAGGGTAACCTCATTTCCCTGATACGTTGTGGTGCCCAACTCTCGTGCCAACCTGAGCGCCGTGCCCCGGTCACAATAGTTTAACAGTCTAGCAATAATTGGCTTCGGAGGAGCACCTGGTATTGGTTTGGGGGCCAATGATCTATGGGCACGCTCCACAATGAGCATTGATGAGAAGTGCTCCGCTCCGAACATATCCTTTAACATGGCTTCCACATAGAGCTCCATTTTGCCTGTGTTAGTGGACTCGGGAACTCCCGCAATGCGGAGATTATTGCATCTCGACCTGGCTTCCAGGTCTTCATTCTTAGCTTGTATCACAGGTAGGAGCTTCTCCATTTGGGAACATGATGTACGCACTGTGCCCAGATTATCTTGTGTCGTGGAGATCTGTTGTTCTGCTTCTGTAAGGCGGGCTCCTTGTTTATCCAGCTTCGCTGCCATATGATCCATTCTAAGATTGAGGGTGTCTATCTTGCTATCAATAGATTGTAAGCTGTGTTGCATTGCCAATAAGGTGCTTTCTAGAGTGGTGCTGCCCCCTGCCTCAGATTCTTGTTCAGTGTGTCACCTGAGGTTGGGATTTGGTGAGGCGCTTAGACTCAAAAGTAAGCTTGGATTGTTGCTTCTCCGTCTTTCCCATGGTAGCCTCTTTTCACCTGGCCACTAGTATAGGTATGGTCCTGCCCACTTAACTTAATGTCCCACCGCTTGTCTCAGCGGCTCACTTGTACTTCACCAGGTAGTAGCGTAATGGTCACGGGGCCACTGACTGTAAACCCCTCTGCCTGTAGTACTGCTTTCTTACACTCCCCATAGAATGAACTTATTGGGGTTATAGTTGCTCCTACGTTAACTTGAGGAGCGCTGTGAGAGTGTCTTATTTTCAAACCACCCTTGTTCGCTAGGCCGCGGTCCACACAAACTTTTTCACTGGGGTCCAGCCCCACCACACCTCTGTGGGCTTCCTTCCTATGGCGGCGTCGATACAGTTACCGTCCCTGCAGCAAATATCATATTCAGGCCTCCCTTGTCCAGGACCATCCGCGTTCCAAGTATCCAGCAAGGTGAATAAGGTTCTGTCCGAGCGTTAGCTCGGGATCACGGACCGCCTGTGATTGTACTCCGCGGTGTTCCCGTACAGCTCCTAGCCTGTGTGCCACTCGCCCACTTCGGGCCTCACTCCCTCTTACTCTCGCAGGGTCAATCGAGACGACTCACCCGGCTGTTGTCCGATCCGGTCAAGGGATTGGGTCAGGAATTGTTGTGTAGCCGCCTCGTTCTTCCTCTCTGTCCATCTCCTTGCACGCCGCTGGCAGGAAGTCTCTGCGGGGGCCGCTCTTTTCTCCCAGCCTCGTGGTCGTCTGCTACAAGGCGTTGCCTGCTATTTGTGCTTCACACGAGCCGCCGAGCTTTGCGTTGGGACCTGTCCACCCTGTCCCTATGTCGGTAGCATTCAGTCTGGGCCGAGCGCCACTGCTTCGCCGTGGACCACAATTTCAGAGCGGCGCCATTCAGTTTTCACCCCGGTAGGTACAATCAATTCCAAGCCTCGACTGCCCAGGGTCACGCACGCCACAGCTTCACAATAATTTGCACAGTTTCCGTCTAAGGAGCCGCTCAGGAGCGCGGCCCGCTTTTGTGAACACAGCGCGATGCTCCCATGCAATTCCGGCCCGCACGCCACTCGTCCTCGGCAGGCGACTCACTTTCTCGCTCCCGCTGGGTAAGCAGATCTTAAAAGGCGACTCACCAGCCTGTTGTCGGGTCCTGTCTTACATCGGGCCCGGATTTCATGCGCGGCAGCCTCGATCGCACTCTTCATCCGTCCCTACATTATGCCTGATGAAATTTGACTGAGTATGGGGCTGATGGATGGACTTGAGAAACATTTTTAAGAAGCTGCAGTAGATCACTGAGGAATCAACTAACCAGCTGCTGCTGCTGTTGGGAGTACATGTTTTACTCAGAATTTCAGACTTTATTCTCACATGGCTGAGGAAGGTAGTTTTAACATATAGAAAATGTGCTTTTATTTTTGCTTCTAGAGCACCTTCCATAACCTCAGTGAGAAAATCTTGAATAAAAACAGTTTTCTTTCAAACATGGCTCATGTATTCCCAGCAGAGGGTCAGCATTTTTCCACAGTGTAAAATTCCCTTACAACACACCACAGTTCTTGAAATTAGTAAGGTGCCACTAAAAATGATTTATTTTGTTACTAAACTCTGTTCCCATTCTTTATATGTGCTCCTTTTTGTGACTCTCAAAACCTGGCATTCACTTCATTGCATTTCAAAGGAGACCATATTCCTGAGTCTTTTAATGGCTGCTACAACAATTTGCCAATGCTGTAACCAGACGAGCAAAGGAGCGGGCCCACATACCCCTTGCTCACTGTGCCCACTTGTATATTTTTTTTAATTCTTTTTCGGGATGCTGAGACCATGTTACTGAGTCCTCTGATGGCTGCCTTAACGTATTGTTCAGGATGTGGACAGACAATCGGTCCCGACTAGTTCAGTTCAAAGTAGCTAGTTACAACATATATGGACACCAACAACATAACCCCAAGCACCTCTTTATGCTTGAATTTCTCAAACTGCTGAATGGATTTATATCGGGTAACAAAAAAGCACACTGAGTAAAGCTCTAACTTTTTATCCATCATTTGGACATTCAGCTGTTTTTTTCTGCATTCTCAAAATTTTCAGTGGGATTTAATATGGCAAATCAACGTTTTAGGACAACCCGCCCCCTTTTTCTTTGCCCCCCCATGTGACTTATCAGCACAAAACGTTCGAGGAAGGAGCTGAGATGGATGATCTTGTTTCTTGTATCTTGCAGTTTGGCAAAGATTCGTCAGAGTGCCAAATTTATTAGCAAAACAAAGAATGCTCTACCTACTGAAACTGTGACCTAACTATAACTATACAGTGGCAATCATTACTGTGTAATATATATGATATATTTTTTGTGTGTATATATATATTTATATATATATATATATATATATGTGAATATATATATATACACACACACACACACAAAAAGGGTAAAGGGACGTTCACCGGTTATATTTGTCTCAAGCAACTATATCTCGTGCTCTAAAGTAATCAGAACTTACACCTCCACCATGCACAGTGTCAATGATGTAATTTCAGATGTTGCAGTCATGTTATCAGTGTTTTCATAGAACATGTCATGTGTGATGTAATATGTGAGTCATAAGCAGTGCATGGCGATGGTGCAAGTTTGTTACTTTAGGGCACGAGTTAATGAGCACTATAGTATTCTGGTCTGAATTCTATGTGAAATTTTGGACACCGTGGATGTGGGAGGAAAAGCATTTGGTTGAGACTTCTGAGTTGTCTCGAGCCTTCAAAAAGTGACAGGAGTCGTGAAACACGTGTTGGCTGTGTTTTTTTTTCTTTTTTTAGAAAGTTCAAGCGTTTCTACTGCTGGAAACTGCTATAATTAAATGTGCTCTTTGATTGTTTTTGAGAACCTATTGTACTGTATTATTGATTTTTTCCAGCTAATGTAGTTGAAGTGCTGGCCTCGTCTACTCCCCCTAGAGATCACCATGGGTTGGAGTTTTACAGCACGTTGTATGTGAAGGAAGTTCTGGGCAGAGCTCTGCTCTAACCTGGGTTTCATCCTAGATTTGGTTAGGTTTTCTCCCTTGGCTTCATCCCCCCCTCAACTTCAGCCAGCCGTAACTTCAGATGTCATCAGACTGTGAGTAGTTTTTAGGGGATTTTGTGGATTTTCAGCTCAGTACTGCCCCACGGGGACCGGCACTGTCACTAACTGCACTATAGCTGAGAAAGAGAAAAGATTTCTCTTCCTTTCCTGCTTGTACTGCAGACAAAGGAAGATTTACAGTGATGATACTCGGGATATGTCCATTTATTGCCTTTAACCCAATCATAAATTGTCTTGCTGTGGCATCCGTAAGTCCTTTTCTTCAAAGACAATTAAGAACAAGGAAAAAAAGTTGTCTCTTGACTTGCTGGAAAGGAACAGCATGCCCCCTTTTAAAGGGAAAGCCCCCTCCTCTGGAGAAGATTCAGAGTTCCCCACCAAATACCTTCATGAAGGTGACACAAGTAAAGAAGCCTATGGACCTTGCTCAGCTGGAATTTACTTCAATAGCACCTGCAACCACCTCCACCAACCAACAGAAAAAGCCTGGCTAAAAAGGGCAAAGAAAAAACTGCTCAAAGAATTTCTGCGGAAATCCAGCTTTTCTGACATCCAGTCATGCTTGCTATCCAAGTCCTTGAAAACCAAAGATCTACTATCAACGAGAAAAGCCTCACTGTTGACGATCTTTCTGTTGAGCAGCACCTCATCAGTGAAGTCTATGGGCTGACAATGAAAAAAAAAACTGTTGATGACCTCACTGAAGACAAGACCCTCGTTAATGACCGCGCCATTAACAATTCCTTTCTTGTTGACACCTTCAACTGTGTATCCTCAACATTGCCCACCTCGACGATGACCCAGTCAATTATAATGTACTTGACTACAGGCATTACATTCTAACCATTAACTTCTCACCGCTGAAACCCTTTAAAGCAGCTACCGAGGCACACACTTGACTCAGAAATGGAAGTCAATGATAGCAACTAGGTGCAGGCATTGGAAACAGCTTATAGTCGTGCACAGTTGGGTGTACGCTATGTTCCTGAATTTGAGAAGGAATTTTATAAGGAGGAAGAATGTCAACCGGAGTATGACTATCAACCTCAGACTTTTGCTGGCCAACTGAGTGGTTATAATTAGCCTTATCCACAGCCTCTATTCAAGGACCCAACTGTGATGCAGATCTCTGTGACATTAATGGCTACACTGTAAAAGATGATTGACACATTTCTGAGGTTAATTCCACAGCAACCTCAACCACCAACAGAAACCATTGCAACCTTCTCTTCCAACACCTCCGCCCTCATCCCGTCTGAAAACAGATACCTCTCTCCCCATCTGTGCCTGCTTCCACAACGTCAGATCCAGTTCTGCGCCGCACTGACACTTAAGGACATGTGGGGACAGAGCACGTGTGACTCACACTGTATGTCATATATGGAAGAACCGTTTGGGGAAGGGCAGGATGATGATGATGATGATGGACATGATGAGTGGAAGAATTAAATTTGTCCTAAGGATGGCAGTAAAGACATGACTTGCCTCCAGATGACATCACCTACTTGCACGCTCTGATAGAAAGGGCTGCAAAAACGTTTGATGTTCCCATGGCTTCTGTGAAGCAATGTTTTCCCTGTGATTTCAAGGGACAACCTCGGAAAAACACAAGGTCGTTCCGACCCTGAATTTCATCTGGTCTGGTTTTAAACTAATGCTCATACCAGCTACAATTCGGGCAGTCATACGCAGCCTAGAATAGTCATACAGGGCACCTGAATGATTGACAGGCCACCTGGAGCCTGACTTCATCATTGTAGCGGCGGCCCAGCATGGATCAAAAAAGCCCGTCACTCTGGCTTCTGTACTTCCAGACAGAGATAACCATTGCATGGACAATTTCGGGGCTGAAGCATCCACAAAAGCTGCTAAATACTTTGGCATGCGGGAACGATATGATACCAGATGTTGCACAACATTTTACCTCTTACCAGCTTTATCACAGATAGAAGGGAAGAGGCTGGGACCATTATCAAGCAAGGTGCGCATTATCAGCTGCCATCAGTGATGCAGCAATGGATGTTTCCAATGCAGGTTTCTACCAATTAGCAGTGGCAGCAGTCCAGCTCAGGCAGGGATGGCTTTAATCAATGTCCTTCTGTCTGGAATTCAAGGCAGCAATTTTGGACATGCATTTTGATGGGCAAACATTGTTTGGAAAGCATTTACACGACGCCCTGCAGAACAGCAAGTCGTACAATACACTCCCTAGAAACCTTACAGTTCAGACGCCCGGCTTTCAACTACTTTTTGTGGCTCACCTTACTATTCTTCAAGACAGTCTGGAAACGAACAAGGCTACTCTTCAGGAAGATGTCGGTGGCAAGGCTTCAGCAGAACATCAGCAGCGACGAGGCAAGCATACCAGCCACGCTTCCAGGACAACCAGAATAGATTTTGATGTTTAGCAGCTGCCCCACCCCCAGGTATCCCAGTGCTTCTGGTCAGGTGAGGAATCTTTGCTTTTGCTCGTGCTTGGGAAAGAATAACTACAGATTGTTTGTTGGTCTAAAGAAGGCTTCTCCAATGAGGAGCTTTCTAGCTACCTACAAGTAGCTCTCTTGTGAGTAGCACAGTCAACTAAATTAGAAGCTTTTGCATATTTGAATAAATATATCTAACCCAAAAATTAAATTGTGCATTCAAGACTAAAATGTGTGCATTTTCATCGGTTGTATGACATAACCACGCATGCCTAAACCATGCATGCCTTAGCCATGCTGTCTTTACAACGACCGCATCTTTACCACGCATGCCTTTACAACGAATTTCGTTGTAAAGGAAGGTATATGTGTGGTAAAGATCCCACCCCAGCCTCTCCTGAGCCCTAAAATTCGGCCCTCCTGTTTTATAATCTACCCGCACCAGCCCCATTAACTATCCTACCCCCTACACTGAGCCCTAAAACCCACCCCTAGCACAAAAAACTACCCCGACCCCAGCACCCCTGCCCTGAGCCCTAAAAACTGCCCCCCTGCCCAGAGCCCTAAAACTCAGCCCCCTGCCCTAAAAACTGCCATGACCCCAGCCCCCCCGCCCTGAGCCCCCAAAACTTCCCTCTGCCCTTAAAACAGCCCCTGCCCTGAGCCCTAAAACTCAGTCCCTTGCCTTAAAAACGACCCCAACCACAGTCCCCTGCCCTGAGCCTTAAAATTGGTCCCAAAACCTAAAACCTACCCCCCCATCCCCCGGCCCCACTTACCACGCCGCATCCTGGTCCTTCCTGCAGTGATCCTTCCCGTTCCTCTTGTAGTGTAGTTCCTATAGTACCCCTGCAGGACCTGCGCTTTTGGATAACATACACTGTGGGCCTGGTGGCAGACTGATTCTGAGCACCCCCACCGCGAATGTTAGCCTGTTTGCATTAGCTAGCTCACAGTGCCACTAGAATCTCCTTTTTATCAGAGAGATTCGTTTTTGGCAACCTCAGAACACGACAACCCTGATTCCTCAAACTCGTGGAAACAATGTACTACTTTTCGCTCAGTCACTCGTGCTTGCTCATTTGGTCTCAGAGAGTTACACAGAAGAAACAGTCGAGCGTGTTTACAATAAGAATTTATTGCACAGTTGTTCTTCTAGTATAAAATATATGTGCTGCGACAACTGTTAAACAGTAGCAGAGATATATGATCAGCAGTACGGTGAATAAAAAGGAATAGTACAGTTCTACCATTTTGCAATAGCCATGAACATATACATGAATATAAAATGCATTTATAAAATAAAGCGCATGCTCCTACGATGCCTGTCTAGATGTACCTAAGTGTACCTAGCATGTGAGTAGGTGTGAAAGAGCCAAGAATCCCGCTAGGATTAGTCAAACCCCATTACCTGAATAATGAGAGTGTGGGACCTCGTCCTGGTCTCGAGTTGGACACCCCGCAAGGGATGATAAGACCACTGTCAGCTGGAGCGACTGCATGCAGGAGCCTCAGCTTCTCTGGTCAGTGTGTCGGCCTGGAAGTCTCGGTTCCCTCTAACTACTGATAGCAAGAGGTGCTGTATTTATACAGAAAAGTATAGAGTCCCTTTGTCCCTTGTGTCTTGTGTTAGCCATTGTTGGGTATGAAGATGACGTATGGGATGAACCGGTTACGTAGATGTTTATGCAGGTGGATCCTAGCCCCTGCCTGGTTTCCTAGAACTCTTATGAATATTTAATCATACTGGATGATCACATCGAAGATGGTATAGGATGCCATTGTTCGGGAAAAACCCTCCTTCTGTACCCAAACCACAGTCTAGATAAGGTTCAGCCCTCCGCGCCCGTTATTGTGGAGAATAGGGAACTAATGTAGGTGAAAGATTATGCCTATATTAGGGCATCTCAAACCATGCCTATATTAGGGCATCTATATGAAACATAACACTCTACCCGCCCAACCGCTCAGACAGTTGGAACGCCTACTGCCTTAACCAAGCATATGTGGGGTTAAGGCATATGCATGGTTAGGGCAAGCGTTCAGCTTGCGGGAATACGGCACATGTGCTTAAGGCCGCGTTGTAAAGGCTGTTTCCCATTTTCATGAACTCAAAATTTGAACTCCACTCTAATAGTCCCGACATTCTTGCAGTTCAAATCAGGGGCAGAGAGGGCGCATTGCTAGATATTTATAATGTCTATGCCCGAGGACCCATTGCAGGCAGACGTTCGCCAACTATACAAGAGCTGGAAAATGTACTCTACACTAGAGTTACTGAGCCTTTATTAATTGTTGCGGGTGATTTCAGTGTCACCTTTGAGCCATTAGCTAGGGAGGACATATGTGGTACAAAGGAGGAGGATGAGCTGTGGCATGTCCTCCCCCCCCCCCCCTCGATCTACTTCCCATCAAGAAATGTTCACAAGTAGCGTTACATCTTAATGCTTTAACCCTTGAGTATGGATTGAGAGCAGCTAATGGTCGCACTAGGTCAGATTCAAGGGGGGCAAATACATTTAACAGAACCACCAACTTAAACCGCATCGATTACTTCTTGTTAGATCTGAAACTGTGGCCGTTGATGGTTGATATGGTGGTGGGGACTACCACAGATAGTGATCATAATCCCCTAGAGCTCTCCCTGGTATCACCCTGGGAAAAGTGTACAAATTCAATTAGTCCAGTTTTTACGACTAGGGAGTATGTCCTTCTAACGACAACAGACGACTCAATTGGGCTCGGGTTTCTCTTGATGAAGATAAACTCGAAGTAATTAAATCAAATGTTCTTGACAGCACCACTACGATATCTAGTTGCCAACAGGGGATGCTGGGTGAAGTCACGAGATGCCATAGCCACCTCTTTAGTCTGTTGGCCTCCCTCTTTAGAGAACCGTCACGTCCCAAGGATAACACTAGGAAGAATAGGTCTCAGTTCGCCTGGTACAACAAAGAGTGCAGGACCCTTAGGCATAGACTAGTAGCTTCCATTAGGGCAAATAACGTAATTGAGCTGAGAGAACTAAGAAGTGCCTATAAGGCTGCCCAGGTCAGAGCAAAAAGGAAATGGGAAAAGAATCAATGGTTGTTAATTAGGGACGCTTGTAATAGACACGATTCTAAACAATTTTGGGGGAAACATCCATTACAACGCAGTCATTACATCGCACTGCTTTTACAACGTAGCTGTTACAACGCAACTGCCTTTACATTGCATGCCATTACAACGCATGCATTACAATGCATGTCACTACAACACATGCCATTACAACGCATACCATTACAATGCATGACATTACAACGCATTATAAGGTAAGTAATAGAGATTTTTTTACTTTTAGGATGGGTATGGGTTTTGGGGTAGATGGGAATAGTAATTTTTACCCCTACACTATCCAACACTTACCCTACTGTTGCACTCACTGGAGTGGGAATAGTAAGTTTTACCCCTACACTATCCAACACTTACCCTACTGTTGCCCTAAAAGTATTATGTGTTGTAATGGAATGCGTTGTAATGGTAGTTTTTAAAAATGCGTCGTAATGGCATGCGTTGTAAAATCATGCGATGTAATGGTAGTTGCGATGTAAAAACCGCGTTGTAAAAGCATGCATTGTAATTATTTGCGTTGTAACGTCATATATTCCAATTTTGGCTGCTAGTTACTAGGGGTGATGCCATTAGGCCTTCGTTTCCGACCAACAACATCTCTATCGCAGCCTGGCAAGATAATTTTTCTACGTTATATTCTGAGCCAGACAATTCAGATAGTACAGCTTATGTTGTCGACCATTCCCATCTATATTCTGCTGACTTTTTTACAGTAGCTGAAATCAGGTCCAGCATAACTCCCATCAGAAGGGCCAGGGCTGCGGGACCTGATGGCATTCCGGGAGATGTTTTTCTTAACGACGTTGAGAGCTGGACTGCCTATATTTTAGCCCTTGCAAATGGTATTGCGGCGGGTGCCCCTATTCCACCTTCCTGGAAGGGAGCTGAAGTAATCCCAATCCACAAGAAAGTCGATCGATCTTCACCTTCTAACTACAGACCTATCAGTTAGATAGACTGTATTCAGAAGGTGATTGCTCGCGCTCTTCTCATGAAAATACAGGCTTGGTGTAGTGACTTCAACATTCTCTCCCCCTATCAGGCTGGGTTCAGGCAAAGGATCAGTACTACTGACCAGGTATTTCGTTTCCTTTTATTGGCTTGGAAACTGGTCATAGGCCAGGGAAGCCTTTATGTTGCTTTTATTGATCTAAGGTCTGCCTTTGACCTGGTCCCCAGGCATAAGCTTTGGTCAGTTCTAAACGAGATGGGACTTCCATCTGACATTTTGTCATTAGTCATCCGTCTCCACGAGACCAATTATGCAAGAGTTCGTTGGAGAAGCCAAGGGCAGCTAGCTAACAAACCTGATTCAAGTCAACAAAGGGGTTTGGCAGGGCTGTGTACTCGCCCCCACACTTTTTTCACTCTTTATCAATGGAGTCGTCCAATACCTCTCTGAAATTCCTGCAGACGCTCCTATCTTGGGGGGCTCAAAAGTAGTCACACTCTTATTTGCAGACGACCCGCTGTTGGTGTCTAAAACCCCGAGTGGTCTACAGATGCTTCTGGCTTGTTTTGAGGCCTTTTGTACCATGCGTGGGTTGGAGATTAACACTGCGAAAACCAAGTTGCTAATGATGAATCCCCACAAAACCTTTAATGGCAAGCTCATACTGGGGGGGGGGGGGAGGGCACCTTCGAAAAGAGTGAATACTTTTGAGTACTTGGGTATCACCCTCTCTGACGATCGTTCATGAAACCCCCACATAGTAAAGCGAACCCTGCAACATCAACAGATAACAGGGGCTCTGATTAAGGAGCATAAGTCCTCCATTACTAGATCCATTGCTGCTCCACTCCAGATCTATGATCATAAGGCAGTGAGCTCAGCACTCTATGGTGCTGAACTCTCGGGGTTTGAAACCTTGGATGGTCTTCAGACCTCGGAGAACAAATTTTTGAGAGCCCTGGTCTCACTCCCACAGAGCACACCTCTGCATCCGCTCCGGCTGGATATGGGCAGAACCACTATTGCTGAGAAGGCTATGCTCCGACCCCTCTTGTTCTGGTTGGGCCTTAGGAGTACTCCCGAGTTGCTCCCATATGCCGCTGCTCTATCTGAGGTAACTGACCTCAACCATTTTAAGAAAATTGGTTGGCTTTATAAATTGAAAATCTTGCTTACCTCAATAGGGCTCGAGGGACTATGGAATGTTATGGATCCTGCATTACTCCCTAGCAAGGCCCAAATTAAGAAATATTACTGGGATTGGGTGGACCAGTCTTCTATAAGTCATCATCAATGGGGCCGTTTTACATCCGATTTTCTTGAGTTTAAATTGACAAGGAAATATGAACAATATTTAGAGGCCATTAGAGTTCCATTGGACAGAGAGCTGTACATGCAATTTAGATTCGGCTCTATGCCGGTGAATTCATTTACAGCATCCTGGGGGAAGTTCCCCACTCGATTGGGGTCTTGTCCAGGATGTCCTTTGGCTGCTGAGACAATAGCCCACATACTATTCGCATGTCCACTCTATAGTTCCCCAAGGTGGAGATGGTTAGCCCCTCTCTGCAAGAGCCTTGGTACTCGATGCCATCAAGTTGCACTGCGCATCTTAAAATCTGATACCAGCCTGCTGATAGTATGCGCAGTTGCCAAGTTTTTAGGCAAGATGTGGGCTATTCGAAGATCTTTTCTGAAAACTGCTAATTGAGTACCTTAGGCAGAGGGTTTTAGAGTTTACTGATTTTAATTTAAATTTTTTGGTTTTAACTTGCACAGCTTATTTATTCAATAGAATCTTATAGATTTTTTAACTTGATACTGTAAGCACCTTAACTTTATTGTACTGTATGCATTTGTACTTTATATGGTATGAGGCCAGGGGGAACTTCGATGGGGTTAACGCTATTTTTACCTGGATACGTCCCTCATAACACTCTTATAAAGTAATGGACAATAGAGTTACGCCATTTCAAGAGACTTTAATGAGCATCACGCAGAAATGGCTTAATCAGGACATTCTTTGGCTGCTTGGTCCTGTTAGTACTTATATGTTGAAAGTTTAATTGTAACATTGGTGTTCATATGTATCTTAGCCATTTGTACACTAGTTTTTTTTATAGAGATATGTCGTTATCCACCAACTGTTCACTTTTGTATTTTTATATACTGGAGTAAAATTGTGAATGTGGAAAACTTTTATGTCACTTCATCCGAAATAAAGTATTATGATGATGATGATAAACTGTTACATTTTAAACGTATATTTAAAGCTGTTTTTTAAGCGACAAACATGCTATGTTGGGGTGACTTGTGAATACTGTTATTTCCTTGATGCCAGGGGCATTTTAGCTATGACTGAAATATTACCCACATAGAGGACAATCCAAATACATAAAAACCTTTTTAGATTACTGCTGGCAACCCTTCCTGATGCATAGAGGTGATCAATTCTGGTAAATTTGCATGCTGTGGCCCTAATGTAATCTTGTCTGACATGGTCACTATTACAACTCTAATAATATTAATAGCTGTTGATGATTTTCATTGAATGCGAGTAGCTCTTATTACAGAAATGATTGGGGACCCCTTCTCTAAATTTTGCATTCTGGTCACACACTGGAGTTCATACAAAAACACCCACCCTTGCTGCCAGAAAGAAACATCATCTGCATTTGCAGCAGCTACAGCAAGAGATGCTCACTTTCCTTCTAAAAGGAGTCTTAAAATAGGTCCCAGAGAACCAAAAGAGTCAAGGATTCTACGCCAGTCTTTCCAAACTGTAATCTCCAAGAAGTACTTTGGATGCTTAAGGAAGGAGAGTACTTCACCTTCTTGGATCTTAAGATTGTGCATTTTCACATCCAGTGACATCCAAATCACAGCTGGTACCTGTGTTTTTCAGTGGTGGGGAGCATTATCAATTCATGATGCTTCCTTTTGTACTAAAGTTTGTGTCCCAGATCATTAAAAAGTGCCTGGTGCTGGTAGTTGCCTTCCTTCGGAGACAAAGTTGCCAAGTATATCCATATTAGGACAACTGGCTTGTCAAAGCTTCATCAAAGAAAGAGTCTCGTACCTACACAGCCACCTGTATCAGCCTATTCCAAGAATGAGTACTGACCTTGAGCAACGATATATCTCTAATCTAGCCTGTGACAGGATTGTGACCCTCGAGGCAATCCTGGATACTCAACTCAGGAAGGATTTCCCCTCGGAGGAAAGAGAAGCAAAACTCTAGGCCATGGCAAAAAGAATTTTGCTTGCAGCAAACAGTGCCTGTCAGGATATAGAAATCCTTCTTAGGTCACATGCCATCTTTCATCTGCTTTATTACTTTCTTCAGGCATTGGATGTGGCCTATTTAGCAAAAGCTTGATCTCCAGTGGAACCAGCCGACTAGCTTTTGGAGCAGCACAGAGAACCTCACCAGACAGCACAAAAAAGTCTTGCTGTGATAGTTTCCCATCAAACCTCTAAGCAGGGCTTCTATTTCAACCTTTAACAAACAGGATAATCATGACAACTGATGTGTTGCCGGAAGGATGGCCTGTACACATGCAAGAGCTGTCCACATGAGGCATCTAGAGAGAAGCAGAGAGGGAGCACCAAATAAACATCCTGGAGTTGTGGGCTTTCAGATTAGGGCTCCATTTGTTCCTTCGGGGTTAGCAAAACAAGTTGTGTTGATCTGGATGGACAACACAACCTCAATGTACTACCTTGCACTTTGTGTCTGAAGAGGGACAGATGCTGTGGGACTGGCCATCATCAACGAGGTGGATGTTGCAGTAGAACATCTTCTGGAATGCCAAAACGATCAGGCACATGCACTCAATAAGGTTTTTTCAGATTTCCACCAGTGGGAAATCCATAAAGGCAAATAAGTGTTTTTAAAGGGTGGCCAGTCAACCATATACCTGTTCACCACCCTGTAGAACAAGAAATGCAGGTACTACGCCAACAGGTTTCATCAACTGGGGTCCAAGGGCAATGCCCTTTCGATAAGGTGGGCAAACATCTTCACAAATGCTTTTCTTCCATCTCCTTTCATTCCCAGGGTACTGAGGAAGGCGACAGCAGATCACTGTTCCTTGGTTCTGATTGCCCTGCATGGTCTTATCTGTTTTGATGCAGCACTCTAGTGAGGCTGTCCACGTACCAACTTATTGAGTTGAAAAATCCTCCAAGGCTCCTCTCCAGACACAAAGGAGGATTCTCTATTCCAACCTCAAGTCGCAGAACGTGACTGATTGGTTCCTGATTACTTAGAGTAAGATCATATGAATATTTCTTCAGACTGCAGACATCTTAGTGCAGTCATGTGCACCGTTCACAACTAAGATATACAATACTCAGTGGAAAATATTCTGCACATGGTGTAAACCTACGTTTCCTAAACTGTGGGCCGGGACTGAATGGTGGGTCGCTAACCCATTTCTGGTTGGTCTCAAAAGAGCAATAAATAATGAAGCCTTTACATTTTGTATTAACCTTGTTATGTCCCGTATAGAGGCCCTAATGTAGACCCGTTCGTACATGCCCTAAAATGGACGTATTCATATTTGCCCATATATGGTCATATTCGTACTTGCCCTATTATGGTCATAACTGTACATGTCCTATTATAGTCATGATTCCTTATATAGGCATGATCTTTCACCTACATTGGTCCTTGCTAGTACACAACGTGCTCTGAGGGCTGAACGTTATCTATCCTGTGGTTTTGAATACAGCAGGGTTCTTCCCAAACACAGGCCCACACTGTACTCATCAATTATGCATGGCTCTCTAGGAATACACCACCTGCATAATATGTATGTACAAAGTTCACCCCTGATGTCTTCGTCGTGTCTAACGACAGACCAATACAAACCATACTGAGGACCGAGACTCTTTAGGGTATAAATACCCCACATCTTGCCCCGGTAAGATAGAGGGAACCGAGACTTCCATGCAGACACACTGACCAGAGACGCTGAGGCTCCTGCATGCAGTCGCTCCAGCTGACAGCGGTCTGACACAGCCCTTGCGGGGTGTCCTACTCGAGACCAGGACGGGGTCCCACACTCTCTATTTAGGTATGGGGGTTCGACTAAATCCTAGAAGGATTCTTGGCTCTTAGGCTTTTAGACCTACACACATATGCTAGGTACACTCAGGTACATCTAGTTAGGCATCATAGGAGTACACGCACTCTTCATAATGCTTTTTATATTCATGTATGTATTCATGATTATTGCAATATGGTAGAACTGTTCTATCCCTTTGCTTTTATCGTACTGCTGATAATATATCTCTGCTAGTTGCTGCAGCACATATATTTTACACTAGAATAACAACTGTTCAATAAATACTTATTGAAACGCCCAGACTGTTTATTCTGTGTAACTCTCTGAGACAAACCGAATAAGTAAGCACGAGTGACTGAGCGAAAAGTAGTACATTGTTTCCACGATTCTGAGGAATTTGGGTTGTCATTGTCTAAGGTTGCCAGAAACTAATCTCTCCCCGATAAGAGGAGATTCTAGTGGCACTGTGAGCTAGCTAATGCAAAACAAGGCTAACATACGCGTTGGGGGTGTACAGAGACAGTCTGCCACCAAGGCCGCAGTATATGTTATCTAAACGCGCAGGTCCTGCATGGGTACTATAGGAACTACACGACAACCTGGTCACATTTGCTGTGCGTTCAAAGACAGGTAAAATGTCAGGCTACATCTTCTGACAAGTTGCTGCGTATTCTTTCAACATAGGGATTGGTGTTTACTTTTCTTTCTCTGACTGCAAAGTGAGAGAAGGTTTTAGAGTGAACTGTATGATAGTCTTCTTGGGGTACATAGAGTTTGAAAGGAAAGGCTGTAGGAGGTCGTTTTTTTGTAACAACAAAATTTAAATACCTGTCAATTAATTGTGCACATATTTCAAAATATATCAGTAATTTGCAGAGCAAAAATTAGGCAAGTTTTTTGTAATTCTGAAGTGTGATGGAAACAAAGATTTGAATAGGATCAAAACAAATCAAGACACTTTACTTGGTGATGCCCAAATGATAAATATTTACTAACCCTGGGCGGAGTTTGCGGAGTTCCTCTACGCGGAACTCCGCGAAGTGGACAAAAAACTCCGCTGCACTACGCAGAGCTCCGCGAGAGGCGGAGTTTCTTTAGATAAGTGCAGTTCACAGTGATTGTCAGTGCCAGGTGCTTGTCCACACTGTGCAATTATCGCAAACGGCATCATGCACAGCGCAAGCGGGCGCTGCTTCTTTTCTGCCGCTCGAGTAGATTTTTACTCGAGCGGCAGCTTTCTCAACTGGAGCAGGCGGTTTCTCAACGCGAGCGGTCGCAAGCATATGCGACCACTTGCAATGAGAAATCGGACCGCCCGCGTTGAGAAATCTCGCCGGGAGGTTGATTTTCCATGCTCGCGCTCGCCAACTTGATGTTAACGATCGCGAACGAGGAAAAATCTCTCCGGGAGGTGGATTTTCCTTGCTCGCGCTCGCCAACTTGACATTGATGAACGCAAGCGAGGAAAAAAACTCCGCTCCGCAATACAAAGTGGAATTTTTCGGAACTTCGCGTAACGCGGAGTGCAGAAAACTCCGCAAACTCCGCGAGCGGAGCAGAGTTCACCGCCCGGACTTAATATTTACTGAAACACAATTTCCACACATCATGTGTCACGATTCACTCCCTGTGCTCTCGTTGCCACCACCAGGGGGCCGAATTGTGGGGCTTTCCAGTATTCTAATATGCTTCCAGACACTCCCCTGTATGCATATCCTGACTTCCAGGCATTTGGACATCATTTAGGAATTGACATCCATTCCCAATCCATGCCGGGTTTTGTGGAAGCCAGTCTGCTCATGCTGGAAACTCCATTACCTATAATCCCCTGCTCACTACTTTGTCTCCACCCCTGCAGGCCAAGGATGGGTGGAGGAATTCAGTTCACCTGTGGCTGGCTGCTGCTAGCCTGCTCACACCTGATGCATGTGATTACTGTGAGCTCTTTTAAATCCCAGCTCCCTTCAGCCCAGTGTTGGTCATTGTAGCTGTATACCGGTGAGGCTGATCCTTGTTTCCAGTGTTTCCTGAGCTTTTGATACCCTTGTTTCCAGTGTTTCCTGAGCTTTTGCTATTCCTTGATTCCTGAGCTATAGTTATTCTTTGTTCCTGGGCTTCAGCTATCCCTTGTTCCTGATTTGCACTGCTTGCAGTGCTCTCTTGACTCCTTGTTTCCTGAGCTGTAGCTATTTCCTGTTTCCTTGAACCAGTACTGCCTGCAGTGCTACCTTGACTCCTGAGCCTTAGCATTCCTTGTTCCTGACCTGCAGCAGTTTCCCTTCTCCTGAACTAGCACTGCCTGCAGTGCTACCTTGACTCCTGAGCCTTAGCATTCCTTGTTCCTGACCTGCAGCAGTTTCCCTTCTCCTGAACTAGCACTGCCTGCAGTGCTACCTTGACTCCTGAGCCTTAGCATTCCTTGTTCCTGACCTACAGCAGTTTCCCTTCTCCTGAACTAGCACTACCTGCAGTGCTACTTTGACTCCTGAGCTTTTGCTCAATTCTTGTTCCTGCCCCAGCACTGCCTTCTATGCTACTTTGTTTTCTTGATTCCTGAACCTGCACTATTCTAGTATACCCTTGTAGCCTCCCCTTCTGTATATCCTTTTCCAGTCCCTGCCTTTCTTCCCATTTCCTTGGTTCCAGTTCTAGTTTGCTGTCTTTCTATTCTGCTGTCTTGCTTCTGTTACCTTGTATGTTTGTTACCTACTTTCTGCCAAGTGTGCCCTGTGATTTCCTTCCTTTGCTGTTAAGCACTCCTCCTAGCTAGCTCCTTGTCTATTGTGCTTGTGTTTAGTTCTACCCCTTTGCTGTTACTGCCTTGCGTGTTCCTGTTTGATCGCCAGGATCCGTGGGCACAGCTGACTACCTAGGTGGTGTTTCTTGTTCACTGTGAGTATTGTCTTTGAGTTACTGTTATAACATCACCATATGTATAAGCTCCACAGACCCTGCCTTTGTATACATATCCTATATGTGGGTATTTTCAGTCCGTATCTGTAACAGCAATTGTGGGTGAGGAACTTACTGAGCTTCAGTCTTACCGCGTGGAGCTCCCGAGTGCTTTACCCCACATTCCTTTTATTGTTAATGTTGTATTATATATATGTCTTGCACGTCCGTCCTGGGTGTAGTTAGTCTGAATGCTAAATTGCCTTGTGAGTGCCCTTCCTTTCTGAGTCTTAGCCATCTTGTTCCTTTGTACAGGCTTCCCCTTTGGATCCCTTTTCTCCTCTGACTTCCTGTGTGATCCTGGGTTTTCTACCCTGTTCCCAGTCTTTGCCCAAGTCCCTGACTGTGTTCCCGACATAGTCCCGGACAGTCCCTGACATCATGTGTGTGCTATATAGTTTTATCTGAAAAACTTTGACTGTGCAAATGTAGTGGCCATTTAAATAGAAAATAGAAACACACAATGATTTAGTAATATATTTGCAACAGTATGCACCAGAAAGCATCACCAGGTACATATTATACCCTTAATTTTTTCCTGCTGAATACATTTGCTACACTTTGTGTGAAGCTAGGATTTTTCACAATCCCTAGGGCTTCAGTGATGTAACATTAATGTCCGCACCTCCTGTCTGAAAATTGTTCCAGAACCAATGGTGCAAAGGTGCTGTACCATGCCCCCTAAGTCCAGTTTTAAAACAAACCCTTGCAGGTATTCCCAAGCAAGACTCCTGGTGAACCTTCCAGTATTTCTTGCTGCTGATTTGTTTATTTCACAAAGTAATTTCAATAGAGAATGTGCTCTTTATACATGAACATACAGTTATCCCATTTATGTATGACATTCACACTTTGGAGCTGGTGAATCAGGTTCAAGTCCTGACGTTGGCTCTGGGCAGATCACTTAATCTCCTGTGCTTAAAATAAAACTAATCTGACTTTATGTAACGTAATCTGACGCTCATGAAAAGTGCTACAATACCCTTGGGTAGTGTTTGTGATATAAACATATTATCTACTGGCGGTCGCCAGTAGATAGTTATAGTTACAACCTATTATCCATAGGAAATCCGCGACATTCTATTTGAAATAACTCTCTTGCCGGTTGACGTATCTTCGCAAAATTTTCAAACTTTGTGGCCCGCTCCGGTCCGCTCCTACCCTGAAAGTCTCGGGGGAATTCGTCAAGCGGGGGCCGAGAAAAAAGGGGGGTCCCAAAACGCGTTTTCCCCATGCATTTTTCCATAGGAAACTTTAGACACGGCTACAGCCCGAACTGCTGAACGGAATTACACCAAATTTGGCAAAGAGGTAGTTCTTGGTTCAGAAAGAACCCTTTTTGTTAAATGGTGTAAATCCGTTCAGTAGTTGCTGAGAAAATGAAAAGTAAAAAAGATAGTGATATCTAGGGCCGCGGATCCTCCCGAGCACGAGCTGCATGCTAATTGGCTGTCAACACTCCAAACCAGGAAGTGTTGGCAGCCATTTTGTCCCTCGGTAGAACCGAGGGACAGAAACAAGTGCGCAAAGCGCACAAAGGGGGCAGGGTAGAAACACCCTGACCCCCTAGGTCTGCTCAGAGGGTCCCACAAGGACCCCCTGGGCAAAAAAAAAAAAAAAAATGTTTTTTAAAAAATCGGCAGGATGCGCTCAGGGAGCGCGAAACCTGCCGAAAAAAAAAAAATCGAAGCGCGGTCTCCGCGCTTTGATGTTAATTGGCCCCGGGTGGGCCAAGTCCCGGGGGCATGCTGGGGGGGTTAATTTTATGTGTGGGGGCCTCTAAGGGCCCCCAAGCCCCGGGGACCACCACCCCCGGGGCCTTATGTATAATGGTGCGGGAGGGCTCTGAGCCCTCCCGCAGCCCCGGGGACCACCACCTCCCGGGGCTTCTTTTTTAAAATTAAAAACCTGTGTGGGGGCTCCAGCCCCCACACGTCCCGGGACCACCACCTCCCGGGGCACTAAGAAAAATTAAAATGGGGGTCCGTTTTGGACCCCCAAGCCCCGGGGACCACCACCTCCCGGGGCTTTCAAAATGTAGGGAGGGGGCCGCGCGGCCCCCTCCTGGAGCCTGTGGTGGCCCTGGGGACCGCCACCCCCCAGGGCCGGCTCCTGCAGTGTCCCGGGTGCCTACCCCCGGGACACTGCTGTTTGCAATGACAGGACGGAGCCTCGCGGCTCCCGTCCTGCCATAGCAAACTGCTTTGGATATTGGAAGAGAGAGCAGGGAAACCTGCTCTCTCTTCCAATATCCAAAGCCGATTGCTTTCCACATGGGGAGCAGCATGTTAGCTGCTCCCCATGTGTAAAGCAATGCCGGCTCCCGTAGGACACGGGGAGCCGGCGGGACTGTGGGGGGTTTGGGGACCCCCCACAGTCCCCAACAGAGGCCAGGCCCCGGGGATGGGGTCCCCGGGGCCATAAGAGGCCACGGAGGGGGCCACGCAGCCCCCTCCCCAAAGTAACAAAAAAAAAAAAAAAGTGCAAGGCCGGCCCCGGGGATGGGGTCCCCGGGGCCTTAAATGGCCTGAGGAGGGGGCCACGCAGCCCCCCTCCAAATAAAAAAAGAGGCCATGCCCCGGGGGATGGGGTCCCCGGGCCAATACAGGCCCAGGGAAGGGGGCCACGCGGCCCCCTTCCCGTTTTTTTTATTTTATTTTAATTTAAAAAAAGTAGGTAAGGCCCTGGGGGATGGGGTCCCCAGGGCCTAAAAATAGGAAAAAGGAAGGGGGGCCACACAGCCCCCTTCAGGGGAAAAAAAACAAAAAAACGATCGGGCCCGTAGGCCCCGCCCCTTCCTTCACCACTCTGCAAACGCGCCCTGGCGCGTTTGCAGAGGAGGAACGATCCCCTTGAATACTGGGGGTCCCTGAGGCCAACTAGCCCACCAGGAACCTCCCAGTATGCGCCAGGGGCTGCCTTGCAGAGAGGTGTACAGAGGCCACGCCCCTTTTACACCTCTCTGCAACGCAGCTCTTTGGCGCTTTTGGAGGTATATGGTGGGCTAGATGCACCCCAGGGACCCTCAGGATTCAAGGGGAGTTAATCCCCCGACTTAAAACGCGCCACGGGGCGCGTTTGCACAGTGGTGAAGGGAGGGGGCGGGGCTTCAGGTGACATGTGTGCAAACAGGCCCCGTGGCGCGTTTTAAGATGGGGAATTAAATCCTCTTCAATCCTGAGGGTCCCTGGGGGCCAACTAGCCCAACAGGTACGTCCAGAAAGCGCCACAGAGCTGCGTTGCAGAGAGGTGTAAAAGGGGTGTGGCCTCTGTACATGTCTCTGCAACGCAGCCCCTGGCGCATACTGGAGGTTCCTGGTGGGCTAGTTGGCCCGTAGGGACCCTCATGATTCAAGGGGACTTAATCCCCCAACTTAAAACGCGCCACGGGGCGCGTTTGCACAGATGTCACCTCAGGCCCCGCCCCCTCCCTTCACCATTGTGCAAATATTCCTCTAAAATCAGCCGAAATACGAATTCTGATTTACTCACCTGTTATCAGGAGAGACCTCAGTGCTGCATCTTTCAGCCCAGTACTGGTCCTGAAAAGTAATTTTAACCGTACTTACCGGTAACTTGAATTTCCTTCATAGGCTAACATTGACTGGTTTCACTTGGAAATTCTTCTAAGTGTGGAGTTTTGGAACTTTAAAATATTCCTCTAAAATCAGCCGAAATACGAATTCCGATTTACTCACCTGTTATCAGGAGAGACCTCAGTGCTGCATCTTTCAGCCCAGTACTGATCCTCAAAAGTAATTTTAACCGTACTTACCAGTAACTTGAATTTCCTTCCATAGGATATCATTGCCTGCTTTTTGCTGAAAAGTTTCTAAGTGTTGATTTTTGAAACATACAAATATTCCTCTAAAATCAGCCAAAATCCGAATTCTGATTTACTCACCTGTTATCAGGAGAGACCTCAGTGCTGCATCTTTCAGCCCAGTACTGATCCTCAAAAGTAATTTTAACCGTACTTACCAGTAACTTGAATTTCCTTCCATAGGATATCATTGCCTGCTTTTTGCTGAAAAAGTTTCTAAGTGTTGATTTTTGAAACATACAAATATTCCTCTAAAATCAGCCGAAATCCGAATTCTGATTTACTCACCTGTTATCAGGAGAGACCTTAGTGCTGCATCTTTCAGCCCAGTACTGGTCCTGAAAAGTAATTTTAACCGTACTTACCAGTAACTTGAATTTCCTTCCATAGGATATCATTGTCTGGTTTTCAGCAGAAAAGTTTCAAAGTGTTGATTTTCACAAACTACAAATATTCCTAAAAATCGCCTGTATGACTTAAACGCATTCTTTCAACTGTTTACAGGAGATGCACCAGTGCTGGATCCAGGATCCAACACTGAGTAAGAAAAAGTAACGATAACAGTTTTTAACTTCTAAGTGAATTTCCTTCCATAGGATAACATTGGTGATTCTATGAGAAAAAGTTTCTAAGTGTGAACTTTTAAAGTACAATAATATTCCTTAAAAATCATGACTGTAACCAAAACGCTTTTACTCAACTGTTTACAGGAGATGTCCCAGGACTGAATCTAGGATCCAGTAATGTGGTTAGAAAAGTAATCCATAAAGTAACTAATTGCATTTAACTAGAAATTCACATTGAGCTGAATGTTGCATTGTGTTTGAAAATGTGTTGCCCATTGCAACAACTGTAACTACTGTACTTAAAAGTCTATTGCCTATGTGCAAAGTAATTAAACTAAAGTAATTCATTCTGAGAAAGTATTTTTTGTAATGTATAATGTAATTACAATGTAATTTAAAAATAAAATATGTAAAAAAAAATTGTTTCTAAAAAATTTGGAAATCAGTATGAAAAAATGTTATATAACAATTAATACATTTAAAAATTGTCATTTACAAAACCTTTGAAATTCACTGAAAAAACTGTAGGTTTCAGACATGTTATAGTTACAAATTAGCATTTAAAAAACCTTTGAAATTCACTGAAAAAACCATAGGTTTTAGGGACAGTTATAGTTAGTTGGACATTGCACTCGTACAAAACCCGTGAAATTCCCCCGTTATAGTTAGTCCAGCTAACTATAACTCGCGCCCCGCAATGCACTGCTGATGACGTCACATATTACATCACTCATGACATGGTCAGTGACATCACTGATGACATCACTGATGACATCTCAAATGACATCACTGATGACATCATCCACGTGATAATCTGATGCACCTCCTCACACCCTAATATAACCTTTGATACACCCACTCTAAATTACAGACTGCCATTCGCAAAACCATAGACACTCCAACACCAATAACTACATACCCACTCACAGATTCTTAGGTCTACGCACACATCCACTCACTCACCCGTACAGTCACTCATACTTACGGTCACTCAGTACAGGACTATCATATGCACTCATACTCCTATATAGACACTCAAACACCGCCACTCATCCATAGAGGTACTCACACACCTAGTCAGTCATGCAAATAATTAAACACACTACCATTTACTCTCCTATACAGTTATACACACACCAGCTCACTTACTCATACAAATAGTAGCACAATCTTACGCTCTTATACAATCACTGATACAAGCACACACTCATCCATACAGCCACTATCACAATCACTCACTCTCGCTTATAGCTATTTATATACTCCAACACACATATATACTGCCTTTCACATATGTAGTTACTCACACATGTACCACTGGGACATACATTCACTCACTAACACACTCTTACACACACTTACCCACCCATACAGTCTATCACAGTTGCACTCTTGAAACCATCCACCCAGTGAATCACCCACTCACACATCTATGCACAGAGTTGCACACACCCCTCCCACACAAACACTCAGGCACCCATACAGATACTCAAACAAGCATTCAATAACTCATATAGACACTCATGTAGCTATTCACAAACACATGCAGCCACTTACACAGCAACAGACAGACGGATACAGACATTCACCCAGTTTAGTCACTAACCCATGCATTCAGTAAGATACGTTAAATCACTCACTTATAGAGTCAGTCACGCACCTACTAAATCATCCATACAGACACTTACACACCCACTCATTCTTCAATACGTCTTTTCCTATATATATTAAAAATATTTAAACTTTACAGAAACACAGTCACTGGATGATGTCATCAGTGATGTCATCAGTGATGTCATTTGAGATGTCATCAGTGATGTCATCAGTGACGTCACTGACCATGTCATGAGTGATGTAATATGTGACGTCATCAGCAGTGCATTGCGGGGCGCGAGTTATAGTTAGCTGGACTAACTATAACGGGGGAATTTCACGGGTTTTGTACGAGTGCAATGTCCAACTAACTATAACTGTCCCTAAAACCTATGGTTTTTTCAGTGAATTTCAAAGGTTTTTTAAATGCTAATTTGTAACTATAACATGTCTGAAACCTACAGTTTTTTCAGTGAATATATATATATATATATATATATATATATATATATATATGCAAAAAGAAGCAGAGAACTCTGGGTAGTTCTCAAGTTTAGGTGGAAAGCAGCTCCTGTATAGAGCACTCTCAACACCAGCGACACTCTAGATCTGCTCACCGCAAAAGTCTGCTTTTCTATCAAAGTATTTAAGCATAGGATTAGCACAGTGCCATCCATGCCGAGATAGAAAGGGACAAAGTCTTTTGCCATTTCTACAGCAAAGTCTTTAAGCATAGGACTAGCACAGTGCTGTCCATGCCAAGCTGTAAAATGACAAAAGCCATTTACCACTCCAGGCACAGTATTACAGCTTTGAATTGGTAAAATACCATCCAAGCCAACCTGAAATGAGTAAAAGCAACCCCTGACACAGTGTTTCGCTCTAATTAGAGCTCTTCAGAGAGGTATAGCTTTGTCCAGACACAAGGGAGCACCCAGTATAAGTCAAAAGAATACCCTTTCAGGCATAGAGTGACGCATAAATTATGCAAAAAGAAGCAGAGAATTCTGGGTAGTTCTCAAGTTTAGGTGGAGCTAGCTCCTGTATAGAGCACTCTCAACACCAGCGACACTCTAGATCTGCTCACCTCAAATGTCTTCTTTTCTATCAAAGTATTTAAGCATAGGATTAGCACAGTGCCATCCACGCCGAGATAGAAAGGGGCAAAGTCTTTTGCCATTTCTACAGCAAAGTCAGGGGTTGCTTTTACTCATTTCAGGTTGGCTTGGATGGTATTTTACCAATTCAAAGCTGTAATACTGTGCCTGGAGTGGTAAATGGCTTTTGTCATTTTACAGCTCGGCATGGACAGCACTGTGCTAGTCCTATGCTTAAAGACTTTGCTGTAGAAATGGCAAAAGACTTTGTCCCTTTCTATCTCGGCGTGGATGGCACTGTGCTAATCCTATGCTTAAATACTTTGATAGAAGAGCAGACATTTGAGGTGAGCAGATCTAGAGTGTCGCTGGTGTTGAGAGTGCTCTATACAGGAGCTGCTTTCCACCTAAACTTGAGAACTACCCAGAGTTCTCTGCTTCTTTTTGCATAATTTATGCGTCACTCTATGCCTGAAAGGGTATTCTTTTGATTTATATATATATATATATATATATATATATATATATATATATATATATATATATCTATTTATATATCTCCAGTAGGTAGTTATAGTTAGGTATGCTTTTCCATAGACAAAACATTTTTTGGTTTGCTAATAACTTTGGCCCCGTTTGATGAATCCCCACAAACCTTTCCCCAACAAAGGTTCATTCACCTCAGTTCCTTCCTGGAAAGTTTCATGGTGATCTGTCTAGGCGGGGCAGAGAAAAAAGGGGGCTTCCAAAACATAAAATCTCCATGCATTTTCCGTTGTCTTCTTTAGACACGGCTACAGTAAAAAAATGCTGAATGGAAATACACCAAATTTGGCAGGCAGCTAGATCTTGGTCTGCAAATTGTGCATTTTGTGATTTGGTGCAAATCCATTCAGTAGTTTTTGAGAAATGAAGGGAGAAAAATAATTGTATGTTTTGGCAGTTGGGTTTCCTAGAATCTCTGAGACTCTCGTGGGAGCTGCAATTTAAAAAATAGAGTGTTCTGATTGGCCCAGGGAGCTTTATTTTCCCTTGGACTATGTCACTCCTGCGGGAATCTCACTCAGCGCTCTGATTGGCTGCCAGCAACATGAGAAAATTATCTGACAGCGATTACAGAACTCAGGGCCTTAGTCACCTGTCCTGAAGTTGTAAAAATAATATATATATATATATATACACACACACAGGATATGGATACCCTGACCCCATAGGGCCCATGGGGGACACCCTCCCGGGTCAAAAAAGAAACTGCAAAAAATGATGCTATCCTGTGAGACACTCGCAGAATTGAGAACAAATGGCGGCTAGGCCACGTTTCTACATTCTAAGCCCCGGGGAGCCTACCCCCAATGCGAAAAACAATTTATTGAGGCGAGAGAATGCGCACCCCTCCTCCCTGAGCCATTAGAAACCCCAGGTAGCCTACCGTGGGCAGATTTTTTTTTATTTTTTTTTTTATGGGAAGTCACTATGGGCCCCGGGGCCGACATTTAGTATTCTGGGAAGGAGGGTCGCGCCCCCCCCCACCCTCATTGAGCCTCACGGTACCCCAGGGAGCCCACGCCCGGGGCCGTGCATATATATGAAGGAAAGTCGAGCCTAAAAAGGTCCAGAGGAGCCAACCCCTAGGCCGATTCTTTTTTTGGAGGGGCCCTCCTCGAGCCACAAATGGCCCAGGGGAGCCCACCCCCTGGCTCACAACCTATGTACGGGGGTGCCCACCCCCGGTACATAGCGTTTTCCATGCCCTCACTGGTGAAGCAGGGAAACGTGTGTTTTCTCTCGCTTGGCGGGAGCATTTTCAAATCTCCCACCAAGAGAGAACAAGCACGAAGTCATCGCCCAGCTGGCGGAAGCTTTAAATATGCTCCCACCAGCTGGGGGCGGACTTCAGATCTGTTTCCCTGCCCTCATCAAACAGATATGAATATTGCTCCTGCCCGCAGGGAGCAGCATTTTTAGCTTCTCCCTGTAGGCGGGAGCAATACTGGCTCCTGCTGGTTGGGAGCCAAATGGGGCAGTAGTCTGGGGCAGCAGGGGCCTTGGGGCTCCCCCCATGGCCCCCAACCAGGATATGGTGGGTGTCATGGCACTCACCGTTTGTTGGCTGGGCCCTGGAGGATGGGGTCCTCATAGCCGAAAACAACCCGGGGAGGGGGGCCGTTTGACCCCCTCCTCATTTGAATAGGTGTTGGGCCCCAGGTGTTTGGGATCCCTAGGGCCGAAAACATCCCAGGTAAGGGGCCACATGCCCTGCTCCACATTTAAATAGATGCTGGGCCCCCGGAGGACGGGGTCCCCGGGGATGAAAACAGCCCGGGGAGCGGGGCTGCATGCCTCCTCCCCCTTGTGTTCTTTTCCCCTCCCTTTACAATGTGTCTGGGCCCCAGGAAATAGGCTCCTTGGGGCTAAAATTGGCCCTGGGACAGGGGCCGCATGGCCCCTTCAGTGTAGTGCTGGGCTCCGGGGGGATGGGGTCCCTGGGGTCAAAATTTGCCCAGGAGGGGTGGTGGGAGGGGTGGTGGGGGGGGGGCAAGAGCACCCATCCCATTTAATATAGTGCCGGTCCCTGGGGCAGAAATAGGCCCAGGGAGGGGGGACACGTGTCCCTCTTCCCCCTTCAAAATGGCACTGGGCACATGAGGGTGTTGCATGCCTCCCTCTCCTTAATTTTAATGAGTGTCCCTGGGGGATGTGGTTCCCAATGCCACGTGAGGTCGGCTGTATGGGGGGGTCTTGTTGGCTGCAGGGCCTGGCTGCTGTCTAGTCCTGGCAGCCAACCCCCCACACAGCGGGGCTTGCTTCTAACATATGGTAATTAATTGCTACTAGAAATGCACTGAAGAAAACAAAGGTTAAAGTTAGGTGTAATAAAGATCTGTGTTTTCAATTTTAAAAAAACCTTAGGAATTCACTGAAAATAACAAAGGTTAAAATAACTTTATAGTTAGGTGATTTGTCAGTGACAATGTTAACGTTTTGAGCTAAAAAAACACAGGAATTCACCAGTTATAGTTAGTAGAGCTAACTATAACTTACGCCCCTGCCATGCACTGCTTATGACTTCACATATGATATCACTCATGACATATTCTATGACTTCATTTATTTCATCACTGATTACATCACGGATGACTTTGAGTGAGGTCTCGAAGGAGAGGCCAGTCCATCCACACACCCTACTATGCACACTCATCATCTGAGCGAGAGGTCTTGAAGGAGAGGCCAGTTGCTCCCCATACACCCTACTACGCGCACCGGTCATCTGAGAGAGAGGTCTCAAATGAGAGCCAGTCCATCCACACACCCTACCAGGCCCATCCATTGTTCAAGAGAGAGGTATTATGTAAAACGACACTCCCTCTCCACACCCTACTATATACAGTTGTAATCTTGGGGAGAGGTCTTCGCAGAGAGGCAAGTCTCTCCCCTCACCCTACTATGCACAACTGTCATTCCAGAGAGAGGTCTCAGTGTAGAGGGCAGTCCCTCCACACACCCTACTATGCACACCCGCCATACAAGAGAGGGGTCTCAGCGGAGAGGCCTGTCCCTGCACCCACCCTACTATGCATAGCTGTGAATTAGAGAGAGGTTTGAAAAGCACAGGGTAGTCGCTCCTGATACTTCAGTATGCACATTCATTGTCCAACAGATTGTTCTCAGTGGATAGGCTAGTTCCTCTCATTTACTACTTTTTCCCTGCTATTATGTTACAACCCCGCTAAAGTCTTGCAAGAGTAGAGTGCAAGCTTCAGGGAGTGACGCTTGCCACATGAGGATAGTTCGCTCCTGCGAGCTTCTCGCAAGATACACATGGAAAATTACTGAGCCTGCCACAAGATATTTTAGGATTCCGCAAGCATTTCGTGAGACCTGCATGGAAAATTACTGGGACTGCCACGAGGTGTTTTATGATCCCGCAATAGTCTTGCAAGATCGTATGGGGAGAAGTAGGAAAAATGTGCCAATGGCAACCATTAGTTATCATTCTTATTACATGGTTGAAGAAATGATGTGATGTGATTGGACGTAGAGCCAGAGATAGCTCAGAATGCCCTTGGTGGTTTGGAGGAGAAGGAAGTCTCTTTGAGTTGTGCTCAGCAGGTGAGACTTAATTTGGAACTGAAAAAGACTGGTGTTTTCAGCTGTATTAAAGAAACAGCTTGAAGTTCAGGTATTTAGCACCCTTTCCTGTTATGTTACGACACAAAGCCATTCCTTTTTAAAGTGATGTGTGTACATGGGATATATTCTTTAGTTATTCTACCATACACTCAAAAGTAATACATTTTCTTTAAAAATAACTTAGAAATTAACTGAAAAAAACAAAGGTTAAAGTACCATTATTGTTAGGTGTGATAACAATATCTGTTTTCGTTGGGGGGAAAAAAAAAACTGAGTAATTCACTGAAAATCCAAAGGTTAAAGGTGTGATAAAAAAGATTTGTTTTAACAAAAGAAAAAAAAACTTCGAAATTAACTGAAAATACAAAAGGTTAAAGTAACGTTATAGTTAGGTGAATTTGTCATTAACGTTTTGAACTAAAAAAAACACAGAAATTCACCAGTTATAGGTAGCAGCACTAACTATAGCTTGCACCCCTGCAATGCACTGCTTATTACCTCACATATGACATCACTCGTGACATGTTGTATGACATCATTTATGACATCCCGGATAACATCTCAAATTACATTATTGATGACATCACTGATGACAAGTGCTGCTGTACTTGCTAGAACTAGGAAAGAATAGTCTTGCAGTGTGCACATCGCTCTGCTGCACATTTAACATCCATTGGTGACCTATGCATGCACTGTGCTGTACAGTGAGCTGCTGTCAAAGTGCAACGCTGGTGCTGTGCAGAAAGGAAATAGTCACAGTATGCACACTCCTGTGCTCAAGAGTGTACAGATGTCTGCGCTCTGCTAACTCTGTATGGGACCTAGCAGAGTGCGCTGCTGTCGGTGTGCATAACACTATTTTTCAGGCAGAGCAGCATGCAGTATGCACAGGGCTTTAGAAAGAGAAGTAGGCAATGTATACAGGGAGTAGTCTATTGAGGTCCGGGTAATCCAGGTGAAGGTAGTAACAGTATGCACAGATCTGTGCACTACAGAATGTACACATCTGAGAGAGAGCTGGAGCTTACAACGCAACCTCTTGGTAGTCATCAAAGATTTTTCCCCATCGGTTGTATGGACCTTTGTTGGTTGATGTGAAGCATTGAAAGAGAGAAGACATCAAGAATATATTTCAAAGATATGAAGCCAATGTGACTCCACAATAAGGACAATGAATCGCCTAATGTGGTTAAGGGTTTTATTTGGGAGTACCAATCAATCTAGTATATAAGCAAACCAATAATAAATTCAAAAGGCATGGCAATAGAGGGTCGTGTCCAAGATGGCACTCGTGTAGGAGCGTTTTCACGGAGCTCTGCCGCAATCACTGAGCTGCAGGGAAAACGGGGGGTCGTGCTGCACCTGTGAAGCAAAACACTGAGGCTGCCCGACAGGAGAGGATGTTGGCTGCCCTAGGGCAGCTGTTTAGGGGCAGTTGAGCAAGATGGGAATGGGGGAGTGCCAAGCCTGCGGGACGCTATCAAGATGGCGGCTTGAGCGTCTGGCCCGGGAGAAGCCCCGACCGGTGTTGATGTGCTCGTCGGACAACAGCCAACTGCTGGACTGCCCCGAGGTGAGCAGGCGGAGGCGCTCTGTGGATGTCTGTGGAGTCCAGGAGCTGACTGGGAGAGATGAGTAGCGCCTGGCACTGGGTGAAGCGGGGCCCAGCCCCGGAGATTGGAGCGGGGCACGGCCCACCCTGGAGTGGCCTGAAATCCCTTCAGCTATCAGTGGGCCTGAGGCACCGGAGGCCTGACGGGTCCAAACTTGCCCAGCACCTGACGACCGCGGTTGGCACGCCTTTCTTAGTTTGGCGCGGCCTGCAGCCCTACGAGCTGTGGACGGAGTTGGCGCTTGACCGCCTTGGAGAATCGGGAGAGAAGGTCCTCTTCCTCCGTGGACCTGTAGGGTCTGTTGCCTGTGCCCGGGGGTGCCTGAAGACTGTCAACCCTGGTGGTGCCCCCCCCAGGCGGAAAACTTCACAGCTTGTGTGCTGCCACCACGGATATGGCTTGTTGACCCTCGCGCAGGGGGGCCTGTTTCTCCCTGATTTGCCTGCACTGGGGAGAGAGGGCCCAGCTGCTTTATGTGTGTGAGACCTGGCTGCTAGACCCTAGGAAACATTGTTTGGCAGCAGGGTAGAAATCATTGGACTGAGTGAACATCACTGCGCCTTTGGGACTTCACACACGTCGTGCCTTTCCTTCTCTCCACGCTATTCGTGATCCTGCGGCCATGACCGCACTGCGCAGCAAACGGGATCCCTCCATAAGAGAGTAACTCTCCTAAACTCCCGCCAAGAAAGCGGACCACGCCAAAGACTCCAGCCCATCTCCCCGTTCCCCCCCCCCCCACCCCCCTAATCCTCTCAAGCTGCCAATGCGGGGGCGAAGCACCGGTAACTCGAGGCTTCATGGAATACCTTTTCCATACACTGCGAGATGACATCGCATATTTACGCCACGAGGTGTCCAATAAAGTTAAAGAAATCTGCCAGGATGTGAACGACCTGGAGCAGAGAGTGGAGACGTATTTGGAGGTCTTGGAAACCAGATCCCGCAGATCTCATATCTGTATTAAAGGAGTTCCGTTGCAGGTGGGTGCGGGTAAGCTGGAGGACTATGTACTCAGATTAGTCCGCCATATCGTCCCAGACCTCGCCGATAAGGATTTGATCCTTGACCGCACGCACCGGTCTGGCCGCCCTTCTAGGCAACCTGGGTCTCCACAGGAACTTCTGATGTATCTCCACAGTTACTGCCAAAAAGAATTGATTATGTCCGCAGTGCTAGACCTAACCCACGTCTCCCTGATTTGCCTGCACTTGGGAGATAGAGCCAAACTGCTTTATGTGTGTGGGACCTGGCTGCTAGACACTAGGAAACGTTTGGCAGCGGGGAGAGATCATTGGACTGAGTGAACATCGCTGCGCTTTTGGGACTTCACCCATGTGGTGCCTTTCCTTCTATCCACGCTGTTCGTGATCCTGCAGCCATGACCGCACTGCGCAGTAAACGAGATCCCTCCATAAGAGAGTTACTCTCCAAAACTCCTGCTAAGAAAGTGGACCATGCCAAAGACTCCAGCCCACCCCCACCCCCCTCCAATCCTCATAAACTGCCAGTGTGGGAGACGAAGCACCGGTAACTCGAGGCTTCATGGAATACCTTTTCCATACACTGCGAGATGACATCGCAAATTTGCGCCTAGAGGTGGCCAATGAAGTTAAAGAAATCCGCCAGGATATAAACAACCTGGGGCAGCAAGTGGACACATATTTGGAGGCCGTGGAAACCAGATCCCGCATATCTCATATCTGTTTTAAAGGAGTTCCGTTGCAGGCGGGTGCGGGTAAGCTGGAGGACCATGTACTCAGATTAATCCGTCATATCGTCACTGACTTCGCTGATAAAAGAGAAAGATGTTGTTTTACAGCAGACAGTGTTGAATGTACCAACCATTGCTGACACAATTTACCAACCGAATAAGAGGTAACAGTATAAGAATTGGGGGAATTTAGGTAGCGTGGATCCGATCTATGTAGTGTAAAACCACTAGTATTATTCATAAAGCGAAAATGACAAGCATTCGTTTCCGTTTGCCACAATACCCACCTGTGTTGGTTTATCATAGACGAATTAAAGGAACCCTTTTTTTATCATACAATTTAGTTGATCTGCAGTGTAGTTGGTATCTGTCTGCCATGTCTCATAAAGGGCCAGGGAAGGAATAGTGGGAGTAGTCATATTTTAACCATAGCCAATACCAAACAAGTAGTTTGCTGGATTGTTTGATTAAGAAATATTTGAGTTGTTATGAGACAAGCACGGTGCAAGGACTCAGTACCCTGCACTTGCCAGAACTTGGGGCCCCATATGGATTTTAACTCCACATTTTCCTTCCAATAATCATAGCCTTTCACGGCCAATTCGGCAATAAAGGACGAAGAATAAACTAACTTAGTTTGTGTAAGCATATATTTGTTTGATGATAGGATACGCAATTTAAAATAATATGAGTCCGGGTCTGTGAGGTTATAACCGGTGAAGTATGTATACTTCCGTTGTGTTTTAGAACTGCCCTTAGAAGGAGTAGGGCAATGTTCCCTTTGTGTATAATTAAAATTTGGACGCTGTCCGCTAGTTCTATGGAGAAAATGATGCCCATAATGTTGGTAACAAAATAAATCGCCATAATTAGCTGTATTTAGATATAAATCTTCTGTATCGAACACAGTGTAATATTGTAAATCAGAAAACAAGGAATTCACAGCATTAACATCCCCATCATCTGAATATAAACTGGGTGTTATCACATCCCCCAAAGAAACAAGGAAGACATATGGTATTTGTAGGGTCTCCGTAGGACCATAAACATCAAATGGCACTATATCCCACACAATGCCATCAGCAATAGGGACAGCCGAAATGTTAACAAGGGATTGGTCTCTTTTCATTTTGTGGGAGGACGAATGTGGTGCCAATACTTTATCAACTAGTTCCACAACAGAGCGTTCAGGGAGATAGTGGCCGTTTATCAAGAGGAAAAACGCAGTCACGAATCCAATCCATATGAAGAGGAACACCATTGAAAAAACGATCCAGATATACGTCCAAGGCGGTACCAGTTAAGTACGTTTCAACCAAGCGATGAAGACACATATCCGTGCAGGTGGTGGTGAAACAACTGAAGATAACAAAGAACTGTCCGATGAGAAATTATCTTGATCGATATAATAACTGCTGGAACTCAGCTGAAACAACAGAGGCTGTTCAGGAGTTAAAGTTGAATCTAGTTCTGCCACTGGGGACTCCAAAGGCGGGGTAGCATATGTAATTTCCATGGTAGAATACGTAGAAGGTAAAACTGAGGCTCTGTCCCCCTTCAGGCTGCTGGGGTGAATCAAGCAAACAGAGTTCATAGGCTGTAGTAAAACAGCTCGATGTGGGATGCTCCTATGCACACTATTGAGTATCAATTGACATTGTCAATTGAAATAAAGCGATTATCTTTATATCCTGGCAGTGGAGGTAAAATCACAGATCGTGTGCCCTTAAGACCAAGGACTGGGACTGTAGCACCGTATGAGGGACCGAATTCTTTCTTGTTCTTTACCTTCTCCCAGGTCAGATCGCCTTCTTTCGGTAGCCAGCCAGAAATCGGAACGAGCACTGCAGCATCTGTTGGTGAGAGCAAATGAGTTCTTGCTAGGGCTTCACGATTCTTTTGTAGATCCTGTAACATAGCACAGTGGTTATCTACATCAAATGTTGTGGCAGCTGCCACAACGTCTAGACCATAAAGGTCTGGCACAAACATCTTAATGTACAGAAGAGTTGGCACTTGCACACCACACAGTAAAATAAATAGTCAACTCCTTAGGAATGCTTATTATAAGAGAATCAAACTAAAGCGTGCTACACGATGTAGAAGGGCTGCCCGTCCCTAATATGAACATTACAATGTGAAGAAATTCAAGCACGGTGGCAAGAACAAACCGTGTGCACAGCTAACGAAAATTGCTCTACTCAGCCAAATTAAACTGCGGAAATATTCAGCTCTTATACCAAATGAAATACGGACACATGATGTGTTTCAAATATACTTATCATTGAATTTCAAAAGGTATTCATCTTGTCTCATAAACGAACATCAAACAATCATTGCATCATGACAGTTGATACAAGCGAAATGATTTCACAAGAATGACGTAAATCACAATATTACAATGTAAACAGCATAAATTCCGATTGATGACCTTCGGCCCAATGCATTTCGGGACCGCTGGTCCCTTCCTCAGGGGCCACTGCAAATAAACACAAACATTTGTATTTTCATATTTAGAAACTCAAGGTCAATAATGGCATCAATAAAACGAATGTAAGAGCCAGCAAGTCAACCGACACCCCTTCAATGTCACAGAGAAACAGAAAGAAATGTAAAGTGAAAACTCACAGGTAAGTGAAGTGATATAATGAAACCAGAAGCCAAACTGTCACCGTGCTGATCAATAAAAAAGAAACTAATGAAAACCGCTGGTGAACATAACTGAACGAAAAATGATAACATGACAACTGAAGTCGATGTTCTACCAAACACCCAGATAAAGAGCATGCATGTGCAAACCAGACATGCAAGCAAATAATCACGCTGTAAAAACTGAAACCGAGAAACACTTACTGGAAGCTTCAATGCATGAAATCAGCTCGCAAAGGGAGCAGGTAACAGCAACTTCCTATATGAATACAACACATAATAAATGCAAGTCCTCTACCAGTACCGTGAAAAGGTGCAAAACGCTGAAAACTAAAATACCTGAGGTCAATCCAAAATAGTCTCGATCCGTCTGTAAAAATAATAAAAGCAACTCTAAGCACGATACACTAATGACAAAAAACCTGCGTATAATATATACCGCACCACCGTGTACTGACCTGGAGAGAAGCTTGACATTCACGGACTTTCTCGTGGCGCTAACGCGTACAACCAAACGCTGCTGGTTCACCCTCAACGCTTTCTCTATTCAAAACCGCGCGTGCGCGTTAATAAGGTCACATGCTCAAAAACGATGCTACAAGCAACAGCGACTACGTCGGCCATATTAAAATGGTGTAATATATAGGAAAACAGCTGGTATATCCCGCCTGAATGACCACAGCACATCACGTGCCGGCACCAACGATAAACATCATAATAACATGACATAGCATGTGTAACCTCATGTCCCAATACTCAACAATACTGCAAGAACGGAACACTATCCGTAATCTTATAAAAACTTCCCTTAGACCAGTCTGTTATCCAGAAGTGAACAGCAATAGCTGCAGACTACCACAATTTGTAAATAAGGGACACACTCGCTGCGCATAAAGGGTGCAAGAAAAATGAAAGAAAAGAGAAAGATATAAAGCGTGCACGTGAAAACCAGCTGATTACAATCTGTCGGCATATAAACATCATCAGCAACAATACCCTTGAACATAAATAACTGTACATTGACACAAATGCAAGGAGTATGTCAAAACACAAAGTAATGGAAATGTCGGCAAAGCATTAATTGGTAAAAACGTGCCTAATATACGATCAACTGTGCATATAGATAAAAATGTACAAACGTGCTTGGACTGACCTGAACATAAACATAATTGCGCAACAGAATAAGCATGTGTAACACATAGATGTAATCAATCGACATGCGACTGACCAAACCAAAACCTGATCATACAAATAAAACATGGAAACATAGGGAAATGAGCTTACGAAATGTCTAGCTACATGACTGCAGCGAGGCTGCGAAAAGTGTATACTCTGTAGGGTGATGATTAAAAAGACATACTAAATATGTCAGTGATTACAGGAAACAACTGAGGTCTAATTTATCATTGAGTCCATATGGTTCCATGGTATTAAATTTTTTGATCCAAAACACTTCTCTTTGTGAGAGGAACTGGCTGGGATCACGTCCTTCTTTAGTTTGTACCTTTTCTAGAACCAAGAATCGAACTTGAGCGATGTTATGATGTTGTTGTAACCAATGAACCACCAGATTGGAATTGGTGTTCTTGGTGCGTATCATGCTTTTATGCTCACCTATTCGAATTTTGATTTTGCGTTCAGTCTTACCAATGTATAGAAGTCCACATGGGCATTTGATACAATAAATGACGCTGATGGTATTGCAATCTGATGAATGGCGTAATAAAATTTTTTCACCAGTTCTGGGATGAGTTACGAAGTTTTGTTGCATAACATTATTGCAATGAATACAGTTATTAAATTTTTTCATGCCAGAGTAGCTGGTACTGATGGTTGCTTTTGGAGAAGACAGTGATTCTTTAAGGTTACGACTACGAGTGTAGGCAAATAAAGGTTGGTCTTTGAATGACGTACCAAAATCAGGTTCTTGTTGTATGAGTTCCCAACGTTTAATGATTACTTTCTTAATGCTGGGAGATCTTGTAGAGAATTTAGAAACAAACACAATACGATTGTTAGTGGTCTTGTTGGTTTTGTTGATGAGTAACTTAGAACGGTCTATTCCAGTAACGCGTGATTCAGCTTTGGCAATACATTCCTCAGGATACCCACGATTCAAGAATCTTGTTTTAATCCGCATCATGTCATTCTTATAGGCTTCAGGTGAAGATGAAATTCGTTTGATGCGTAACATTTGGGAAAACGGTAAATTGTTGATTAGCTGAGGAGAATGAAAGCTGTGGTACAGCAAAGTGTTGTTCCTATCAGTTGGTTTGACAAAAACTCTTGTGTGAATGCTCTGGGTGTGCTTTTCAACCAATACATCTAAAAAGGATAATTCCTTGGTACTGATGTTGTGCGTGAATTTAATACGGGCATTTTTTGTGTTGAGTATGCTGATGTTGCTTAACAACGACTCTGTAGTATGAGACCAAATCAAAAAAATATCGTCAATAAAGCGACCGTACATCACAAGATGTTGGTTCCATTGAGCGTCTTGGAAAATGTGTTCTTCCTCGAAAGCAGCCATGAAGATATTGGCGTACGTGGGAGCCCCCCAAAACCCATGGACGTCCCACTGATCTGCAGAAAAAATCATCTTCCCACCGAAAATAACTGTGCTGTAAACAAAACAAAAGTAATTCCAACAAAAACACCTTGTGAGCACCAATCTGTGGTTGTGCCAATAAAGCCCATTCTACGGCGTCAATTCCTTCCTGTAAAGGTATAGACGTGTACAAGGATGTCACATCAATGTTGCACAGCACCCAATCTTTGCAATTCTTGGTGTCCAAATTCCGTAACTGGGTCAAAAAATCAGTGGTATCGCGTATATGTGATTTCCACGTGTTGACAAAGATTTGTAGAAATTGATCAATGTATTTCCCGAGAGGTTCAAATACAGATCCTACACCAGAAACGATGGGTCTGAAAGGTGGATCAATGGGATTCTTGTGGATTTTGGGAAGCATGTACAGATGTGGTCGTTTGGGAAATTGTTTAGTCAAAAAACTTTTGGTTTTGAGAGAAATCCAATCCATGTCGACGGCATGCTCCAATATTTTATTCAAAGTCTGAACGATTTCATGAGTAGGATCCTTGTCTAGCTTCAAATAAGTAGTTTCATCTGCTAAATGTTCACGTACTTTATTGTCATAATACTTGGTGTCCATTATTATAAGTGCACCGCCTTTGTCGGCTTGTTGAAACGTTAGATCCTTGTCTTTGGACAAATGATGAAGAATGTCACTTTCTTTTTTAGTAAGATTAGACGTTCTGTTTTGTTTAAACTCTAGTTTCCTCAAATCTTGAAGAACTAATGATTCAAAAGTATCTATCATTTTATGTGATACTGGTGCGGTGTAAGTACTCTTGGGTTTGAATTCCAGAAACTCAGAAGTTGCTTGAGGAAGATTATTGATGATGACGTTATCAAAGAAGTTCCGTAATTTGATAGTGCGCATAAATCTGTAAAACGCAATCTCTGTTTCAGCCAGATTGGTATTATAAGTGGGAACGAAAGAGGTTCCTTTGTTCAAAATTTGTAGTTGTTTCGAGGACAAATTTTTTGACGAAATGTTTATGACAATGTTTTCTGGCTCCGTAAGTTCTGGCGTCCCTTGTCTTTGGGTTTGTCTCTTTCCTCTCCTGGTTTTGATCCGCTTTCGTTTGTTGTGCTGACTGCCTGATCTGGTGGTTGTGTGGGTTGCTGACCCTTGGCTAAAAAAGACTCCGTTTGACTCATTGCTCGATGTTGAGAAGTTCTTCCACTTGCTTGCCCGGTTGAAGAGAAATCATCCCCGGATGTATCAGTTGGCAGGGGTACTCGAGTCGGTAACATTTCGCGATCTGACACCACACTTTCCTCAGAAGAGGAATGTGGATTTTTTTGTGGTCTCCGTTGAGAGTACATATCAGCCCAAGTGTACACCTCATTAAGACGATAATCAATCGTATCCCTTTTAAATTTTCTTAATTTCCGTTCTTGCAGCTCATTGCCGTAGCTGTCAAGCTTGATATTGATTTGCTCCAAGTTTTTAGACCATTCTTCGGGATTCATACGGTCAGATAACTCCCTTTGAATATTCTGGATTTCTTCTTCAAGTTCACCAATGGATTTTGAAAGTTCCTCAACTATTAATAGGATGAGATCAAGGGAACATTTATTCAGTACCGCATACCATTTGTCCATAAACTGTTTATTGAATTGTAAGCGAAAGAGTAATGGTTTGATAGCCAGTCGCAAACCTCGGGGAATGCGTTGATGTTTGTGGTACTGGATGAGAGTGGAAGCATGGAGCCTCTGATTGAGTTCACGTCGCATGATAAATTCTAAATGACGTAATTGTTGTAACGTGGATCCTTGGTGGGTGTCGAAAGATTTGGTGGCTCGAATCAATGCATATATTTCTGTGGCTTGTTCAGCGGTGTACGCTTTCGTATCTGCTCTATTTTCAGTTGTACTCGCTATACTGTCAAAGGAAGCCATTGTTATGACAGGGCTGGGTGCAAGTGGCAGGGAGAGGCAGTTAACACTTGTATGTACAGAAGAGTTGGCACTTGCACACCACACAGTAAAATAAATAGTCAACTCCTTAGGAATGCTTATTATAAGAGAATCAAACTAAAGCGTGCTACACGATGTAGAAGGGCTGCCCGTCCCTAATATGAACATTACAATGTGAAGAAATTCAAGCACGGTGGCAAGAACAAACCGTGTGCACAGCTAACGAAAATTGCTCTACTCAGCCAAATTAAACTGCGGAAATATTCAGCTCTTATACCAAATGAAATACGGACACATGATGTGTTTCAAATATACTTATCATTGAATTTCAAAAGGTATTCATCTTGTCTCATAAACGAACATCAAACAATCATTGCATCATGACAGTTGATACAAGCGAAATGATTTCACAAGAATGACATAAATCACAATATTACAATGTAAACAGCATAAATTCCGATTGATGACCTTCAGCCCAATGCATTTCGGGACCGCTGGTCCCTTCCTCAGGGGCCACTGCAAATAAACACAAACATTTGTATTTTCATATTTAGAAACTCAAGGTCAATAATGGCATCAATAAAACGAATGTAAGAGCCAGCAAGTCAACCGACACCCCTTCAATGTCACAGAGAAACAGAAAGAAATGTAAAGTGAAAACTCACAGGTAAGTGAAGTGATATAATGAAACCAGAAGCCAAACTGTCACCGTGCTGATCAATAAAAAAGAAACTAATGAAAACCGCTGGTGAACATAACTGAACGAAAAATGATAACATGACAACTGAAGTCGATGTTCTACCAAACACCCAGATAAAGAGCATGCATGTGCAAACCAGACATGCAAGCAAATAATCACGCTGTAAAAACTGAAACCGAGAAACACTTACTGGAAGCTTCAATGCATGAAATCAGCTCGCAAAGGGAGCAGGTAACAGCAACTTCCTATATGAATACAACACATAATAAATGCAAGTCCTCTACCAGTACCGTGAAAAGGTGCAAAACGCTGAAAACTAAAATACCTGAGGTCAATCCAAAATAGTCTCGATCCGTCTGTAAAAATAATAAAAGCAACTCTAAGCACGATACACTAATGACAAAAAACCTGCGTATAATATATACCGCACCACCGTGTACTGACCTGGAGAGAAGCTTGACATTCACGGACTTTCTCGTGGCGCTAACGCGTACAACCAAACGCTGCTGGTTCACCCTCAACGCTTTCTCTATTCAAAACCGCGCGTGCGCGTTAATAAGGTCACATGCTCAAAAACGATGCTACAAGCAACAGCGACTACGTCGGCCATATTAAAATGGTGTAATATATAGGAAAACAGCTGGTATATCCCGCCTGAATGACCACAGCACATCACGTGCCGGCACCAACGATAAACATCATAATAACATGACATAGCATGTGTAACCTCATGTCCCAATACTCAACAATACTGCAAGAACGGAACACTATCCGTAATCCTATAAAAACTTCCCTTAGACCAGTCTGTTACCCAGAAGTGAACAGCAATAGCTGCAGACTACCACAATTTGTAAATAAGGGACACACTCGCTGCGCATAAAGGGTGCAAGAAAAATGAAAGAAAAGAGAAAGATATAAAGCGTGCACGTGAAAACCAGCTGATTACAATCTGTCGGCATATAAACATCATCAGCAACAATACCCTTGAACATAAATAACTGTACATTGACACAAATGCAAGGAGTATGTCAAAACACAAAGTAATGGAAATGTCGGCAAAGCATTAATTGGTAAAAACGTGCCTAATATACGATCAACTGTGCATATAGATAAAAATGTACAAACGTGCTTGGACTGACCTGAACATAAACATAATTGCGCAACAGAATAAGCATGTGTAACACATAGATGTAATCAATCGACATGCGACTGACCAAACCAAAACCTGATCATACAAATAAAACATGGAAACATAGGGAAATGAGCTTACGAAATGTCTAGCTACATGACTGCAGCGAGGCTGCGAAAAGTGTATACTCTGTAGGGTGATGATTAAAAAGACATACTAAATATGTCAGTGATTACAGGAAACAACTGAGGTCTAATTTATCATTGAGTCCATATGGTTCCATGGTATTAAATTTTTTGATCCAAAACACTTCTCTTTGTGAGAAGAACTGGCTGGGATCACGGCCTTCTTTAGTTTGTACCTTTTCTAGAACCAAGAATCGAACTTGAGCGATGTTATGATGTTGTTGTAACCAATGAACCACCAGATTGGAATTGGTGTTCTTGGTGCGTATCATGCTTTTATGCTCACCTATTCGAATTTTGATTTTGCGTTCAGTCTTACCAATGTATAGAAGTCCACATGGGCATTTGATACAATAAATGACGCTGATGGTATTGCAATCTGATGAATGGCGTAATAAAAATTTTTCACCAGTTCTGGGATGAGTTACGAAGTTTTGTTGCATAACATTATTGCAATGAATACAGTTATTACATTTTTTCATGCCAGAGTAGCTGGTACTGATGGTTGCTTTTGGAGAAGACAGTGATTCTTTAAGGTTACGACTACGAGTGTAGGCAAATAAAGGTTGGTCTTTGAATGACGTACCAAAATCAGGTTCTTGTTGTATGAGTTCCCAACGTTTAATGATTACTTTCTTAATGCTGGGAGATCTTGTAGAGAATTTAGAAACAAACACAATACGATTGTTAGTGGTCTTGTTGGTTTTGTTGATGAGTAACTTAGAACGGTCTATTCCAGTAACGCGTGATTCAGCTTTGGCAATACATTCCTCAGGATACCCACGATTCAAGAATCTTGTTTTAATCCGCATCATGTCATTCTTATAGGCTTCAGGTGAAGATGAAATTCGTTTGATGCGTAACATTTGGGAAAACGGTAAATTGTTGATTAGCTGAGGAGAATGAAAGCTGTGGTACAGCAAAGTGTTGTTCCTATCAGTTGGTTTGACAAAAACTCTTGTGTGAATGCTCTGGGTGTGCTTTTCAACCAATACATCTAAAAAGGATAATTCCTTGGTACTGATGTTGTGCGTGAATTTAATACGGGCATTTTTTGTGTTGAGTATGCTGATGTTGCTTAACAACGACTCTGTAGTATGAGACCAAATCAAAAAAATATCGTCAATAAAGCGACCGTACATCACAAGATGTTGGTTCCATTGAGCGTCTTGGAAAATGTGTTCTTCCTCGAAAGCAGCCATGAAGATATTGGCGTACGTGGGAGCCCCCCCAAAACCATCAGCGTCATTTATTGTATCAAATGCCCATGTGGGCTTCTATACATTGGTAAGACTGAACGCAAAATCAAAATTCGAATAGGTGAGCATAAAAGCATGATACGCACCAAGAACACCAATTCCAATCTGGTGGTTCATTGGTTACAACAACATCATAACATCGCTCAAGTTCGATTCTTGGTTCTAGAAAAGGTACAAACTAAAGAAGGACGTGATCCCAGCCAGTTCTTCTCACAAAGAGAAGTGTTTTGGATCAAAAAATTTAATACCATGGAACCATATGGACTCAATGATAAATTAGACCTCAGTTGTTTCCTGTAATCACTGACATATTTAGTATGTCTTTTTAATCATCACCCTACAGAGTATACACTTTTCGCAGCCTCGCTGCAGTCATGTAGCTAGACATTTCGTAAGCTCATTTCCCTATGTTTCCATGTTTTATTTGTATGATCAGGTTTTGGTTTGGTCAGTCGCATGTCGATTGATTACATCTATGTGTTACACATGCTTATTCTGTTGCGCAATTATGTTTATGTTCAGGTCAGTCCAAGCACGTTTGTACATTTTTATCTATATGCACAGTTGATCGTATATTAGGCACGTTTTTACCAATTAATGCTTTGCCGACATTTCCATTACTTTGTGTTTTGACATACTCCTTGCATTTGTGTCAATGTACAGTTATTTATGTTCAAGGGTATTGTTGCTGATGATGTTTATATGCCGACAGATTGTAATCAGCTGGTTTTCACGTGCACGCTTTATATCTTTCTCTTTTCTTTCATTTTTCTTGCACCCTTTATGCGCAGCGAGTGTGTCCCTTATTTACAAATTGTGGTAGTCTGCAGCTATTGCTGTTCACTTCTGGGTAACAGACTGGTCTAAGGGAAGTTTTTATAGGATTACGGATAGTGTTCCGTTCTTGCAGTATTGTTGAGTATTGGGACATGAGGTTACACATGCTATGTCATGTTATTATGATGTTTATCGTTGGTGCCGGCACGTGATGTGCTGTGGTCATTCAGGCGGGATATACCAGCTGTTTTCCTACATATTACACCATTTTAATATGGCCGACGTAGTCGCTGTTGCTTGTAGCATCGTTTTTGAGCATGTGACCTTATTAACGCGCACGCGCGGTTTTGAATAGAGAAAGCGTTGAGGGTGAACCAGCAGCGTTTGGTTGTACGCGTTAGCGCCACGAGAAAGTCCGTGAATGTCAAGCTTCTCTCCAGGTCAGTACACGGTGGTGCGGTATATATTATACGCAGGTTTTTTGTCATTAGTGTATCGTGCTTAGAGTTGCTTTTATTATTTTTACAGACGGATCGAGACTATTTTGGATTGACCTCAGGTATTTTAGTTTTCAGCGTTTTGCACCTTTTCACGGTACTGGTAGAGGACTTGCATTTATTATGTGTTGTATTCATATAGGAAGTTGCTGTTACCTGCTCCCTTTGCGAGCTGATTTCATGCATTGAAGCTTCCAGTAAGTGTTTCTCGGTTTCAGTTTTTACAGCGTGATTATTTGCTTGCATGTCTGGTTTGCACATGCATGCTCTTTATCTGGGTGTTTGGCAGAACATCGACTTCAGTTGTCATGTTATCATTTTTCGTTCAGTTATGTTCACCAGCGGTTTTCATTAGTTTCTTTTTTATTGATCAGCACGGTGACAGTTTGGCTTCTGGTTTCATTATATCACTTCACTTACCTGTGAGTTTTCACTTTACATTTCTTTCTGTTTCTCTGTGACATTGAAGGGGTGTCGGTTGACTTGCTGGCTCTTATATTCGTTTTATTGATGCCATTATTGACCTTGAGTTTCTAAATATGAAAATACAAATGTTTGTTTATTTGCAGTGGCCCCTGAGGAAGGGACCAGCGGTCCCGAAATGCATTGGGCCGAAGGTCATCAATCGGAATTTATGCTGTTTACATTGTAATATTGTGATTTATGTCATTCTTGTGAAATCATTTCGCTTGTATCAACTGTCATGATGCAATGATTGTTTGATGTTTGTTTATGAGACAAGATGAATACCTTTTGAAATTCAATGATAAGTATATTTGAAACACATCATGTGTCCGTATTTCATTTGGTATAAGAGCTGAATATTTCCGCAGTTTAATTTGGCTGAGTAGAGCAATTTTCGTTAGCTGTGCACACGGTTTGTTCTTGCCACCGTGCTTGAATTTCTTCACATTGTAATGTTCATATTAGGGACGGGCAGCCCTTCTACATCGTGTAGCACGCTTTAGTTTGATTCTCTTATAATAAGCATTCCTAAGGAGTTGACTATTTATTTTACTGTGTGGTGTGCAAGTGCCAACTCTTCTGTACATACAAGTGTTAACTGCCTCTCCCTGCCACTTGCACCCAGCCCTGTCATAACAATGGCTTCCTTTGACAGTATAGCGAGTACAACTGAAAATAGAGCAGATACGAAAGCGTACACCGCTGAACAAGCCACAGAAATATATGCATTGATTCGAGCCACCAAATCTTTCGACACCCACCAAGGATCCACGTTACAACAATTACGTCATTTAGAATTTATAATGCGACGTGAACTCAATCAGAGGCTCCATGCTTCCACTCTCATCCAGTACCACAAACATCAACGCATTCCCCGAGGTTTGCGACTGGCTATCAAACCATTACTCTTTCGCTTACAATTCAATAAACAGTTTATGGACAAATGGTATGCTGTACTGAATAAATGTTCCCTTGATCTCATCCTATTAATAGTTGAGGAACTTTCAAAATCCATTGGTGAACTTGAAGAAGAAATCCAGAATATTCAAAGGGAGTTATCTGACCATATGAATCCCGAAGAATGGTCTAAAAACTTGGAGCAAATCAATATCAAGCTTGACAGCTACGGCAATGAGCTGCAAGAACGGAAATTAAGAAAATTTAAAAGGGATACGATTGATTATCGTCTTAATGAGGTGTACACTTGGGCTAATATGTACTCTCAACGGAGACCACAAAAAAATCCACATTCCTCTTCTGAGGAAAGTGTGGTGTCAGATCGCGAAATGTTACCGACTCGAGTACCCCTGCCAACTGATACATCCGGGGATGATTTCTCTTCAACCGGGCAAGCAAGTGGAAGAACTTCTCAACATCGAGCAATGAGTCAAACGGAGTCTTTTTAGCCAAGGGTCAGCAACCCACACAACCACCAGATCAGGCAGTCAGCACAACAAACGAAAGCGGATCAAAACCAGGAGAGGAAAGAGACAAACCCAGAACTTACGGAGCCAGAAAACATTGTCATAAACATTTCGTCAAAAAATTTGTCCTCGAAACAACTACAAATTTTGAACAAAGGAACCTCTTTCGTTCCCACTTATAATACCAATCTGGCTGAAACAGAGATTGCGTTTTACAGATTTATGCGCACTATCAAATTACGGAACTTCTTTGATAACGTCATCATCAATAATCTTCCTCAAGCAACTTCTGAGTTTCTGGAATTCAAACCCAAGAGTACTTACACCGCACCAGTATCACATAAAATGATAGATACTTTTGAATCATTAGTTCTTCAAGATTTGAGGAAACTAGAGTTTAAACAAAACAGAACGTCTAATCTTACTAAAAAGAAAGTGACATTCTTCATCATTTGTCCAAAGACAAGGATCTAACGTTTCAACAAGCCGACAAAGGCGGTGCACTTATAATAATGGACACCAAGTATTATGACAATAAAGTACGTGAACATTTAGCAGATGAAACTACTTATTTGAAGCTAGACAAGGATCCTACTCATGAAATCGTTCAGACTTTGAATAAAATATTGGAGCATGCCGTCGACATGGATTGGATTTCTCTCAAAACCAAAAGTTTTTTGACTAAACAATTTCCCAAACGACCACATCTGTACATGCTTCCCAAAATCCACAAGAATCCCATTGATCCACCTTTCAGACCCATCGTTTCTGGTGTAGGATCTGTATTTGAACCTCTCGGGAAATACATTGATCAATTTCTACAAATCTTTGTCAACACGTGGAAATCACATATACGCGATACCACTGATTTTTTGAACCAGTTACGGAATTTGGACACCAAGAATTGCAAAGATTGGGTGCTGTGCACCATTAATGTGACATCCTTGTACACGTCTATACCTTTACAGGAAGGAATTGACGCCGTAGAATGGGCTTTATTGGCACAACCACAGATTGGTGCTCACAAGGTATTTTTGTTGGAATTACTTTTGTTTTGTTTACAGCACAGTTATTTTCGGTGGGAAGATGATTTTTTTCTGCAGATCAGTGGGACGTCCATGGGTTTTGGGGGCTCCCACGTACGCCAATATCTTCATGGCTGCTTTCGAGGAAGAACACATTTTCCAAGACGCTCAATGGAACCAACATCTTGTGATGTACGGTCGCTTTATTGACGATATTTTTTTGATTTGGTCTCATACTACAGAGTCGTTGTTAAGCAACATCAGCATACTCAACACAAAAAATGCCCGTATTAAATTCACGCACAACATCAGTACCAAGGAATTATCCTTTTTAGATGTATTGGTTGAAAAGCACACCCAGAGCATTCACACAAGAGTTTTTGTCAAACCAACTGATAGGAACAACACTTTGCTGTACCACAGCTTTCATTCTCCTCAGCTAATCAACAATTTACCGTTTTCCCAAATGTTACGCATCAAACGAATTTCATCTTCACCTGAAGCCTATAAGAATGACATGATGCGGATTAAAACAAGATTCTTGAATCGTGGGTATCCTGAGGAATGTATTGCCAAAGCTGAATCACGCGTTACTGGAATAGACCGTTCTAAGTTACTCATCAACAAAACCAACAAGACCACTAACAATCGTATTGTGTTTGTTTCTAAATTCTCTACAAGATCTCCCAGCATTAAGAAAGTAATCATTAAACGTTGGGAACTCATACAACAAGAACCTGATTTTGGTACGTCATTCAAAGACCAACCTTTATTTGCCTACACTCGTAGTCGTAACCTTAAAGAATCACTGTCTTCTCCAAAAGCAACCATCAATACCAGCTACTCTGGCATGAAAGAATGTAATAACTGTATTCATTGCAATAATGTTATGCAACAAAACTTCGTAACTCATCCCAGAACTGGTGAACATTTTTTATTACGCCATTCATCAGATTGCAATACCATCAGCGTAATTTATTGTATCAAATGCCCATGTGGACTTCTATACATTGGTAAGACTGAACGCAAAATCAAAATTCGAATAGGTGAGCATAAAAGCATGATACGCACCAAGAACACCAATTCCAATCTGGTGGTTCATTGGTTACAACAACATCATAACATCGCTCAAGTTCGATTCTTGGTTCTAGAAAAGGTACAAACTAAAGAAGGACGTGATCCCAGCCAGTTCCTCTCACAAAGAGAAGTGTTTTGGATCAAAATATTTAATACCATGGAACCATATGGACTCAATGATAAATTAGACCTCAGTTGTTTCCTGTAATCACTGACATATTTAGTATGTCTTTTTAATCATCACCCTACAGAGTATACACTTTTCGCAGCCTCGCTGCAGTCATGTAGCTAGACATTTCGTAAGCTCATTTCCCTATGTTTCCATGTTTTATTTGTATGATCAGGTTTTGGTTTGGTCAGTCGCATGTCGATTGATTACATCTATGTGTTACACATGCTTATTCTGTTGCGCAATTATGTTTATGTTCAGGTCAGTCCAAGCACGTTTGTACATTTTTATCTATATGCACAGTTGATCGTATATTAGGCACGTTTTTACCAATTAATGCTTTGCCGACATTTCCATTACTTTGTGTTTTGACATACTCCTTGCATTTGTGTCAATGTACAGTTATTTATGTTCAAGGGTATTGTTGCTGATGATGTTTATATGCCGACAGATTGTAATCAGCTGGTTTTCACGTGCACGCTTTATATCTTTCTCTTTTCTTTCATTTTTCTTGCACCCTTTATGCGCAGCGAGTGTGTCCCTTATTTACAAATTGTGGAAGTCTGCAGCTATTGCTGTTCACTTCTGGATAACAGACTGGTCTAAGGGAAGTTTTTATAGGATTACGGATAGTGTTCCGTTCTTGCAGTATTGTTGAGTATTGGGACATGAGGTTACACATGCTATGTCATGTTATTATGATGTTTATCGTTGGTGCCGGCACGTGATGTGGTGTGGTCATTCAGGCGGGATATACCAGCTGTTTTCCTATATATTACACCATTTTAATATGGCCGACGTAGTCGCTGTTGCTTGTAGCATCGTTTTTGAGCATGTGACCTTATTAACGCGCACGCGCGGTTTTGAATAGAGAAAGCGTTGAGGGTGAACCAGCAGCGTTTGGTTGTACGCGTTAGCGCCACGAGAAAGTCCGTGAATGTCAAGCTTCTCTCCAGGTCAGTACACGGTGGTGCGGTATATATTATACGCAGGTTTTTTGTCATTAGTGTATCGTGCTTAGAGTTGCTTTTATTATTTTTACAGACGGATCGAGACTATTTTGGATTGACCTCAGGTATTTTAGTTTTCAGCGTTTTGCACCTTTTCACGGTACTGGTAGAGGACTTGCATTTATTATGTGTTGTATTCATATAGGAAGTTGCTGTTACCTGCTCCCTTTGCGAGCTGATTTCATGCATTGAAGCTTCCAGTAAGTGTTTCTCGGTTTCAGTTTTTACAGCGTGATTATTTGCTTGCATGTCTGGTTTGCACATGCATGCTCTTTATCTGGGTGTTTGGTAGAACATCAACTTCAGTTGTCATGTTATCATTTTTCGTTCAGTTATGTTCACCAGCGGTTTTCATTAGTTTCTTTTTTATTGATCAGCACGGTGACAGTTTGTCTTCTGGTTTCATTATATCACTTCACTTACCTGTGAGTTTTCACTTTACATTTCTTTCTGTTTCTCTGTGACATTGAAGGGGTGTCGGTTGACTTGCTGGCTCTTATATTCGTTTTATTGATGCCATTATTGACCTTGAGTTTCTAAATATGAAAATACAAATGTTTGTGTTTATTTGCAGTGGCCCCTGAGGAAGGGGCCAGCGGTCCCGAAATGCATTGGGCCGAAGGTCATCAATCGGAATTTATGCTGTTTACATTGTAATATTGTGATTTATGTCATTCTTGTGAAATCATTTCGCTTGTATCAACTGTCATGATGCAATGATTGTTTGATGTTCGTTTATGAGACAAGATGAATACCTTTTGAAATTCAATGATAAGTATATTTGAAACACATCATGTGTCCGTATTTCATTTGGTATAAGAGCTGAATATTTCCGCAGTTTAATTTGGCTGAGTAGAGCAATTTTCGTTAGCTGTGCACACGGTTTGTTCTTGCCACCGTGCTTGAATTTCTTCACATTGTAATGTTCATATTAGGGACGGGCAGCCCTTCTACATCGTGTAGCACGCTTTAGTTTGATTCTCTTATAATAAGCATTCCTAAGGAGTTGACTATTTATTTTACTGTGTGGTGTGCAAGTGCCAACTCTTCTGTACATACAAGTGTTAACTGCCTCTCCCTGCCACTTGCACCCAGCCCTGTCATAACAATGGCTTCCTTTGACAGTATAGCGAGTACAACTGAAAATAGAGCAGATACGAAAGCGTACACCGCTGAACAAGCCACAGAAATATATGCATTGATTCGAGCCACCAAATCTTTCGACACCCACCAAGGATCCACGTTACAACAATTACGTCATTTAGAATTTATCATGCGACGTGAACTCAATCAGAGGCTCCATGCTTCCACTCTCATCCAGTACCACAAACATCAACGCATTCCCCGAGGTTTGCGACTGGCTATCAAACCATTACTCTTTCACTTACAATTCAATAAACAGTTTATGGACAAATGGTATGCGGTACTGAATAAATGTTCCCTTGATCTCATCCTATTAATAGTTGAGGAACTTTCAAAATCCATTGGTGAACTTGAAGAAGAAATCCAGAATATTCAAAGGGAGTTATCTGACCGTATGAATCCCGAAGAATGGTCTAAAAACTTGGAGCAAATAAATATCAAGCTTGACAGCTACGGCAATGAGCTGCAAGAACGGAAATTAAGAAAATTTAAAAGGGATACGATTGATTATCGTCTTAATGAGGTGTACACTTGGGCTGATATGTACTCTCAACGGAGACCACAAAAAAATCCACATTCCTCTTCTGAGGAAAGTGTGGTGTCAGATCGCTAAATGTTACCGACTCGAGTACCCCTGCCAACTGATACATCCGGGGATGATTTCTCTTCAACCGGGCAAGCAAGTGGAAGAACTTCTCAACATCGAGCAATGAGTCAAACGGAGTCTTTTTTAGCCAAGGGTCAGCAACCCACACAACCACCAGATCAGGCAGTCAGCACAACAAACGAAAGCGGATCAAAACCAGGAGAGGAAAGAGACAAACCCAAAGACAAGGGACGCCAGAACTTACGGAGCCAGAAAACATTGTCATAAACATTTCGTCAAAAAATTTGTCCTCGAAACAACTACAAATTTTGAACAAAGGAACCTCTTTCGTTCCCACTTATAATACCAATCTGGCTGAAACAGAGATTGCGTTTTACAGATTTATGCGCACTATCAAATTACGGAACTTCTTTGATAACGTCATCATCAATAATCTTCCTCAAGCAACTTCTGAGTTTCTGGAATTCAAACCCAAGAGTACTTACACCGCACCAGTATCACATAAAATGATAGATACTTTTGAATCATTAGTTCTTCAAGATTTGAGGAAACTAGAGTTTAAACAAAACAGAACGTCTAATCTTACTAAAAAAGAAAGTGACATTCTTCATCATTTGTCCAAAGACAAGGATCTAACGTTTCAACAAGCCGACAAAGGCGGTGCACTTATAATAATGGACACCAAGTATTATGACAATAAAGTACGTGAACATTTAGCAGATGAAACTACTTATTTGAAGCTAGACAAGGATCCTACTCATGAAATCGTTCAGACTTTGAATAAAATATTGGAGCATGCCGTCGACATGGATTGGATTTCTCTCAAAACCAAAAGTTTTTTGACTAAACAATTTCCCAAACGACCACATCTGTACATGCTTCCCAAAATCCACAAGAATCCCATTGATCCACCTTTCAGACCCATCGTTTCTGGTGTAGGATCTGTATTTGAACCTCTCGGGAAATACATTGATCAATTTCTACAAATCTTTGTCAACACGTGGAAATCACATATACGCGATACCACTGATTTTTTGAACCAGTTACGGAATTTGGACACCAAGAATTGCAAAGATTGGGTGCTGTGCACCATTGATGTGACATCCTTGTACACATCTATACCTTTACAGGAAGGAATTGACGCCGTAGAATGGGCTTTATTGGCACAACCACAGATTGGTGCTCACAAGGTATTTTTGTTGGAATTACTTTTGTTTTGTTTACAGCACAGTTATTTTCGGTGGGAAGATGATTTTTTCTGCAGATCAGTGGGACGTCCATGGGTTTTGGGGGGCTCCCACGTACGCCAATATCTTCATGGCTGCTTTCGAGGAAGAACACATTTTCCAAGACGCTCAATGGAACCAACATCTTGTGATGTACGGTCGCTTTATTGACGATATTTTTTTGATTTGGTCTCATACTACAGAGTCGTTGTTAAGCAACATCAGCATACTCAACACAAAAAATGCCCGTATTAAATTCACGCACAACATCAGTACCAAGGAATTATCCTTTTTAGATGTATTGGTTGAAAAGCACACCCAGAGCATTCACACAAGAGTTTTTGTCAAACCAACTGATAGGAACAACACTTTGCTGTACCACAGCTTTCATTCTCCTCAGCTAATCAACAATTTACCGTTTTCCCAAATGTTACGCATCAAACGAATTTCATCTTCACCTGAAGCCTATAAGAATGACATGATGCGGATTAAAACAAGATTCTTGAATCGTGGGTATCCTGAGGAATGTATTGCCAAAGCTGAATCACGCGTTACTGGAATAGACCGTTCTAAGTTACTCATCAACAAAACCAACAAGACCACTAACAATCGTATTGTGTTTGTTTCTAAATTCTCTACAAGATCTCCCAGCATTAAGAAAGTAATCATTAAACGTTGGGAACTCATACAACAAGAACCTGATTTTGGTACGTCATTCAAAGACCAACCTTTATTTGCCTACACTCGTAGTCGTAACCTTAAAGAATCACTGTCTTCTCCAAAAGCAACCATCAATACCAGCTACTCTGGCATGAAAGAATGTAATAACTGTATTCATTGCAATAATGTTATGCAACAAAACTTCGTAACTCATCCCAGAACTGGTGAACATTTTTTATTACGCCATTCATCAGATTGCAATACCATCAGCGTAATTTATTGTATCAAATGCCCATGTGGACTTCTATACATTGGTAAGACTGAACGCAAAATCAAAATTCGAATAGGTGAGCATAAAAGCATGATACGCACCAAGAACACCAATTCCAATCTGGTGGTTCATTGGTTACAACAACATCATAACATCGCTCAAGTTCGATTCTTGGTTCTAGAAAAGGTACAAACTAAAGAAGGACGTGATCCCAGCCAGTTCCTCTCACAAAGAGAAGTGTTTTGGATCAAAATATTTAATACCATGGAACCATATGGACTCAATGATAAATTAGACCTCAGTTGTTTCCTGTAATCACTGACATATTTAGTATGTCTTTTTAATCATCACCCTACAGAGTATACACTTTTCGCAGCCTCGCTGCAGTCATGTAGCTAGACATTTCGTAAGCTCATTTCCCTATGTTTCCATGTTTTATTTGTATGATCAGGTTTTGGTTTGGTCAGTCGCATGTCGATTGATTACATCTATGTGTTACACATGCTTATTCTGTTGCGCAATTATGTTTATGTTCAGGTCAGTCCAAGCACGTTTGTACATTTTTATCTATATGCACAGTTGATCGTATATTAGGCACGTTTTTACCAATTAATGCTTTGCCGACATTTCCATTACTTTGTGTTTTGACATACTCCTTGCATTTGTGTCAATGTACAGTTATTTATGTTCAAGGGTATTGTTGCTGATGATGTTTATATGCCGACAGATTGTAATCAGCTGGTTTTCACGTGCACGCTTTATATCTTTCTCTTTTCTTTCATTTTTCTTGCACCCTTTATGCGCAGCGAGTGTGTCCCTTATTTACAAATTGTGGAAGTCTGCAGCTATTGCTGTTCACTTCTGGATAACAGACTGGTCTAAGGGAAGTTTTTATAGGATTACGGATAGTGTTCCGTTCTTGCAGTATTGTTGAGTATTGGGACATGAGGTTACACATGCTATGTCATGTTATTATGATGTTTATCGTTGGTGCCGGCACGTGATGTGGTGTGGTCATTCAGGCGGGATATACCAGCTGTTTTCCTATATATTACACCATTTTAATATGGCCGACGTAGTCGCTGTTGCTTGTAGCATCGTTTTTGAGCATGTGACCTTATTAACGCGCACGCGCGGTTTTGAATAGAGAAAGCGTTGAGGGTGAACCAGCAGCGTTTGGTTGTACGCGTTAGCGCCACGAGAAAGTCCGTGAATGTCAAGCTTCTCTCCAGGTCAGTACACGGTGGTGCGGTATATATTATACGCAGGTTTTTTGTCATTAGTGTATCGTGCTTAGAGTTGCTTTTATTATTTTTACAGACGGATCGAGACTATTTTGGATTGACCTCAGGTATTTTAGTTTTCAGCGTTTTGCACCTTTTCACGGTACTGGTAGAGGACTTGCATTTATTATGTGTTGTATTCATATAGGAAGTTGCTGTTACCTGCTCCCTTTGCGAGCTGATTTCATGCATTGAAGCTTCCAGTAAGTGTTTCTCGGTTTCAGTTTTTACAGCGTGATTATTTGCTTGCATGTCTGGTTTGCACATGCATGCTCTTTATCTGGGTGTTTGGTAGAACATCAACTTCAGTTGTCATGTTATCATTTTTCGTTCAGTTATGTTCACCAGCGGTTTTCATTAGTTTCTTTTTTATTGATCAGCACGGTGACAGTTTGTCTTCTGGTTTCATTATATCACTTCACTTACCTGTGAGTTTTCACTTTACATTTCTTTCTGTTTCTCTGTGACATTGAAGGGGTGTCGGTTGACTTGCTGGCTCTTATATTCGTTTTATTGATGCCATTATTGACCTTGAGTTTCTAAATATGAAAATACAAATGTTTGTGTTTATTTGCAGTGGCCCCTGAGGAAGGGGCCAGCGGTCCCGAAATGCATTGGGCCGAAGGTCATCAATCGGAATTTATGCTGTTTACATTGTAATATTGTGATTTATGTCATTCTTGTGAAATCATTTCGCTTGTATCAACTGTCATGATGCAATGATTGTTTGATGTTCGTTTATGAGACAAGATGAATACCTTTTGAAATTCAATGATAAGTATATTTGAAACACATCATGTGTCCGTATTTCATTTGGTATAAGAGCTGAATATTTCCGCAGTTTAATTTGGCTGAGTAGAGCAATTTTCGTTAGCTGTGCACACGGTTTGTTCTTGCCACCGTGCTTGAATTTCTTCACATTGTAATGTTCATATTAGGGACGGGCAGCCCTTCTACATCGTGTAGCACGCTTTAGTTTGATTCTCTTATAATAAGCATTCCTAAGGAGTTGACTATTTATTTTACTGTGTGGTGTGCAAGTGCCAACTCTTCTGTACATACAAGTGTTAACTGCCTCTCCCTGCCACTTGCACCCAGCCCTGTCATAACAATGGCTTCCTTTGACAGTATAGCGAGTACAACTGAAAATAGAGCAGATACGAAAGCGTACACCGCTGAACAAGCCACAGAAATATATGCATTGATTCGAGCCACCAAATCTTTCGACACCCACCAAGGATCCACGTTACAACAATTACGTCATTTAGAATTTATCATGCGACGTGAACTCAATCAGAGGCTCCATGCTTCCACTCTCATCCAGTACCACAAACATCAACGCATTCCCCGAGGTTTGCGACTGGCTATCAAACCATTACTCTTTCACTTACAATTCAATAAACAGTTTATGGACAAATGGTATGCGGTACTGAATAAATGTTCCCTTGATCTCATCCTATTAATAGTTGAGGAACTTTCAAAATCCATTGGTGAACTTGAAGAAGAAATCCAGAATATTCAAAGGGAGTTATCTGACCGTATGAATCCCGAAGAATGGTCTAAAAACTTGGAGCAAATAAATATCAAGCTTGACAGCTACGGCAATGAGCTGCAAGAACGGAAATTAAGAAAATTTAAAAGGGATACGATTGATTATCGTCTTAATGAGGTGTACACTTGGGCTGATATGTACTCTCAACGGAGACCACAAAAAAATCCACATTCCTCTTCTGAGGAAAGTGTGGTGTCAGATCGCTAAATGTTACCGACTCGAGTACCCCTGCCAACTGATACATCCGGGGATGATTTCTCTTCAACCGGGCAAGCAAGTGGAAGAACTTCTCAACATCGAGCAATGAGTCAAACGGAGTCTTTTTTAGCCAAGGGTCAGCAACCCACACAACCACCAGATCAGGCAGTCAGCACAACAAACGAAAGCGGATCAAAACCAGGAGAGGAAAGAGACAAACCCAAAGACAAGGGACGCCAGAACTTACGGAGCCAGAAAACATTGTCATAAACATTTCGTCAAAAAATTTGTCCTCGAAACAACTACAAATTTTGAACAAAGGAACCTCTTTCGTTCCCACTTATAATACCAATCTGGCTGAAACAGAGATTGCGTTTTACAGATTTATGCGCACTATCAAATTACGGAACTTCTTTGATAACGTCATCATCAATAATCTTCCTCAAGCAACTTCTGAGTTTCTGGAATTCAAACCCAAGAGTACTTACACCGCACCAGTATCACATAAAATGATAGATACTTTTGAATCATTAGTTCTTCAAGATTTGAGGAAACTAGAGTTTAAACAAAACAGAACGTCTAATCTTACTAAAAAGAAAGTGACATTCTTCATCATTTGTCCAAAGACAAGGATCTAACGTTTCAACAAGCCGACAAAGGCGGTGCACTTATAATAATGGACACCAAGTATTATGACAATAAAGTACGTGAACATTTAGCAGATGAAACTACTTATTTGAAGCTAGACAAGGATCCTACTCATGAAATCGTTCAGACTTTGAATAAAATATTGGAGCATGCCGTCGACATGGATTGGATTTCTCTCAAAACCAAAAGTTTTTTGACTAAACAATTTCCCAAACGACCACATCTGTACATGCTTCCCAAAATCCACAAGAATCCCATTGATCCACCTTTCAGACCCATCGTTTCTGGTGTAGGATCTGTATTTGAACCTCTCGGGAAATACATTGATCAATTTCTACAAATCTTTGTCAACACGTGGAAATCACATATACGCGATACCACTGATTTTTTGAACCAGTTACGGAATTTGGACACCAAGAATTGCAAAGATTGGGTGCTGTGCACCATTGATGTGACATCCTTGTACACATCTATACCTTTACAGGAAGGAATTGACGCCGTAGAATGGGCTTTATTGGCACAACCACAGATTGGTGCTCACAAGGTATTTTTGTTGGAATTACTTTTGTTTTGTTTACAGCACAGTTATTTTCGGTGGGAAGATGATTTTTTTCTGCAGATCAGTGGGACGTCCATGGGTTTTGGGGGGGCTCCCACGTACGCCAATATCTTCATGGCTGCTTTCGAGGAAGAACACATTTTCCAAGACGCTCAATGGAACCAACATCTTGTGATGTACGGTCGCTTTATTGACGATATTTTTTTGATTTGGTCTCATACTACAGAGTCGTTGTTAAGCAACATCAGCATACTCAACACAAAAAATGCCCGTATTAAATTCACGCACAACATCAGTACCAAGGAATTATCCTTTTTAGATGTATTGGTTGAAAAGCACACCCAGAGCATTCACACAAGAGTTTTTGTCAAACCAACTGATAGGAACAACACTTTGCTGTACCACAGCTTTCATTCTCCTCAGCTAATCAACAATTTACCGTTTTCCCAAATGTTACGCATCAAACGAATTTCATCTTCACCTGAAGCCTATAAGAATGACATGATGCGGATTAAAACAAGATTCTTGAATCGTGGGTATCCTGAGGAATGTATTGCCAAAGCTGAATCACGCGTTACTGGAATAGACCGTTCTAAGTTACTCATCAACAAAACCAACAAGACCACTAACAATCGTATTGTGTTTGTTTCTAAATTCTCTACAAGATCTCCCAGCATTAAGAAAGTAATCATTAAACGTTGGGAACTCATACAACAAGAACCTGATTTTGGTACGTCATTCAAAGACCAACCTTTATTTGCCTACACTCGTAGTCGTAACCTTAAAGAATCACTGTCTTCTCCAAAAGCAACCATCAATACCAGCTACTCTGGCATGAAAGAATGTAATAACTGTATTCATTGCAATAATGTTATGCAACAAAACTTCGTAACTCATCCCAGAACTGGTGAGAATTTTATTACGCCATTCATCAGATTGCAATACCATCAGCGTCATTTATTGTATCAAATGCCCATGTGGACTTCTATACATTGGTAAGACTGAACGCAAAATCAAAATTCGAATAGGTGAGCATAAAAGCATGATACGCACCAAGAACACCAATTCCAATCTGGTGGTTCATTGGTTACAACAACATCATAACATCGCTCAAGTTCGATTCTTGGTTCTAGAAAAGGTACAAACTAAAGAAGGACGTGATCCCAGCCAGTTCCTCTCACAAAGAGAAGTGTTTTGGATCAAAATATTTAATACCATGGAACCATATGGACTCAATGATAAATTAGACCTCAGTTGTTTCCTGTAATCACTGACATATTTAGTATGTCTTTTTAATCATCACCCTACAGAGTATACACTTTTCGCAGCCTCGCTGCAGTCATGTAGCTAGACATTTCGTAAGCTCATTTCCCTATGTTTCCATGTTTTATTTGTATGATCAGGTTTTGGTTTGGTCAGTCGCATGTCGATTGATTACATCTATGTGTTACACATGCTTATTCTGTTGCGCAATTATGTTTATGTTCAGGTCAGTCCAAGCACGTTTGTACATTTTTATCTATATGCACAGTTGATCGTATATTAGGCACGTTTTTACCAATTAATGCTTTGCCGACATTTCCATTACTTTGTGTTTTGACATACTCCTTGCATTTGTGTCAATGTACAGTTATTTATGTTCAAGGGTATTGTTGCTGATGATGTTTATATGCCGACAGATTGTAATCAGCTGGTTTTCACGTGCACGCTTTATATCTTTCTCTTTTCTTTCATTTTTCTTGCACCCTTTATGCGCAGCGAGTGTGTCCCTTATTTACAAATTGTGGTAGTCTGCAGCTATTGCTGTTCACTTCTGGATAACAGACTGGTCTAAGGGAAGTTTTTATAGGATTACGGATAGTGTTCCGTTCTTGCAGTATTGTTGAGTATTGGGACATGAGGTTACACATGCTATGTCATGTTATTATGATGTTTATCGTTGGTGCCGGCACGTGATGTGCTGTGGTCATTCAGGCGAGATATACCAGCTGTTTTCCTATATATTACACCATTTTAATATGGCCGACGTAGTCGCTGTTGCTTGTAGCATCGTTTTTGAGCATGTGACCTTATTAACGCGCACGCGCGGTTTTGAATAGAGAAAGCGTTGAGGGTGAACCAGCAGCGTTTGGTTGTACGCGTTAGCGCCACGAGAAAGTCCGTGAATGTCAAGCTTCTCTCCAGGTCAGTACACGGTGGTGCGGTATATATTATACGCAGGTTTTTTGTCATTAGTGTATCGTGCTTAGAGTTGCTTTTATTATTTTTACAGACGGATCGAGACTATTTTGGATTGACCTCAGGTATTTTAGTTTTCAGCGTTTTGCACCTTTTCACGGTACTGGTAGAGGACTTGCATTTATTATGTGTTGTATTCATATAGGAAGTTGCTGTTACCTGCTCCCTTTGCGAGCTGATTTCATGCATTGAAGCTTCCAGTAAGTGTTTCTCGGTTTCAGTTTTTACAGCGTGATTATTTGCTTGCATGTCTGGTTTGCACATGCATGCTCTTTATCTGGGTGTTTGGTAGAACATCAACTTCAGTTGTCATGTTATCATTTTTCGTTCAGTTATGTTCACCAGCGGTTTTCATTAGTTTCTTTTTTATTGATCAGCACGGTGACAGTTTGTCTTCTGGTTTCATTATATCACTTCACTTACCTGTGAGTTTTCACTTTACATTTCTTTCTGTTTCTCTGTGACATTGAAGGGGTGTCGGTTGACTTGCTGGCTCTTATATTCGTTTTATTGATGCCATTATTGACCTTGAGTTTCTAAATATGAAAATACAAATGTTTGTGTTTATTTGCAGTGGCCCCTGAGGAAGGGACCTGCGGTCCCGAAATGCATTGGGCCGAAGGTCATCAATCGGAATTTATGCTGTTTACATTGTAATATTGTGATTTATGTCATTCTTGTGAAATCATTTCGCTTGTATCAACTGTCATGATGCAATGATTGTTTGATGTTCGTTTATGAGACAAGATGAATACCTTTTGAAATTCAATGATAAGTATATTTGAAACACATCATGTGTCCGTATTTCATTTGGTATAAGAGCTGAATATTTCCGCAGTTTAATTTGGCTGAGTAGAGCAATTTTCGTTAGCTGTGCACACGGTTTGTTCTTGCCACCGTGCTTGAATTTCTTCACATTGTAACAAACATCTTAATGCCAAAGAGCATTTCGTACAGGGTCTGCCCACGCAGAGATCTTCGAGGGAGATTATTAAGTGCACGTTGTACCCCATATATATGAGTTAACCAGCCACGTACCTAGTATCCTATCTGTTAAAGACTGCTTTAAGTCCCGGTTCATCCGCTCCACAACAGAATTGCCCTCAGGCCTATATGGAGACGAGAATGCACCTACACCCCATGGACTTCATCGAATCACAGTATACCTTAGAGGCAAAAGCTGGACCTTGGTCAGAATGAAAGGCGCCACATGCATAAGTCTCAACAAAGAAATGCAAATCTTTTATAACAGTACGAGTGTCAGCACAGCGCTCCGGCCAAACCCAGAGGAACCTAGTGCACAAATCCACTGCAACCAAAATGTATTTGAAAGCATTATCAGATGTTAAAGGACCGCAATGATCAAGATATATACATCCAAATGGATGGTGTCAGAGCGCCACTTCCTCGGAGTCTGTACGTTGCTCTATGGGCCCACCTCTCTGTACCTCCAATTCAGGATGCTATTACAGCACTGAAAGTTGGAGTGACCAAGTGGGGGGAAGGGTTTGAGGAAGGGAACAGCTGGGAGGGAGACCTGTAAAACAAACAGATAAACATACAAACAATAACAATCAGTATAAATAATTCTCAGGTACCAGACTCTGCTACGCGGAGTCTTATTGCTAATGAGTCTCTACTTTATCACGAGCCCGTGATACAAGTTATACAGAAAATACACTTCCAAGGAATGTGTTACAATCACACCTTCCTAACAGTAAAGTTCAATAATATACAGAGCATATACTCATAATTATGACACAGTACACAAATGAGCCCCTGTGCGAGCTTGCTCAAGCGCTTGAAAAATCAACATATCAAAAGCACCAAAGGGCTAATCCGAAAGTTCCACATACACTATGCCAAATGAACCCAGAGCACTAGTCCCTATGTTCACCAACTCAAGATGCAAAAATGAGCCAGAGCTCTAAATCGTAATTGCTGGACCTAATGCTCGACAACACAATGTTTTAATGAATTCCAAAACACGCAATCAAAAGTGTGAGTGTAATCATACAATAGTCAAAATAAACTCCAGAGCGCACTGTTGTATGCTTGCCAAAATGTAGTTTGCAAAATGAGCCCCAAAGCGCACGATAATGTGCTGCCAAACACTGAATGCAGCAAATGAGCTCCAAAGCGCACCGAATCCCAACAAGGAAATGAAGTTACTCTGTTGCCTTCAAACAACGGAGGCTTACCTGCAGGCTCAAAGTAAATTGGAATGAACTCACGAGTCAGCAGAAGAAAGAGAGGCTGCTTCCACACAGGATCCAGAATAGTGAGCCACGCCCAATGGGTGTGGCTCCTTTTATAGGCAGACCACACCCATAGGCAACCACACCCAAAGTGACTGCTGTGTGGGGATTCTGGGATATGACCACACCCATAGGCAACCACACCCAAAGTGACTGCTGTGTGGGGATTCTGGGATATGTAGTCCCCTATAGTTACATCCAGCAGGGAAAAAGGAGAACATATAAAGGAAAATGAACAATGAAAGGAAAATACAAAGAAAACATATTGCAGTGCTTAATGTACATTTACAGGACACCGCAGTCACCATTTAGCAACAGGAAAATGTAGTTTCCCACATCGTACCACAGTGGGGGCAGGCCCTAGAATGCGTGCCACAGAGGCGAAGCTAACAGTACTCCCCCCTCCCAAGCGCGTTCTAGGGCCCGGCTTTGAAGGATGGAGGAGATGAAAGCGTCGAAGAAGAAGAGGTGCATGCACATCCCGAGCAGGCACCCAAGAGTCATTTTCCGGACCATAACCTTTCCAGGATACTAAATACCACACAGAGTTGTTTCGCCGTTTAGCATCTAGGATGGCTTTCACCTCATACTCCCAGTCTCCGCGAACCAACAGCGGGGAAGGACAAGGGCGACAGCGCTGAGGGGCCTTCTTTAACAAGGAAGTGTGAAATACAGGGTGAATACGTAAAGCGTGTGGTAAGGCCAACTTGTAAGTGACCGGATTCACCTGTTTAATCACACGATAAGGGCCTATGAATTTAGGATGAAACATGTGCTTATGTTTGAAGGCGAAATGTTTGGTGGAGAGCCACACCTTCTCACCTAGTTGATATATTGGACCAAGACAATGACGTTTGTCATATTGCTGTTTATATTTTGTCTTGGCTTTCTCCAGATGTCTATATATTTGCGATTGAGTCCGTTGAATGTCCTGCAACGTAGTCTGTACGGCAGGAGTACTATCCATTGTAGTAGGTATGGTGATCGGCAAGGTATGTGGATGATGACCATATAGACCAAAAAAGGAGTAGTACCTGTGGATGAATGATAAGCATTATTATAGGCTAATTCCGCTAACCAAAGAAGATTCACCCAAGAGTTGACTGCTTCATCAGCATAGCAACGGAGATATTGTTTTAGCGTCTGATTCGTTTGACCATCAGTTTGTGGGTGATGACTTGTGGACAATGTGGATGAAACTTTAAGTGCCTTACACCATGTCTGCCAACATTGGGAGGTGAACTGCGACCCCCTATCGGAAAGGATGATTTTTGGAAGGCCGTGTAAACGTACCACATGTTGCAACAAAAGGGTCGCTAATTGGCCAGACGTAGGTAAACCTGTACAAGCGATGAAATGTGCGTATTTTGTTAGACTATCCACTACAACCAGAATGACTGTACAACGTTGCACCATTGGGAGACCAACAATGAAATCGAGAGGGATATGTTCCCATGGTTTCGTGGGAGTCTGAAGTGGTTGCAATAACCCTCTAGGTCTTGAGTGATCTGCTTTATTTCTAGCACATGTATCACAGGCAGTCACCAGAGTTTTGATGTCCTTGCCAAGAGTTGGCCACCAAAAGTATCTCTTTACCAACTGCACAGTTTTTGGAACTCCGGGGTGTCCGGCTACAGGATTATCATGCAACCATTGAAAAACCTTTTTCTGTAATGTTAGGGTGGGAATGTATAAACAATCCTCATGTAAAGGTAATCCCTGTTTGATTGCACGCTTGGGGTTATCCTTGAGCCATTTTTGCCACTCTGTTATCTTAAAAGCATCTCAAACCTGATCAAAAAATAGTTCTGTTTCTGTCACACAAATCACCTTTGAGGGCGTTATAATGGCTTGAGGAGGTCCAGTATTGGGCACAAGCGAAGAGTCTTGTCGTGAGAGGGCATCAGCTTTTCGGTTGTCAGATCCAGGTCTAAAAGTTACTACAATATCAAACTCTGCAAAAAAGAGCATCCATCGCAATTGCCTAGGTGTAAGAAGTCTTGCTGAACTCATGAATTGCAGATTACGATGGTCTGTGAAAACAGTTATCGTATGTCTTGCCCCTTTCAAATAGTGACGCCACTCTTTAAAAGCGTCTCGTATTGCTAATGATTCTTTTTCAGCAATGACATAATTTTGTTCACTGTCATTTAACTTGCGGGACATGTATGCTACGGGATGTAATTGTCCAGTAGCGGGATTTCTTTGAGAAAGTACTGCTCCTATAGCAATATCGGAGGCGTCCGCCTGTACGATGAATGGTTGTTCCATATTTGGATGAGTCAGAACAGGAGCTGAAGTAAAAGCCGTTTTAAGAGTGGCAAAGGCTGTGTCTGCTTCTTTTGACCAGTGAAACACCTCTTTCTTTCTTAGTAGTTTTGTGATAGGTGCCACAGTATTGGAAAATTGGTCAATAAACCTTCGGTAAAAATTGGCGAAACCAAGGAAACATTGTACATCTTTTACTGAAGTAGGTGTAGGCCAGTCTGTAACTGCTTTAATTTTCCGTTCCGCCATTTGCATTCTCAAAGGAGATAGCGTTACCCCTAGAAATTCAACAGTGGTGACATGGAACTCACACTTAGTTATTTTACAATAGAGATGATTCTTTCGTAGAGCTAACAAAATTGTCTTTACATGCTGCTCATGTTCTGGTACGCTATTGGAATAAATGAGTATATCATCTATATAGACGATTATGAATAAGTCCAGATAGTCTCTTAGGACGTCGTTTAAAAAGAATTGAAATGCGGCAGGCGCATTACAAAGTCCAAATGGCATCACAGTGTATTCATATAAACCATATCTGGTTTTAAAAGCTGTCTTCCATTCGTCGCCAGAACGGATGCGCACCAAATGGTATGCTCCTCGTAGATCTAATTTTGTATAGATTACAACTTTTTAACTTGATCAAGAAGAACTGGAATCAGAGGTAAGGGGTATCTATTTTTGACAGTGATCTTATTCAATGCCCTGTAATCTATACAAGCCCTCAGATCGCCATTTGCTTTTGGAATAAAAAAAAGTGGCGACGCTGCAGGGGATTTAGAGGGTCGAATGAATCCGTTTGCTAAGTAACGGTCCAGGTATTCTCTCAGATATTGATTCTCCTGCTCAGTGAGAGCATAAATCCGACAACTTGGGACGATGGAGCCTGGTACTAAATCAATTTGACAGTCAAACTGTCGATGAGGCGGTAAAACGTCTGCTTCTTGCTCATCAAATACGTCTGCGAACGTTGCATACTGCCAGGGTAATTCAGTGTCTTTTTCTGCCGCAGTTGCTACGTGTAGAGTAGATGGCATGGTGATCTTTTCCTTTATACAGTGTTCATGGCAAAAGGATGAGGTAAAATGCATGATTCTTTTGGCCCAATCGATGTGAGGATTATGAAGCGTTAGCCATGGTGTTCCTAAAATAAGACCATACTGTGGTGCCTGAATTATGTCGAATATGATTTCCTCTGAATGTTTTTTGTCTTTGATATGATCATGGCAAATTAACTGTATTAATGTTGTTTGCAACGACACAGGGCCTCCTGACAGTATACTGCCATCTACTGCTTGCACGACTTCAGGGGTTAGCTTCTTCTTGCAAGGAATCTGCAGTTGTTTTGCTGTGGAGTCATCTATGAAATTTCCTGTCGTGCCAGAGTCTATTATAGCACTCATCGTGTGTTTTTTCGTCTGAAAATAAATTTCTACCTCAGTTCAGAAATGTGCTGTCTTAGGAATGTTTAACATGGTACTCATAGTCTGTGAAGGGATGGTAACGACACCCAAGTGTAACCCTTCCTTACTTCTTGGGTGTGTCAGTTTTCCTGACTGTGTTCCAAACTGGCAACACTTTTAGTGGAAGGTGGTCCCTTACCTTTTGGTTTTACTGGACATTCTTTTACAAAGTGTCCTTTGCGACCACAATATAAACATTGTCCGTTTTTCCTACGTAACTCTTTTTCCTCTTTTGTTAATGGTTGACGCAATGTCCCAATCTCCATAGGCTCTGGTGCATTGTTTGTAGGGCTAGAACTAGAAAAGGACCTTGTTTTGTCAAAACGCCACATTGTTTTCTCTGGTTTTTTCCGGTCTCCCTTTCCTTCGGATAGGCGGTGATCCAAACGAAGTGTTAAGTTAATGAGATCAGAGCAATTTGTGGGTTGTGGATCGATCTGCGCCAAAACATCTTTCAAGTCATCTTTTAGTCCCTGATAAAATAGTGCTGACCGTTTCTCTTCAGGCCATGCTGTTTCTGCGACTAATCTGTTAAATTGTGATAAATAGACAACCAAATCTTTGTTTCCTTGCTTTAACTCTAACAGTTCTCGATCTGCTGAAAGAGTCACGGCTCTCCTGTCAAAAACGTTTTCAAATTCTTGTACAAAGAGTTTCCAGTTATATAACAATGGGCTGTCTTTTCGAACCAATGGAATTGCCCAGGTAGCAGCGTCTCCGGACAAATATGAGATTAAAAATGCTATCCTGGATTGAGGATCAGGGAACACGCTTGGTCTACAAGTGAAATGTAACTCTACTTGAGTAAGAAATATTTGAACCTTATTTGAATCCCCAGAAAAACGCTCTGGAGCGGCTAATGGTATCGGAGTAGGAACGGTTACTGCTATGTTCGTAGGTGTAGAATCTGGAGGGAGCGGAGTTTTGTTCCAAACCCCCCGCAAAGGAGTTTGCTCACTAACTCCTACCTTAGTTTGTAGCTGAGCTTCCTTATCAGCCAAAGCGGCAGTTGCGTTTTTGGATTCAACCATATCTCTTTGCATTTGAGTGATTACTTTCAACAGGTCGTCTAAAGTGGCAATGATAAAGCCTCGTACAGACCAGGAGGAATAAAATTCGTGGGCTCACTATTCAGTCAGAGCGCCACTTCCTCGAAGTCTGTACGTTGCTCTAAGGGCCCACCTCTCGGTACCTCCAATTCAGGATGCTATTACAGCACTGAAAGTTAGAGTGACCAAGTGGGGGGAAGGGTTTGAGGAAGGGAACAGCTGGGAGAGAGACCTGTAAAACAAACAGATAAACATACAAACAATAACAATCGGTATAAATAATTCTCAGGTACCAGACTCTGCTACACGGAGTCTTATTGCTAATGAGTCTCTACTTTATCACGAGCCCGTAATACAAGTTATACAGAAAATACACTTCCAAGGAATGTGTTACAATCACACCTTCCTAACAGTAAAGTTCAATAATATACAGAGCATATACTCATAATTATGACACAGTACACAAATGAGCCCCTGTGCGAGCTTGCTCAAGCGCTTGAAAAATCAACATATCAAAAGCACCAAAGGGCTAATCCGAAAGTTCCACATACACTATGCCAAATGGACCCAGAGCACTAGTCCCTATGTTCACCAACTCAAGATGCAAAAATGAGCCAGAGCTCTAAATCGTAATTGCTGGACCTAATGCTCGACAACACAATGTTTTAATGAATTCCAAAACACGCAATCAAAAGTGTGAGTGTAATCATACAATAGTCAAAATAAACTCCAGAGCGCACTGTTGTATGCTTGCCAAAATGTAGTTTGCAAAATGAGCCCCAAAGCGCACAATAGTGTGCTGCCAAACACTGAATGCAGCAAATGAGCTCCAAAGCGCACCGAATCCCAACAAGGAAATGAAGTTACTCTGTTGCCTTCAAACAACGGAGGCTTACCTGCAGGCTCAAAGTAAATTGGAATGAACTCACGAGTCAGCAGAAGAAAGAGAGGCTGCTTCCACACAGGATCCAGAATAGTGAGCCACGCCCAATGGGTGTGGCTCATTTTATAGGCAGACCACACCCATAGGCAACCACACCCAAAGTGACTGCTGTGTGGGGATTCTGGGATATGACCACACCCATAGGCAACCACACCCAAAGTGACTGCTGTGTGGGGATTCTGGGATATGTAGTCCCCTATAGTTACATCCAGCAGGGAAAAAGGAGAACATATAAAGGAAAATGAACAATGAAAGGAAAATACAAAGAAAACATATTGCAGTGCTTAATGTACATTTACAGGACACCGCAGTCACCATTTAGCAACAGGAAAATGTAGTTTCCCACATCGTACCACAGTGGGGGCGGGCCCTAGAATGCGCGCCACAGAGGCGACGCTAACAGATGGTTAGAAATGTAAAGGTGAGTCTGTGGTGGGCGAGACACAGTAGAATTCTTAATTTGTTGACAAATGTCACATGAAAGCACATATTTACGAGTTTGCTGGTATAAACCCCTCCACCAATAGCGTTGCTGTAAAAGAGAAACTGTAGCCGACACCCCAGCATGAGCAGAAGCCATGCCCTCATGGGCGGCCACAATAAGCGAAAGTCTGCCGGTCCTCGGTGGGAATCAAGCAATCACCAACTGTAGGAATAGTTACCACAGGTACTCTGTCAGTAGGCAAGTGATAAGTGTAACATGAAGGGAAACCCTGGGGAAATGGTGTACCCTCCCTCATTGCGGCAACAGCCGCCAAAATGTTGTCATCAATCTTTGTCATGGACCTTGAAATTGCTGCTACTTTAACTGTGGCAACTGCAGATTTGGCAGCTTTATCAGCCATAGAATTACCAACAGCGTAGTGTGGGCTCCTGCACGCTGATGTCCTAATGTATAGATAGCATGTGTAAGCGGCAAGCGATCTTTTAGAGCAGCCACTCGGACCCAAAGTATTTTATGCTTAATTGTGCTATCTTTAGAATCTCGAAAATCATTTTGGTTCCCAAAAAACCAAATTGTCATTAAAAGACTGCACACAATAAAAAGAGTGGCACACCACAAGAGTAGGCAACTCCGTATCTGCAAATTCAAGAGCTAAAAGTAGAGCTCGCAACTCGGCCAATTGTGCCGTGCAATCAACAAGGGTCTGTGTGTGCACTGATGATGACAGAAACGCACCATCCACAATTGTGCCTGCCACAATAGCACATGCTGCAAAATAAGCTTGTTCAGAACCAATGGCCGGCTGTGCGGAACCATCAGTATAGATTATACATCTGTACTATTCAAGGGGAAGGACCGACGAAGGAAGTGGATGAACATGTTCATATTGAAGAAATTCCTGTGTTTGTAAAGAAGGATCAAAAACAAAATTTACATCAGCTGATGTCAATGAAGTAGCCCATTGTATCCATCGAGGATGCAGTGCTTTAGAATTTGGTACGCTGGCTTTCGCGACTGCCTCTAAGGCAGGCACTGGTGTTACGACAAAAATGCGTTTACCTTGAGCCAGTGGACGTTCGTTCAGAATCGCTATCTGCACAGCAGTAAGAATCTTTTCAGTAGAAGAAAAAAGCAACTCTTCAGGAGTATATAGGTGCAATTTGTATGCAATCGTAATTGTGTCCCCCTCATTGACCATCACGTAAGTGAAACCGATTGCTCCTGGTACAACCCGTATTACCAAAGTGATAGTATTTACTCTAGTTTGTAAGTATTGTGTTGCTAGCAAATCAGTCTGCAAAGAGCGCAGTACAGCGGTGTGTGTCTCAAGCCAACTGGAAGATGAAAAAGATGGATGTATCAAAGCGTATAGTGGCTTGATACGCTGAGCATAATCAAGAATGTAAGTTCTACCGAAATTCAAGAAACCCAGCAAAGATTGCAATTTCTTTTTTTAAATAAATCTTTTTATTTAAACAAGAAAACACACAACAAACAATCAGCGAGTCAGTATACTTTCAGTATTGTGTTACATGTCATGAAGGCAACACCAAGCCAAGGAAGTCTCATCAGCAGAAATATACATTTTCAGGGTATCATTGATCACAATCCCCCTACCCCCACACCTCAGTCCATTATCATCTGGTTTCTTTGCCTTGATGGTGGTATTGGTGTACATATCATGCCTCGGTATTCATTCTATTTCCCCAAACTTTAGTCCATTTATCTGGGCAGCCCCTACTTTCATATACAGTTTTTTTGGCTATCATGCACCAATACATTTTTCCATTCAGTCAACTCCGGGGTCGCTTGGGCACCCCATAATCTTGCAACATTCCCCTTAGCCACCATACCTCCCAATGTTAGCCAAATGCGTTCCTTACTGGTAAGGTCTGTTTTGCTCCAGATATTTAGGAGACACCACTATGCGGATTTCTGCAACACTGCACTGTGTACCTCTCGCATGTAAGATATCACCTTTTTCCAGTATAGCTGGACAGTCCCAAATTATGTGAAAGAAGGAGCCTACCTGTCCACACCCCCTAATACAGCTTGGGAAATCGAGTTTACCCATTTTTACCACGGTGTGCGGGCAACGTATGATCTGTGGAGTACTTTTAATTGTGCCAGCCTAAACCGTGACCTAATGGCTACTTCCTTGGGCGAGGCTAGAGCTTCCATCCAGTCCTCATCTTCTATCTGCCCTAGATCCTGTTCTCAGCAGGCCCGAAGGGTCAGCAAGGGATCTGCTGAATTATCATAATTTTGCGATATATCAAAGAAGTCGCCTACTTTTCAAGACGTTCGTTAAGCATCCTATCTTCCATTGGAGAGGAATGCGGAAGTTCCTCTCCCCTTGGGAGTTTAGCCCTTAATGTATGTCTCACTTGTAGGTACCTAAAAGTTTCTGATGGTTCTAACTGATTCTTGGGGAGCCGCTGTCACATAAAAGCAGTCGCACGGACGTTTCAATTGTCTGAAAATATGTGTGGGAGATCAGATAGCGGGTGTTATGCAGCACGTAAAGGAATCATGGCAGGGCCATCATCTTAAACTGTGCGGCTCTACCCAAAAGCGATAGTGGAAGAGACCTCTAGTGCTGTACATCACCATGGAGTTAACGGAGCGGGGGTTCTAGGTTATGTTCATAAAAGACTTTCGGATCTCTAGTGACGTAAATGCCCAAGTATTTAAATCCCTCGATTTCTATAGGTATCTCACATCCTCTAGGTTGGGACGGTGGGGCTCCTGAGAGGACATATAGTACTGATTTTTCCCAATTAATCGTATATCCAGAGTACTTTCTGTTGTATTGTATTATGTGGGCACGGGCACCTGCATTGTTTCCATGGTTCCTGCTTGTCATCTCCTCTGGGTTCTGGAGTGTGGAATCCAGGGGAGAGCAGAGCCGTTGCGGATGGCGAAGGACCTGTGTGTCTCGGGGGTTGTTCCTGCTAATAAACTTCTTTCGTCAAACTACGGCATGCTGTCTACTTCCTAAAAGTGGCGACGAGAGGAGAGAAGTTACCCGCCGTGCAGCAAGGATTACAAGGAGCTTTTCCATTGTGACAACCCCTGGGGGCAAGTTTACGATTTTTTCTTCGTTCTGCGGAAGACGTTTATGCTGCAATGTTGCCCTGCCTTACCAGTTCGCCTGGTATATTTTTCTGAGGTATGGCATTTTCGCATGTTTTTCCGGAGCCTACCGTTTCAGTCAACCAGTACGGGGGCTCGCGCGTACCTGTTTAGTTTTGAAAGCTGCTGGGAAGGAGCTCTGCGCCTGTTTCTATGACGTGAGTGCCTGCTGTTGCTTGGAAACATACAGTGCTTTCCGTTCCTTGGAAATATACAGCATTTTATTATGTTCGCACGTTGCCTGACTTGAGCGCGTTGCCTGCTTCCAGCGTGTGCCAACGCGGTGATATCACGTTCACGTTGTATCCTAGCAATGCTTCTTCCATTCTACGTTTGTTTACCGGCCAGTGCTACCCATTTAAAGTTCTACAGTATAACCGGCGACGCGAGGGTGTTGTTTTTTTTTTTGTCTCCACAAAACGAACCACTACAATGAAGGCACAGGTTAACTTGCTAACAGGTATTTCTATTTGGGGAATTTGTACCCACGTTCGGCATCGCCAATTCTGAGCATAAATAAGAACAAGGAGGTTCTTTACAGCTGCATGTGGACAACAGTGTCTACTTTTATTATATTATTTTTATTTTTTTTGTGTTGCAAGTTGAAATAATTCATTGTCTGAGACTATTGAGGGCTATTTATCACCTGGATTTCGTTTTTTTTTCTGTGACTTTTCATTTATTCTTCAGAGTCTACGGTGACCACTTTATTTATTTTAATTTATTGTTTTAAACTAAACAAGACTGTTGCGCAGTTTTCTTTGTATACTATAACTTTGTTGTGGGCAACATTTTTGTCATATTTATAATTTACGAACAGTTATGGATACCACATCTGTGTTAGCCCCACCCAAATTTTTACAAAATCCTGGTGTTCCCTCCATGGTGTGGGAAGACTGGCAAGAGTCATTTGAGACCTATCTTGAGGCAATAGGTGGGGGAACTTTTGTAGCTTCTCGCAAATTAGCTTTATTAAAACACAACCTAGGGGTTGAAGGCAGGAAAGTATTGAAAACTTTACCTAAACCTGTACGTGCTAATTCCACTAGCCCTGAGGGTGAAGGTGAAGAAGAGGGTTCGAATTCTGGAGAGGTTGTTTTTGATGAATATTTGGAGGCATTAAAAGCCTTAGAAGACAATTATGGAAAAAAAACAGCATTGTGGTGGAAAGACATAGGTTCTTTTCTAGAGCACAGTTATCTGGTGAGACAGTTGAGCAATACGTGGCTGTACTGAGAACTTTAGCTGCATCATGCAGATTCAGGGATCTTCATGAAGAAATAATCAGGGATCAATTTATAAACAGAACCAACAATTGTAAGATCCAAGAAAGATTATTAGAATTGAAGGATCCTTCTCTACAGAAAACCATTGACATAGCTAGGAGAGGTGAAAACACGTCACGCTATGTCAAAGAACTCAATAGTGAGCAGGTTAAGGAGAAAGTTGATGTTGGTGTTGTTAGTAATACCAATCGCAAATCTAAGAATGTGAGTGAAGGTGCAAATAGTCCGGGTCGGTCTAATTCTTACAGTGATAGAATGAATGTTCCTTTCCGTGCAAACTTTTCTAGTGACAGGCTGCCTCCTAGTAACAACAAATGAGTTTGCTTCAGGTGTGGTAGTTTTAGACACACTGCCGAAGCTCCAAGATGTCCTGCTGCCAAAGTAACTTGTTTCAAGTGCAACAAATTGGGTCACTTTTCCAAGATGTGTAGATCTGGGAATAGTGAAGTTTGGAAACGTTCCGTCAATATGGTTAAGGACAATGATGAGGCATCACAGAATGAAAGTGACAGTGATGTTGAAGTGATGGTCATATGGGAAAATGTAGTTAATGAGGTTTCTGGAAGCTATCATCCTCCCAAATGTGTTCTTTCCTTGAACCAGGTCAAAGTGTCACTATGGGCTGATTCGTGTTCCCCGTACACCATAATTGATAAGTGTTTGGGAATCCACAGGCAAATGCAGTCTTGTGCCACCGGACATCGAGCCAGAGAGATACTGTGGTACCAAGCTTCCTGTGTTGGGGTATTTTGTGGGGCACATTTTATACAAAGATAGGAGCACACAAGCTAAAGTGTATGTTGTAGAAAAGGGCAGAGCTTTACTGGGTTGGAAGGAGCAGAAAAATGTGGGTATGATACTTGACCCCAACCATCCGGACCAGGTTCTTCTTACTCAGGACAGTGTTGTCTCCAAGTGGCCTTTGTTTAGTTCGAAACTTGGATGTTTGGATAAGTTTGAGCACCGGATTGTGTTCAAAGCAACTTCTATTCCTGTTGTTCATAAAGTGAGGAACGTACCATTTACCTTGCGATCTCAACTTAAGCAAGAATTGGACAGGTTGTGTGATGCCAAAGTTATCGAGCCCATTGAGGCATCAGAATGGTTAAGTCCGGTTGTTTTGGCACGCAAATCGAATGGCAAGTTGCGCATATGTGTGGACTTGAGAGATTTGAAAAAGAACATCTGGGTCGACCGTCACCCCTTACCACGCATTAACGAAATGATAGCTAGTGTCAAGGATGCCAAGTATTTCTCATCCATTGACCTGTCTAATGCGTATCATCAGGTGAAATTGCACCCTGATTCCCGCCATCTTACATCATTCATTACACTTGAGGGAGAGTTCCAATTTCTAAGAATGCCCTTTGGGTTAGCTTCTGCCTCAGCGGTTTTTCAGAGACTTATGAGCAGTGCACTGAAAGGTGTTAACAACATGATGGTTTTCCAAGATGACATTTTAGTTTGGGGGAAAAACAAACTTGATCATGATGTTGTTTTAAACAATGTTTTGATGAAATTACAACTTGCTGGTTTGACGGTGTCTGCTGAAAAGTGCAAATTTGTTGTGGAACAGATTGATTATTTGGGACATACACTTTCTGCAGATGGTGTCAAACCTAAGAAAAATTTACTTAAGGGCATTGAAAACGCTCCAGCACCTTCTGACAAGGAACAGTTACGTTCTTTCCTTGGGTTGGCGGAGTACTATTCAAAGTTTGTGCAACATTTTGCATCCAAAGTTCATAATTTGAGACTTTTGATGAAGAAAGGTGTTTAGTTTGTATGGAGTCAAGATTGTCAATCAGCTTTTGACAGTATAAAGGCTGACATTACCAAGGCAGTAGCTCTTAAATCTTATGACCCTCACAACAAATCCATTGTATTTGTGGATGCCAGTGCTTCTGGTTTGGAGGCAGTCCTCATGCAAAGGAAGGACGACAGAGAATGGGTAGTAGCTTTCGCTTCTCGAACTCTCAGAGGAGCGGAAGCTACATATTCTGTCATTGAGAAAGAAGCCCTCGCTTGTTGGTGGGGTGTCAATTATCTCAAGACATACGTATGGGGAACGAATTTTGAGTTAAGGACCGATCACAGACCATTGATAGACATTTTTACAACAAAGGGTGCTGGGAAGGCTGCGCCCAGAATAGCGAAATGGTTATACAGATTGCAGGAATACGATTTCCAGTTGAAATACGTGCCTGGTCTCAAAAACATCAATGCTGGCCTGTTTGTCCCATTTACCCTTACCAGGGAGGGTGAGTGAGAGTGAGTATCTTCATGAGGAAGAAGAAGAATGGTTGGTAGCTACAGTGAGTGAATCGTGCAAGGGCGCTGTAAGCGAAGAGGAGTGGAAACAAACAGTTTTGCAGGATGCAACGCTGCAACAATTAATTTCCTGTCTATCTGACAGTACTGCTCACGGTTTGCTGATTAGAAAAGAACTGTCGGAGTACAAGATGGTATGGTCGGAACTATCTGTTGAATGTGGTGTGGTCGGGAAGGTGGACAAACTGGTCGTACCTGTTGTGTTACGTACCAGGTTATTGGAACTACTACATGAAGGACACAATGGTATGTCGGGCATGAAGAGGAGGGCCAGGTGTGATTTCTGGTGGCCCGGGATGGATAATGACATTGAGAGATGTGTGCGAAATTGTGTTGCATGCATGTGTAGTGATAAATCCCACAGATCTCAAGAAACCACCATCACACCTACTTCTTTGCCTGAGAAGCCTTGGCAAAAGCTTGCCATAGACATTTGTGGGCCGTTCTGTGCCAAAGGTATTGAGAACAAGTATGCTATAGTCATGATGGACTAATTTACCAAGTGGCCTGAGGTTGCGTTTGTGAGGGAGACCAAATCATCCAATGTGATTGATTTTTGTGAAGAAGTTTTTCATAGAGAAGGTTACCCTGAGAGTGTCACCACTGATAACGGTCCACAGTTTCTGGCTAATGAATTTGCTGAGTATTTGAAGAGGTGTGGTGTGAAGCATTGTACTACTGCAGTTTACAATCCTAGGGAAAACGGCATGGTTGAGAGATTTAACCGCGTGTTAAAGGAATGCATACAGTTGGCTGATGCCAATGGGGCAGAGGTTAAAAGAGCTGAAAAAGAGATGATTTGGCGTTATCGCAACACACCTCACACTGCCATCCAAGAAACTCCTTTTGCTCTTCTTAAGGGGCGTTTGGCATGTAACAAGGTGACACCGGCATGAATGTGCAAGGTGGGTTTCAAACGTGTGCATAGGGATGTCTTGGCACGCAGAGTGCAGGATTATCAAGAAAGGTACACCAATAGACTCAATGACAAAATTAGGAGTAATGTTCGCGATTTGAGGGTTGGTGATTGGGTAAGAACATTTCTTGTGGGAAATCAGAGAGTGGGTTTGTCTAATTGGTCCAAGCCCAAGGAAGTTTTGAAGGTTGTGGGTAACTGCGTCTGGTTGAATGATGGGAGGAGGTGGAATATGCGTAAGTTAACTATGTGCAACAGCTTGGAATGTGACATCTGGTTGAAAAACAAAAATGATTACTGCATTTCTGTTCCCAATGATCTTGAGGTCAGAAGGGTGTCGGATCGTATCAGGTCCAAACCAGGCTAGCACAAAGATTATTTATGTGCATAGGATAGTTTGATGTACCAAGTCCTAACCAAGTTTGCTTAAAGATGATTTATACGCATAGGATATTGTGACAATTAGATTTTTCATGTTGCCCATATTTTGTTCCTTAGCATCCTGGTTCATGTTGTTTTTTTGTTTTTTTTGATTTAGGGGGGGAAGATGTGTTGTATTGTATTGTGGGCACGGGCACCTGCATTGTTTCCATGGTTCCTGCTTGTCATCTCTTCTGGGTTCTGGAGTGTAGAATCCAGGGGAAAGCAGAGCAGTTGCCGATGGTGAAGGACCTGTGTGCCTCCTGCTAATAAACTTCTTTCGTCAAACTACGGCATGCTGTCTACTTCCTAAAACTTTCTATAGAGTTAAAATATATGTAGAATTCTATGAAGAGTTGTCTTTGGATTTGCTATATATAGCAGGATATCATCTGCATACAACGATATTCTGTCTTCCCAATCTGGTGTCCATTTTAGCCCTCTGATTATGGGGTCCCCCCTAATCCAGACCGCCAAAGGTTCCAACACCAGAGCAAATATCAATGGGGAAAACGGGCATTCCTGTCTAGTTCCCAGATGCAACTCAAAGAGTCTTGATGTATTATTATTGACGGTCACCTGGGCAAGTGGGTGGGAGTATAGTAGCTGCAGCCAGGACAGGAATTGCGGTCCAAAGCCTTGTTTCTCTAGCACTGCATGCATGAAGGGCCAATGAATGGTATCAAAGGTCATTCGTGCTTCTAATGAGAGCACTGCCGCGTCTTCTATGGTGGCCGCTCTACCTAGGACTCCATCGAGTCTTCTCTGATTCAATGCCGTGTTTCTCCTTGGCATAAAACCGCACTGGTCCGGATGAATGAGGATGTGCAGAAACGTAGTCAAAAGGGTCGCCAATAACTTGGCCAGTATTTTCACTTCTGCATTCAAAAGTGATATCGGTCTATAGGAGGAACACTCTTCCTTGGGCTTACCTGCTTTGTATATAACCACAATTTTGGCTATTCTCTGATCTCTGGGTAATGTGCCCAGACCACAACTTTCCTGAAACATTCGGAGGAGCAATGGGCCTATCTTTGACGCTGTCTGTTTATACAGTTCGATCAGTATACCATTAGGGCCTCCTGCTTTTCCTGACTTCAGCGCCCCAATTGCTTGAGTGATTTCACATTCCGTTATTTCTACCTCTAGGGCTTCTCTGTCTTCCTCTACAAGCCTTTGCATGGGCAAATGAACTAATAGCTCCCGAGCTTTCTCCATTGTGACCAAATGTGAGTCCTTATAGACCTGACTATAGTACGATGCAAATTCCTCTGCGATTTCGTCTCCCTGCCTTGCCATTGTACCATCTCCCCGTTTAATCTTGCAGACCCATCTCGCTGCTCTCTCTCTCTTCTTACTAACTAAGGCAGCACTTTTCCGGCCTTATCACCCACATCATATAAATTATGTTGCATTGCACAGTGTCTAGCCTTAGCTGCTTCTTTGGCTGTATCTCTAAATTCCTTCTGCTTAAGCCGAAGGCAATGTTGCAGTGAATCGTTATTGTCCTGTAATAACTTTTCTTCTAAGTCTTGTAACTCATGTTCTAAATTTTCTAATTTGGCCCTTTTTTCCTTCTTGTGACCTGCTATTAGGGAGATCCCTTGTCCTCTAATTACTGTCTTATAGACAAGAAAAGTCTACTGTGCCCTCATTTTCTACTATGTAATTATCTGTGGTTTCGTGGAGCTTATCACGGATGTGGGGTATTTTAAGATACCACTGGTTTAGTTTCCCTTGGTAAGTGCGGTTAGTGGAGCCTAGGTTCTAATGTACACACACTGGGGAATGATCGGAGATACCTCGTGCCAGGTGATGTGGGTCATGGAAATATGGGAGTAAATGTGCCAATGTAATATATAGTCAATACGAAAAAGGGTATCATGGGCACCTGAGTGGTAGGAGTATTGGTGTGTGGTGGGGTTAAGTGTCCTCCAAATGTCTATAAGGCCTAAGGCTGACAGGAAGTCTCTTAGATTAGTTCCCATTTGTTCCTGCGGTCGTGTCGGCCATCGGTCTATCCCAGAGGAGAGAGCTGTGTTGCAGTCTCCTCCCATTATCAAGTTGCCTACTGGGAGTTAAAGGAGTAGCGCCCCCAGTTTTCGGAAGCAATTGTGTCTGCAATCGTGGCGGGACATAGAGTGAGATTAGGTTGAATAACTGCCCTTCCCACGTTCTAGTGGCAGCCGCAAATCTGCCGCTGTCGTCATGAATAATCTTTTGGATTATGAAGGGGAAGGATGAACGTATGAGGATGCAGACCCCCCTAGAACCTCTGGTGTATCCTGAATGCACTATCAGTTTGTATCCCTCTCTATTTAGTGCTCCATGTTGAGTTCCTTGGATGTGGGTCTCCTGCAACAGGGCCACCTCAGGGGCATATCGTTTCAGGTATTGTAGGACTACCCCTCGTTTAATTCTATCTCCAAGGCCATTGACGTTCCAGGAGAGAATTTTAAATCCTTTGGATGGCGCCATATGGTCTACTTAGCCTCTGTTCCGGGGTTCGATCTGACCATTCCCTGCATGGATCCCGAATGGGGGGTGGAGGAAGAAAGCGTCCCAGCCCCTCAACTCTCGGCATCGCCTCCAACATGCATTTCGTCACTGATCGAAAAAAGAAACAGTAAACCAAAACACTTCTAGCAAAACTTAATCCCTTCCCCCGCCCCACCTACCTGCATGACAGACTAAGAACTGACCGCCCCCCCAACTATGCAGAGTGTCTTTGTACCCCTTAACAAACATTAACCTATTTAGGGGGGGGGGCCTCAATCCAACCCTTCCTGGTGCCGCTGTTATTCATCAATCAACATTATTACATTATCCCAACATAAGGTCTATAAAAAATTAAAGCATACGAAAGCATGACTTATCGGTGAATCTGCATCTTATTCAGGAGACCTCTATTCATGGACAGTTCGGGCCTCATTGTCCTTCTCGGGCGTTTGTGAATGAGGTATTGGAGCGCTCAACTGAATTTTGCAATTTTACTACATATCATTGCGAGTCTTCTGCCGGATCAGTCAAGTCCTCATTTTGAGTGTCAGAGGGCTCCAGCTCTTCTTTGCCCTTGGTCTTTTTCCCCTTGGTCCTTCTGTGCCTGGGAGTTCTCCAACCATCCAGCCAATCCCATGTTTCCTCCGGTGTAGTGAAAAACCATGTTTTTCCTTCTACAAGCACTCGTAGTTTTGCCGGGAACAGCATGGCATACTTCAAGTCTTTTTCCGTAGGGCTTTTTTGACCTCTAAGAAGGACCGCCTTTGTTTCTGCACCTTTTTATTGTGAAATCTGGAAAGAAGGAAATTACGCTATTATCCCATTTTACAGGAGGAGCGACTCGTGAGGTCTGCAGTATCACATCACGGTCCCTGAAGTAAAAAATGCGGGCAATGATAGGTCTTTATGTGTTTTAGTATAAGGTCTTCCACAAACCAGTCTACTGCTGGGCCCTCGGCCCTCTCTGGCACTCCTATAATTCTTACATTGTTCCGGCGCGACCGGCCTTCTGCGCCCTCCATTCTAGCCTCTAGTACTTTAACTGAGTTGCGCACTTCATCTACTTGAGACATTAATGTTTCGGTGTCTGTCTTGAGAGAGGTGATGGTTTCTTCTGCCTCTTTGACTCGGGTACCTATTTTACGGACATCTGCCCGCATCAGTGTCATTTCTGTGGTTACAGAGTCAATTTTAACCTCCAACGAGGTTTTGATAGCCTTAATCGCTGCCATGACATCTTGCAGGGTCAGCGATTCCTGATTCGCCGGGGCCTGGGCGTCGTCTTGGGATTGCTGTTGTAACACCTGAGGGGTCGGTGTTTCCCTTCTGGGGTGGGCATACTTTCCCATCTTGGTTTGCGACGTTGCCCTTGAACCCTTGGGCCCAGACATTATGCGGAGACCAACGTTATTTGAGGTGTGGTCGGGTGTTTGGGGAGTATAGAGCTTCAGGAGGAAGGGGAGAGGCACGGGGAGAGGAGGGCCGTTTCCGCCACCTACCCGTGGGGGCCAAGGGCTCCCTCAGTGGCCTGTCGGGTCGTGCCGCCCTCGTCCCAAATGCCCCCCTGTAGATCAGCACCCCCCCAGGTGCCTAGCACAGATCAATCTGCACACTTCTCACCATCAATCTCGACCCAGGAGTTGCACAGCTGCTACTGGCTTCAGGCCCACACCGGGTCCGGGTAGGCACCTTCCGGAGGGTCAGGAAGTCTTTACGGTCTTCGCCTCAATCCCTGCAGGCTGGGGAGGGGGAAACAGCCACGGCCGCTTCGATCCCTCTCAGCGATCTGAACTGCACACCTCCCTCACCAGCCCAGGACAGTGGGCCGTTGATGTTCCAGTATGTTCTGAGGGTAATGACCGGGTTATCAGTCCTGTTGCATGCGTGAGGCTTATGGACCCACAGGGCAGGTCTTCACTGGGGGGGGCCCTACTATGACTGGCGAGATCTTATCCAAGGGAGGAGGGGTGGGGGGGCTAGTCCAAATGCCTTCACCCACTCCACCCCAGCACGGTGCCAATCGGTTCGCTCCCCGCTTTTTGAGGCTGGTCAGTGTTTTCCCCTCTTTATCCTTATAAAGTCTCTTTCTCCTTGCAATTCCCTGCCCTGATTGTGGGGAGGGCCAAACTCAGTTAAATTCCTGGGTCTCTAGGGTCATGGATATCTCATTGTATCACGGCAGGTCTTTACCACCTCTACCACTGTCTGGATTCTGGGCCTTGCCGGGGGATTCAGGCCTTGGGGCGGGATCACGCTACTCTCCGAGGCCCTTGCTGCTGAAGCTATTGAGCCGGGATCAACTCCAGCCCCCAAGCGCCGTCTCACATCTCCGTGTAGATACTGATCCAGCAATGGCGTATCCGATCTACAGGGTATATTGCCTCCTTTATTACTCAAAATCGTAGAAGAAAAAAATGGCAAGGAGGAAAAGATAATGTGTATATCTAATACATCATGGGGGGCTTCATATTCCCCTCGAGACAGCCCATCATCCTGTCATTAGTTCATGTATCTATTTCACAGCCACATATTACATACCCCAGACACAGGAATTTTTTGAAAACATGATTGTCATTGTTTATAGCTTCTCCTTTAAAGTACACAAATATACAAACAACACAAAATGTACATCACAATACACAAAAAACATTAGTTCCTTCTCCCCAATTAAATACAAAATAATGTGGTGTTTGCATATAAAATAAAAGCAATCCACTACGAGGTCGTCATCTTAGCACATGAGGTTACCACCCCTCTCAAGAACTTAGTTTAAATGTGCTTATTGATCAAACAGATTTCTAATTCTTCTTGGACTCCTCTTGTCAAACAACTGTCGACGCGGGCGCGTTTCAGCCTTCATTTACATCTAGGCCTCCTGAGGACAAGGGTAAGGGAACAAACCTACATAGATACAAAACAACAAATTGTGCTAACTACACAAAGTACAACAACTGTCCCCATCTCCGTGATATTACTCAGGGCCGGGATCGGCCTGCCGTGTCACATTTGAGGGCCCTCCAACACTCTCGGGTACCTTTTCGTTATTCGGACTTCGCCGGAGGACCCAAGCCCAGAGGTAGAGTCTCACTACCCGGCGAGGCCCACGCTCACTATCCTGCGGCACGGAGATCGCCTCCCGCACTCGAACCGTGTCTCACCTCCGGCGGTCACTGGGCTCTTCTCGTTGCTGCCAGATGGTGCACTTGGGCGAGGGCAGACATTCGCTTCAGTCTGCTGCCGATCCTCAAGGTCGGGATCGGCCTAATCTTTCGTGGATGCGGGCCGTTCGCTTCTCCGGTGATGGTTCTGGTCTGGTCCTCTGCAGAGGGACCCAGGTCCTCGGGTGGGGTCGCAGCGTCTGGCGAGGCCCGAAGCTGCTTTCCGCCGCTTCTTCTGATGGTGCCCTCAGGATCGGAGGTTAGCCACGTCATCTCAGGCACTCTAGAGCCCCGCGCCTTGTCTCCTCCGAGCTCCGGTCACCACGCCCGGGCTCCGTCGATCCTAATCTGCGTAGTTCACGGAGGTGCTACCATCGGCGCAGGCCACGCCCTATGCATTCGCGTCTTACTGTTTCTGCTGCAATTTATTTAGCCCCGCACGCTCGCGGGGGTTTCAGGCAGAGACCTCCCTCCACGGAGATCGACATTAGACAGGGTAATGTCGGAATTTTTATGTTATTTCGTGGCGGACGGCCGGAGCTTTGTTAAGCTGCGGCCATCCTGGTTGGCTGCAGGCCACGCCCCCGCAAGATTGCAATTTTTTTGTTGGAAGACGGTGGCTGTAACTGAGCACATTTCTCTAAGAAGTGGGGTGCTAACCCCCTTCCCTCATTGGTCAATTCATAACCGAGGAAAAGAACGGCCAAAAATGCAATATACGATTTGGCAAAATTGAATTTGTAACCCAAAGCGCCGAAACGCGTGATTATGTGATCCACCCGTGCAAGATGAGGATTTAATTCATCATCTATCAAGTAAATGTCATCAACATATGAAAATGCATCGGGGTCAGTTTCATTTAAAAGCGACACTATACGTGCAGCAAATACCCCGGGGCTATTCTTATGCCCCATAGGCAATCTCGCATAGCGCCTCTGATTTCCGAGAGCGCTGAATGCGGTCAAGTCACGGCTCTAGAGAGCCAATGTGTGACTGAAAAAACCATTTGAAATGTCTAACATGGTTTTATACTTTTTACGCACAATATTATTCACTAATGCTGAACTGTATGTATTCTGTATCGCAAAGGTATGAACATGTCTAGTCAAATGTCTATAGACCAAAACAATATGATGTGAACCATCCAGTTTCAATATTGGAAAAAGAGGATTATTAATTGACAACGCACAGGGCTCGATCAGACCCTGATATTCCAATTTGGCGAGCACATCACCAACGGACGCTTTAGCTTCTCGTTTTATTGGATACTGTGGTTGGGGTTGCGGAGTAGACCATTGTGGAATAACATGCATGGAAGAATCCTTATCTCAACCAGCCTGATTGTGCTACAAAGCAGGAGCTAAGGCTAGAGCCCACTCTGAAGCATAAGCCTGTTCCATCTCATCTGGTACATACTGTGAAAAAGACGGAAGAATTACCTCCTCCCCTTGAGGAGAGGCGAGGATAAATGAGAGGCCAATCAACCTCTGTCAGTAAAATGTCATAGGAGAACGTCCAGGTGTCCCAAAAAACTGCATTTAAGTGCGTTTAATATCACCCTCAATTTGAAGGTCTACATGATAGTCTGTCTGCGGGAACTACGCGGGTGTCCACGGTTCCAACAGATATAAAAGTGTCAGTTGCTTTCGCCTCCAGAAACTGGTGGAGTGTCTGGCGCACTACAGTAACTCCCGCCGCGCTGTCGAGGAGAGTTTCCGCCCGACTCCTGTCCAGGAGGAGGGTTCTCACCGTCTGGTGCATATTTCGCTGTCAAAGCAGCAACTTTTTTCTTCTGAAACTGGGGTCGATATTGAGGTAGTTCCTCCTGTTTGACTTTCACGTCAAACTGGAGCTGCGGGTCCCGCTGCTGTTGCGTGGGCTCGCCTTGTCTGCGATCCTGTTGTTCCCCCTCCGCCAAATTGGTGATCCGACGATTCCTGAAAGGAACAAGGAGAATAGGGATCAGGAACCTGGAACCTCTCTGGTGTCTTAATTTTAGAGCGATCACGTAAATCATATCTACGTTCAGAAGCTTCTAGGGGTGGTGAACCAGCCCGAGATCGAGGCTTCTGTTGCTGCTTATTTTTGTCCCATGCCTTCTTTGGGAAGACAGGACGTCCCTCCTTGTCCGGAGGGGGTTTACCCTGACTTTGAGTAGATGGTCTGACTTCCAAATTATTCCATCCTAATGATGTATAAACATCAGCAACAATAATCGGCAACAGACGCTCACGATCAACGGCCGCCGCCGCCTCAAGACATTGGCGTACCTGTAAACAAACTGCCTCACCTGTAATGTTAGCCAGTATCATGCCGGAGACTATGGGAAAAATACCCACTAACTGCATCCCCAAGGCCAGGCTGGACCAGCCCCGTGCTCATTCTGTACTTGTTTCAGAACACTCAGAAGAATGCTCATGGAGGTGATGCCTAAACAAAGTGTATACACCGAGGCAAACACCACCCCCCAGGTGTTGCAGTCCGCTGAGGGGGGAATCAGACCACTCGGCAAACACATAGTAAGGATCCTATGTTCCTCCACAGGATTTGTGTGTGGGAAAACAGCATCAAGCTGTTCAATTTTCTGAGCTATCCAAAATGGAAGATCCTCACGATTTTGAGGACGTTTGCCCATCACTGAATTAATCATGACAGGGCTTATCACAAGGCCTCCGCCTTGTATTGGTGCTGGGGGCGCTGCTCCAGGTGGAGCTACTAAAAAAGCTGGAGACATTAATTGTATTACACGTCTATAGAGAAGAACTACTTGAGTGTATAGTAAATGTACTTCCACCACATTAGCATTAAGATAATTGGGATGTGGCGTAAAACCAGCTATCACTGGCCATGTGGCCCCATCTATTTCTATAAGGGGCCCATTCAAACAAAAGATATAGGATGGGGAAGAGCGCCATTAGACCAAATCTGGTGCTCCCAGGACGTAAGAGGAACTTAAATCACTGCATAAGGACGATACGCTGCAGGTGCTGCAGCTACTGTATAAGCATGAAAAAAATTATCATTGTCATCCACTGCGGGAAGCGTGACCCAGGAATAAAAGACCTCGAAATGGTACGTAGGATCCGCTTCGACCACAAAAACAATCTGAGCTCCCGCATTTGGGACCCCGTGCTGTAACAAATGCTGTGTAACCTCCGCACGGCAATGTGCTGGAATCGCGACCGGTTGCGCCATTACATATAGATCAGAAGTGAAACTAAACAATAGCACAAAATGGGTCAAAAACCATTTAAAATGCAAGCTTGAAAAACCTACAGCCAATAGGTGTACCCTACAAACTGAGGAGCTAAAGCCCTCCCACCACGGACATCTCCAGGAACCGGTGAGAAGGTATCGTGGATAAGCACAAGCGCTGCTCTGTCTCGCCTATAAGTACCAGACCAAACGTTGGCAGTGCCATGTTGCATGGATTCTCAGAGATCACAGAACTATGCTTGGGATTATGGGACCTTAGTAGGCAGGGACTGAGTTATCCTGCCACCTTAGTACCCATAATCCCAAGACCGACTAGCTATAGTGAGTATATACTCACTCACAGAGGAACAAGTGATTAGACACCCAAGAACACAACACTCCTGACTCTCTCAGGAATCGCACTTGCAAGACACACCCTTTCGCTCACGCTCTTGTACTCGTCCACAATAAGATCTGAGAGAAACACGAGACCGTTTAAAATGTTTGTTTTAACTAACTTGCTCTAGTATGCAGTATATGTGCCACAATCAGTAGAAAAAAACCTAACACAAATATGGTCAGCATAACAAGTAGTCCGAAAATCATAAAAGGAGCTGTCATGATAAACGACAGAATAGCCTAACCTCCCTCCCCTTATATAGAAGCAAAATGATTATATATTAGAAGATCTCTGGGTGTTATCAGCAGACCCCGTACCTCAGTCTATAGATGGTAGTTCTACATCATAGGTGCTGTCATGCTCTTCTGCTTGGAAAGATCCCTCTCCAAGTGTGTGTTACCTCTCTGTGTAGCCCTATATGACCAAAGTACGTGTTCCCAAGCAACAGATGCATCTGCATGTTTTGTTTAGGTGCTAGGGCCTGACCAGAATAAAATAACAGGTGATTGTTGTTCAACCTTGTTCACAATGTGCAGACTAAATCCCAGGAACGAGCAAGATGCGAAAACAACAGCATGTTCTATGTTTAAGTTTCAGAGTAGCACAAGCAAACAAATTTGTGTAGTACCGTGCACAAAGCAGGAGACAGGCAGCAACGTGCTATTGCTAACATAGGGAAGACGACAATACCCCTATGGGCCTCGTGACAAGACATGACTATTTAACGACCTGCAAATCTGCATCCTATTGGTTATTTTTTCGCTCTTTCCCCTCCTCTTATTTCCCTCTGATTCTATCTCCCTTTTTTAACTCCGAAACTGTCCCCCTAACCTTGTTGTCCCTCGCCGGCCATTGGTTGTAGGGGAGTGTATTGTTTCTTCTCTGTGCTAAAAATTCAATAAAAATCGATTTGATCCTAAAAGGCATAGCAATACAGCACATAAGCAGAAATATCTCAGTAGATTCAGGCGCAATCAAATGAGACACACAATTGTGACATTGAAGAAACAAATTAAAGCAACAGGTGTTCCATAATAAAACTTCCCTTCTCTCTTCTAAACATAAGTCAAATATGCAATCATCTGTCAAGAATCTCTAATTAGGGAGCATAGAAGGTATCAGCATGATAAGACTTCAGTAGAAGTCTTGGAAAAAGGAAATAAGTGTTTAACATAAAGCTTCCCACTTGGAAGAATGAGACAAGCAGAGAAGTCTAAAGGTAATCTCTCTTTCCAAATGTGAGAACTCTAATTTAAAAGTAACAGGAGACTCAGAAACATCCTGATCTTCTTTCACACCAGCAGGAACCAACCAAATTGTTATTTGAGTGCATTCTCAACATCCCTTCAGTTTCCCATTGCATCGAACGGGGACTATAGTTCTCAACCTTGCACATCTCTCCGTACTGGTACCTGATGAACACAAAGCTTCTTTTGATAATTAAATCTCCACTTTCACTGTCAAGTTCTTCCCTCCAGGCCTCACTATCATTTCAAATTAACATAGTGCACACTTGTGTAAATCTTTAATTCCCACAATGATTACATTTCATTAATGCATTTAGATGCTTCACACATGTTAATGAAGTTAAAACACACTATAAATATGTCAGTTATTAGTATATAATGGCATAATTGTGACGTGTAACGTTGGAGCCTAAATTGCACTGCACCAGTCTCCCCTCTGATGGCGATGTTAGCCATCACAATCAACCTATGAATCTTATCAGATGGGGCCAGCTCAAAAACCTGATGTTTTCAAACTTCTTCATCTAGAACTGTCCAAGTATTTAATTTCATCATAAAATCTACATTGACTGTCCTCTAGTTCCACATCATTTCTATTTCTTCTTATTCCTCTCAAAGCACAAAGGGCTACTGTAGCTTTGAACTCCTTTAAATCTGTACTATTATGAATGTATCGCTTCACCTCCTCACTCTTATCAGGTATATAGGTGCAGCATTGCTGAACCGTTAACATCTTACAGACTCTGCCCTCTTTTGCGAGAAGGATGCCTAACGCAAGGCGATTCTGCATCACCATAGTATCTTTAAGCTATCATTTCAGTGTCCACGGCCAACAATTAATTTGCTGTGCTAGTAGCTAACTTATCAACTATAGTGGACAATTAACTAATTTTGAGATCATTCAAAACTACTCCTACAGAAAGAATCAATGTACCAAATATATCTCCAACTATTTCAGAACCACTGCTGCTGCATTTAATTCCAACTTGTGATCCCCAGACAGGATCATCCAGATATTCTACATGATCATCTTCGGCAAGACTATTGCCAAATAACATGTGCCATACCACCCTCAAGGCATTGTAAAATATGCGTGATCCTCACAAACATAATAAACTCCAGGAATGACACGATCCTGACCTCCCATAAATAATGGGCAATTTTCCCCATATTCAAAAATGTAATCACAATCCCTCTTTCCGATACATTAAATGTGAACTATGGATTTACCTCTAAGCACACAAGTTTCCCTTATGTTTCCAATCAAACATTAATGCAGACACAGCTAAACTCCCGACTCTTGTTCAAATTCCTCTTTAGCCCACTGATTTCTATACTACTGATCCTTCTGTTTCCATGTGGCATCCATTACCTTTCTCCTGCTTTCCACCCAATCTAGAAATTTATTTTCAACATCAGTTAAGGAACAAGTCAAATTGTGCCTATGAGCATAAGCGGTATTCAGCGTTCCTATGGGTTTAAAGAAACAATCACCTGTATCCATCTCTTTAGCCTTGGGGTGGGGATTCAAATGCTTAAACATGGGGACTTCAGAAAGCACTAAATCATAATTTGAGAAATAATACTGAAATTACCCTTTCCATTTAAAAGACTCATTAAAAGGCTACATGTAATACCATATGTAAGAGGAATGTGATGATAGGTAATCTCTTCTGCAGCTGACGCAGGTAACTGTGTGCACACGTAACAGTCCTTAGCATCCATAGTGTCAATATAATCATAAAGCAACTTAAGGGTTTGAGGAGAAATCTCCTCTGGACGAATCTACATATAATGTCTTAAAATCAAAAGTATATAAACTACTGTTAGTAGGAATCAGAGTTTTAGGGGTAGTCTTAGATCAAACCTCACCTAAATTGTGAATATTGTCCTAGAAGCAAAACAGTTAGTCTTACAATTATAGCTCTTAATACATGAGCTAATATAAGCCTCTGTCTATTACTATTATTAGTTTACATGATTTCACTAAAATCAGACCGTTGAGTAGACAGTAGCTACAAACGGATTTCTTCCGTACGTTTCTACTTGTGCAAACGGAAAACCAAGTCCATAAATCATATGATGAAGCTATTTGCACAGTCTTTGTGAGCCTTCCCTAACCCTAATCAGTCTTCTTCGAAATGACACCCTTATGGTCCTTCTGCAGTCTTGGGCCTAGGGAATCTTTTTAAGTCTTTTAAAACAGAGTTCATTCAATTATCTCTAATGAAAGCACAGGTCAAGAGTCACTTTAGAGATCATGCCAGTGACAAATCGGGTCAGTCTATTCAAAAGCAGAGCAGATTCAAAGTCCAGTTCAGCCACCAGCTTAAATTCACAGAGGTTCAATTGGAATCTCACTGCTACCCTCCAGATCCCAAAATCCCCTCTCGCTGTCATTTGCCACGAACTGTGTCCATTCAGGGGATGAGTACCTCTGACAGGGTACCGTAGCTCTTTTTGAACTCCTAAGTGCAGATCGTTCGTCCTCACTGTCACTCAGACCAGAATCCTCAGTGTCCTCTACGATGATACACAGAACACGTTCTGCAGGCAGACTTAGTCCCTCCCCCCTTGCCTTCTAGGCTAGCTGTCTCCAGCTTCCACTCGGCTTGACAAAGCACTAGGCCCTTCATCAGGTTCTGAATCTGGCTCAATCAGGGCCAGAGGCCAAGATTCTCTTGTCTCAACCTCGGATGTCAACTCATCAAGACCCACCTCAGGCCGAGGATGTGCTGTCTCAGGTTCTTGTCGATTTTCTGTACATTGTTCAACTTCTTCCCGCTGCCTTTCATATGTTGCTTGCACTTCTGGGAGAGGCACTGTCACATCATCAAGGGGACACTCCACTCTGTGAGTATGGGCAGCGTGGATCCAGTTGGGGAGACCTCCACACTTAACAGCAGTGTTTGTCACAAGGGGTTATTGAAACGGTCCTTTCCATCATGGTTTCAGACACGTGTTCAGAATGCGCTTTTTTACCGAGACCTAGTCACCGAGACTAAGGTCATGGCACTGCTTCTGATGCGGTGGGGCAGTAGCAGCTCCAACCTGGTGGGACACAGATTGAACCATATCAGGTAGTCCCTTGCAGTAATCAAGAATCATGTCAACTGTAATGTTCACAAGCGCATTTGCAGGCACTGCTGGCAGTCTCATTGCTTGACCAATGATGGTTTAAGTGGGACAGTCCAGTCCTTTCATCAGGAATGCTGCGAAGACTCAACACAAGGGGCAAAGCATCAGTCCACTTCAGAGATACACATTGCCCACCCTGGATTTTAACATTCCGTTCACCTGCTTGACAATGTCTGAAGCCTCAGGCCGATAACTGCAATATAGTCTTTGTTCTACTTGTAATGCGGCACACAGCATTTTCAGGACCTCAATATTGAAATGAGTTCCTCGGTCTGACTCCAGCAAAGTCAGGAAACCGAACCTAGAGATCAGTTCCCTCAACAACAGCTTAGCTACTGTGCGACTATTGTTTCTCCTGGTTGGGTATGGTTCAACCCGAGGACAAATACAATCAAGGGCATACCTCAGCCCATTGTACACAGGCATCTCGATAAAGTCCAGCTGCATCCTGTTGAATGGCCCTCCTGATCTCTCTATTTGGCTTAATGTCACTGTGGTTCTTTTCCCTAAGTTCATCTGCTGGCACACAACACACCAGCGCTATATAAAACTCAAATAAATAAATAAATAAATTAAAAAATCTGTGATACAATCCTTCAGCCATCAATTTGAATCAAGTGTTAAACTAGTTCTGTCGAAACAATCTGGCCATGGCATCCCTTCCAACATGAGCAGGACTGTGAAAATGTCTAGCCATTGGGGACAGCAAGCTATCTGGCAAATCAGGTCTTCCATCAACTGAAAGCCAAATCTCATCCTCTCTTTTAACACAACCTACTCTGACTCAACCCTGCTGTTCTGCCTCTGGCAGTTCCTCCTGCAACCTTTTCACTTCCTCCCAAGTGTCAGCTGTTGTCAACAAAATGCTGGAATTCTCATCTTCAGATTCATTTACATATTCTCCATTAAATGTTCGGGACCCATGAGCACAATATCACAGGACCTCATCAGCATATCGGTTACCAACTCTTACATAGTCGTCTCCACTCCTATTGGCCAAACACTTTCCAACAGCAATTTTGGTAGGCAAATACAATGCCTCCAACAATCTCATGACATGTTCTCCATTGCGAATAAAGGATCCTGATGATGACATGAATCCCCTCTGTGACCATAACTGTCCGAAGTCATGAACCACACCAAAGCCATACCGAGTATCAGTAAAAATCGTCACTCTCAGCTGTTCAGAAACACAGCAAGCTCTGGTAAGAGCGATCAGTTCTGATACTTGTGCAGAAGACACCCCTCAAAGCCAGGAGGCTTCCACTACCCCCGTGACTGTATAGACTGTGTATGTTGCTCCCAGGGTTCCCCATCATTTCTTAGGGAGGACCCATCAACAAACAGCATTAATCGGACTCTGCCAATGGCTCATCCTGTATATCTGGTCTTTGCTTGGTGCATAGTTCAGTGACATTGAGACAGTCATGCTCTACTTCCCCATCACTTTCATTTTCAGGTAAAGGTAACAGTAAAGCAGGAGTCAGAGAAGCACACCTCTTTAGGGTAATGTTCTCTGTGGCAAGTATATCTGTTCATATTTAGTTAAATCAATTGTTGGTCAGGTGCTGAGTGCGTGTATGTATCAATAAGATTTCCACTGAGTGGGGAACAAAAAGTAAGAAGATTTCCCAATACTTTCACATCGTTCTATGCTGACACCTACTGCCATTACAGCTTTAAGGCACCCGGGCAGTCCTGAGACTACTGCGTCAAAAGTAGCAGAAAAATAAGCCATAGTCTCCTTGCGTTTCCATGCGTTTGTGTAATCACTGAGAGAGCGCAGCCCACTCTCTTGCTGCAGAAAAGCAGAAAAGCTTTGTTATTATCAGGCCTTCCCAGTACCGGGACACAACAGAGACTTTCTCTCAGCTCTAGGTAGACAACCAAGCAGTCGTTATCCCATGGTACCGGATCTGACACATCCTTGTGTGTTAGCCCCTGTAAGGGCTTGGCCACTTGGGAAAAGTTGGGTATCCACTGTTGACAGTAACCCACCATTCCCAAAAACATCCTGAGTTCTTTCTGGGTGGTTATCAGATTCATTTTCAGACTCGCCGATATTCTCTCTTGGAACACCTTCCTGCTCCCTTCTCAATGTGATATCCGAGATACAGAATTTCTCTTTAACAATACTGCAACTTACTCGGGGACACTTTAATTCCATTCTCAGGCAAGTGGTTTAGCAGTGTAATGGTGTCTTGTTTACAAGCTTCCTGGCTATCTGATGCTACTAACAGCTCATCAGTATACTGGACCAAATAGGGCATTATTAGAGACTCAATGTTCTTTTTAAGGATCTGATTACCCCTGTGGAACTCGGCACCATGCCAAAACACGGTTTTGAAATGGAAGCCAAATAGGTATTGGCTGTCCGCAAGTAAGGGTATAGAGAAAAAGGTCTAACACAAATGGATAACAGTAAACCACTCAGCCTCACATGGTATGTGAAATAAAATCACAGCTGGATTTGGCACCAGAGGGCAAGAGGGAACAACGATGTTATTAATCTTTCTCATATTCTGCACTATGCAGTACTTACCGCTAGGCTTCTGCAGGCCCATGATGGGTGAGTTACATGGACTCCCCATTATTTCTTTCAAAATATGTTGTTGTATCATTGACTCAATCACCTGTGTAATCTCAGTAGTCGTTTTGGGAGTCAAATTGTACTGAGCAGTCCTTGGATATTCAGCATTATGGTTAACGCTTGAGACCTATGTCCTAAACTGAGAAGTCCCAGACTTCAGGCTTCACTGTATTTCTGATATCCGTTGGCAAATCATTATTCATCATCAAGGGCTACAGTCCAATGTTTGGCCCTTGACTCACCAATTTGGAATCAACAACTTTATCATGAGTCTGTAACTGCACACCTTTCGGCATGCAATAAATGGTGTAATTTAGCTTACACAGGTAATTGTGTCCTAAAAAATTCAGAGGACTAGATTCACATACCACAAACTTAAGGCTTTCTTCAAAGGACCTTTTTAACAGGCACTTCTCATGTTACAGGGTTTGCCATTTGTTTATTTGCAACTCCTACAACTTGGATCCTTTTTCCCGCAAGAGGTAGGTTTGGAACTTTCTCTGTTCTAACAGTGGAATGAGCATCACCAGCGTCGATTTTAAATGATACGGGGTGGCCATTCACTTTACCTTCCATGAATGGACCATTCTAGTCTACCTCTAAGACTGCGCCAAGCACTTATCTTCCTTCCCCCTCCGGCACCATGATTGTGACAGATCTGAACCATAGCCCTCAAGTGAGTCAAACACATGAAACTGCTGAAACAGATTTTGGTTCTGAAAGGAATTCTGATTGAAATGCGGGACCTGGTTAGAATTAAATCTGGGACCATTTACATTGTGCTGTGGAATCGGGGCTTGGAGAACTTGCATCACTGGAACTTTTTGTATATTAAGACCTTGCATCCCCTGTCTCAGCACATTTTGTGGCTGTACAGTGTTGTTAACCTGTGTCTGCACACACCCTGAATTTTGAACCTGATTCTCATTCATTACTCTTTTGGGATTAAGGCGACATTCCCTATTCCAATGCCCTAACTTGTTACAATAATGACATGGATTTGACTTCTTCAACGTTGCAACATCAATCTCAGTTCTCGGGTCAATAGGGACACCACGATCTACCATATTGTGGGTAGCCATTACAACCTTGCATAACATGAACTCCTTGCTAATACAAACCTTGTATAGCACCAACATTCCCTACATATGGTTGATTCTGACTTCCTCTCTGTGCTGCCTTAATCTGGGCCAGCATTAGCTTTTCCTTCAACCACTTCTGTTTCATTTCCAGTTCATCACTGCAATATTTTGCATACCTCAAAATCTCATCAATTGACGTATTCTGCCAACAAATTAAATGCTGTTGAATCATCAGCACTCGATCACTTTAGGAAGATTGGTTGGATCCGTAATTTGAAATCCTTGTTAAGTGCAATAGGCCTGGAGGGCTACTGGGCCTCTAAGGATCCATTACTGCTACCTAGCAAAGGCACAATCAAGAAGCACTATTGGGACTGGGTAACACAGGGTTCACTTACCTGTTCTTCATGGGGACGCCTAGCTAAGGACTTGATGAATTTTAAACTGTCTGGTTCATATGAACAATATTTTGAAACAATCACCATACCCAAGTACAGGAAACTTTACACACAGTTCAGGTTTGGTTCCCTTTCCTTGAACTCATTTACTGGTTCCTGGCGGCAGGCAACTATTACCTCCCAGCTTTGCCCCAGCTGTCCCTCTGCAATAGAATCTACTGCCCAAGTTTTTTTTGTTTGTCCCAAGTATTCTTGCTGGAGAAGAAAATGGCTGAGGCCAATTTGTAAGCAATTGGGCACTCGACATTATGCCGAAGCCCTCTGTATTTTAAGATCAGATCCTAGTCCAGCGATTGTTTGCTCTGTTGCAAAGTTTTTGGGACGTATGTTGGCAATTAGAAGGCATTTGCTGAATTTGAGAGACCATTGCGCATGTGGATAATTCTTTCTACTTAAACAGCTTTATAATGCATTTTTTAACTAATGTAGCTGCTATGTTTCATGTATATTTGAAATTTTGAATCGCTTATGAACTTGTAAATAATACTTGTATCCAGCCAGCATTGCGAGCCATGCCATCCGAATTGGGATAGACAATGGCTTTTGCTGTTTTGGTGCCATATGTACTTTTATGCTCATTTAAATTTTAAAATGAATCTTAGATAATGTCCTGATTGATATTTTGTTATAGGTTATCAGTGTATTTTCTCCGGCTTCTTAAATTGCTCTGTATCAAATTTAATGCACTTGTACTTTTATGGTCTACGACCGAAATAAAGTTTTATGATGATGAATCATCATACTAACCTCAGGTCTCAAGCCTGTCACAAAGCGAGACACAAAACTTCCCATGATTATTCATCCTACTGTGCTGTCTATACACTTGCAACAATCTTTCATTAAAGGCATGCACAGACTCTTTAGGCTCTTGAGTTGTTCTGTCAGTCTTAACCCAATAAGTGTCCTTCGCTGGTATCTTTCCTTTCAGAAAGGTAATCACCTGTTGATACTTTTTCATTACCAAAGGCGACGGGGCATAAGATATCGGATTTTCCTTTCTCTGGCCGCTGTATAGCCACTTTAGACTCTGCTCACAAATCACTCAGCACCACAATATCAAAAAGGATATTCAAATCTATGCCCACTACCTGTGAAATTTTCACAAATCGATCAACCTTGGTGTACCACTCCACTGTCTTATCTCTCAATTTGGGGAAATCATTTGTAATGAAGCAAGATCACTCCTACTCCACAGTACATAAATACAACCTCCACCAGGCACCTTTCTCAACGGGACATTTGAAGCACTTTCTCCATCTATCAAATACAGAGGCGGCTTTCCCTTCGCTTTCTTCTGATCTTTCTTCTTGGCTCACCTGCTTTCCCACTTGTCTAATTCACTCCATTTCCGGATGCTACCAATTAACTCCCTAATTTGCATTTAAATTCCTGACGTCCTCGTACTGGTTTTGTAATTTTCATCAAAACATACACGGTAACTTTTCTGTAAGGATTTGTTCCTACCTAAATCTAAATCATTTGCTTAAGCTAATTCAGACAATTTATCATGAGCTTATCCTGCACACTTAGTGACATCTTTGCACCTGTATATAAGTTTATTTTCTTGATGGGTATCTAATTGGGAATGATCAAGATTTCCTAATATCATCTCATCCAGTTCTAATTTCAGTTTGATAACATCCACTGCATTCTCCCTTCCTGGAGTTTGGTGTTCTCTACTCAATACTGAACCCTCACCTTCTCTAGGGGACCCATTGAAAAACCTCATCAAATCATCCAACTCTTGTGAGTTTATGGCATTTTGGACTCCAGAAGTATTGGATATTATACCTTCCCCGGGACTACTGCTCGAAATACATGGAGGTGAATTCCAAATGGACAGATGGGAATTTTGTAACCTCTGAATGGGTTGTTCTACAGGGGTGAATCTTGTCTGATTCCTTGCTGATGGTATAGGGACGACATAAGGTGGAGTCACCTTATTCAGGAGCAAAGGAGTTCCTCCTGTGCCTCTACATCAGGGGGCAACAGGAATGATAGTTGGCGTATTTACTCTAGTAGGAACCATCAAAGCATGTGTGGTGGTTCCGGATGAATCAGGTTTATACAAAGGAACTGCGGGACCAATGGTAACCAGAACAGTTATTGCATCTGGGCCATAAGAAACAGTAGAGTTAACAGGTGCACAGATCCTTGAACCTTCTCCCATAAGGTTCTGACTTGTATACACTGGGGCGATGGCTATCTCAGAGTCTCCACCGGTAACAGCACCACTCATCCCCTCAGATTGGGTCACATTATAAGGAGGTCGACGGGTTGACAATAACATATCCAGAAAGTCATCACTAGATCACTATTACTATCTTCGCCTGAGCCCTATGCACCATATCCTATCCTTTTTCTTTTTAATTTTTCTCTTTCTGAGGTTCCTCACTCTTCAATGCAGGGTATAACCTAGTTCCCTCAATTATGTCAGCTCTCCATTTTTGTTCTGCATCCCACTTAGCTTCAGCACAGCTATGTACTGCCTTTCTGACCCTACCCAGATACTTCTCTTTTTCTTTGACATGAGCTGCAAGCTCTCAGGCATTAACTGCCTCATACTGTGCGGGTCTAAGAGGTGGCTTTATCTTGTACATACCCTTCTCAGATTGTCAATAATTCTCAAATTAAATGTGCCAAAGTGTGGAAACATCAAAGCACCTTCTTTTTCAGTGATCTTATGCCTCTGAATCAGCCAAATGCACGTAGAGCCCCACATGTATGGCCATATAATGACCTGCAGTACCTTCTGGCGGCACCTCTTCTCCTTCTCAAACAGGGACACTCGCATCTCCCCTAATCAATCTCGAATAGCATTGAAACATTTAATTTTTCAGCAATAATATCAAGAATCACAAGTAGAATGTTGTTTCAAAATCAGGAAATAATTTCTTTAACCACAGTTCTCGTTTGGCATCAACAACAAATCTCAGCACGGCAGTCTGTGACGTAATCAGCCAATAACAGCGTTGCACTACCGCTAACCATCCAGTCAGCGAGGGACCCTATGACGTCCTTCTCAGTCCTCGCAGTTATTCACCCTCCTTTACAATTTTTAAGAGTGCACCCTTTTCTCAACACTAAGCAAACATAAAACAAAATGCTTAGCAATTTCAACAAATAACTTTTGTCAGCTCCACTAAAGAATTCAAAGTATTCAATCACACAAGAAATGGTCCAGAGCGACACTCTCTGACCTAATTAGACACACAAACAAGAAAAACCTCAACCAATAGAGAGTCACCTGGATTAGTGCAGTTTCTCCTGTGCGCAACAGGATCCACCACACCAATCACAACTACTCTCACAAAGTTATATGTCCCTATCTCAACAGTGCAGCCGATGGTACCTCACGACTAACACCACAAAACCTAGCAGGCAAATTACAACACAGTGTATTCACACATATATCCCGGGATCTTAAGCTACGTCTAGTCCGATAACTTTGACTGTTCAACATTAAGCGCATTCTCATCCATACAACAACTAAAACATCATTGCATCGCAGCATGCAATCTCAGCAAAATACTGCAAGCTTGACATACACAATTACAACGTGTGACCCTATTAATACTCCCTCCTGTGTTAATACAACTCTCTTCCGAAGTGCTGGAATTTCTCTGATCCTCCGAATCAAGACATGGGCTTTAAGGGCTAGGACTGGGTTTGGGCAAGTCTAGAATTTTTACAGGGGTATTCTAACTCCCTTTGCTGTCACGTGGCTAGTTTAGGCCGGGAAGAAGCGCTGCCATCTTACATGCACACGTTTCTTAAGTTGCCTTCTTTTCTACATGATGACATTTAACACACATTTGATTGATTGACAGTGCAGGATTAGTTTCTGGAAACCACATTGCTTACAGGTCCACTTCGTAAGTACACTATCGCGACACCTTGAACATTTAGTACAAGGCCTAAAACATACATTGTGCAAATGTTGTTGTTTGTTATTCGTCCATGAGGCAACATGGCTATCATAAGAGAATAAAGAATGTCAGCCTGGATGAAGCCATGATACGGAAGCATGGATCCTGTTATTATAAATACACACGCATTTCTGTGTTCAAATCAGAGGAGCACTCTGCTGTCATTGCGAGGTTGCTATTGTCGGAGTCTGTCCAGCTGATTCCTGTTTACCCTCTGCGAGGAGGGATGTCCAGCTTGTGACCAAGAGGGGGACCTGCATACACTTACCTTCAGGTAAGGGGGAGTTAGATCATCCAGTAGGGGATTCTTGTAAGAACACCCGCCCTAGGCAACTAGGTTAGGGAACACATAGTAGGAGTACAATATACAGTGTACTTACATGCTAGCATATATACAATGTCTTAGCACAATGGTGGAATCGTTTATCCTTTTCACTGTTCTCATACTGCTAATCACTTTTATCTGCTTCTGTCTATTATCATTGCAGCGCATATATTTTATTCAAGAATCACAATGGTTCAATGAATATTTAAACGCCCCTTTGTGTATTTCTTGTGTAGCTTTTTGAGTATGCACGAGTGACTTAGCAAAAAGATTCTAGATCTCTTACCACGATTCCTTGGGGAGTCAGGGTTGTCATGTTCTGAGGTTGCCCAAACCATTTGTTTCCTTACTAGGTTTAGGGGTACTCATGGTGGCACTGTGAGCTATCAGGACAATAGGCCAACATATCCTGGGGGGTGCATAGAATCAGTCTGGCACCATCCCAATGTTCATGTTGTCCAACAAAGGAAAAGTTCCTATTGAGAAATTGGAAACCGTACAACATGGCGCTGCCAACGTTGCTAAATTAGGTTTGTATTTAGTGGATCGCTTGAGTAGTTCTCTTTTGCATACTCAGATACTCCTACACACCTCCTAACCAGAGACGTCTGTGGTGGTAGGGACTATCCTCCTCAGCTGAGTAGGTAACTCCTATGCATTGGCCGTAGGTTGTTCAAGCTTGAACTTTTCAAAGGATTTTCCCCATTGTGTTACCCTCTCTGAGTTCCATTTCTTATTATGTCAGCAACAGACGACCTTAACATTGCTGAGAACTGCAGGCATGCGGTCACTCAGAAATTGCAACAGCATGGTTTCACATTTACGGGTGGAGATGTATTCCTTGTGGTTGAGGCTCACGAAGCATATAGAACAGAGGTATTCTATTCATGGGTTACATTCCCAGCAGCAGATGAGATGACAAGGCTATTTCAGAACTACACACAAGCTGAAGTGCCAAATAATCTACATACCATATGAGGAAATAGAAATACCTTTAACATACCAAGAGCACAGAAATTGATTTCATGGCGCCCTACCACACACAACAGACTATGTTAGACTAGGTCCCCTTAGTAACTAGGGAGCAGCATGGCCAGTCTTAGCCAAATATACACCACATCCTGATGTCGATAATTTGACAACAGCACAAGTGTGTAGATTATATAAAAATTTAGTAACACTATGCAGATGTTTGACACATTTCGTTATGCGATCATTGACATTAAATCCTGCGATAACTGCTCAAGCTGCACAACCACAATTGGTTACAATGGGCATCATCCCACAAACACTAAATGCAGTCATGGGTAGGGTTCCCATCAAACAAGAGGAGATTCCATTCTTGATTGCACTAAAAACAAGTCCGCTTGAAGCAGTGTTTCCCCATACGGGACCCCAGGAAAAACACAGGATTTTAACTATATGCATGCAAATGGAAATTGCTCCCCCAATAGAAGACTGCATCACTTGGGGTTCAGTTTTTGCTGCAGTTTATAACCGAACTCATGGTACCCTTTCATTAGCTGTTTTGCCAGAAGTGCTTAAACAGATTCAGAATGAGTACGGGGCAGCACATGCCCTGGATTTGGGGATGAAACTGATTGGCAATTTTGCCGCAGTATCCGCCATTATGCTAAGTAACATTAAAGGGGAAGCAGCCTCGTTGGCTATTCACCAGCATCTAAGGGATTTGGCTCCGGGATAAGAGGAGTGCGAATTACTTGAAATTATCGAAGAGACCTATGCAACATTAGGTAGAGATAATTTGGGAGCCAAACCTGGTAAACCACAAATAAAGAGTAATTCTGAGAAGGATAACTCGAAACAAGCACCCAAGTCATCTACAGAGAAGAAGTGGGATAATAAGAAAAACAAAAACATAATTAAATTAAATTACAGGTTGGGTCTCCTCAACAGAAAGCCACTGAGAAATACAATAACCTGTGTAACCGTGATAATATTAGACCGATTGACAGGTATCAGGATACTGATACACGTTCATTTCAGGAGTCATCCGAAAAACATTTGGAGAGAGGTGGACTGTCAGAGCGCAGATTGGAGGAGTACGTGAAATCGAAGAAGGACTCACAATGCTTATCTGACAACATCACAAAACAGGAAGACAAACCTAAAACATCCAAACCTCAATTCAAAAAGATGAAGGTAGCTGGACTTAAGGTCACGCATGCCGTGGATATTGAGAACACTGCTTCTACACGGGAAGTTGGCTCTGATCATAATGGACAGCGCGGCAGAGGTCACAATAGTTCGACAGAACCTGATGGATTGTCTGGCGGCAGTGACGCTGAGTGACTATCCAGGTGGAAACACTAGATACATGGGCAAGTGTCCCGCATCGCCTATGGGAGATGCAACTCCAGATGGAGGGAGACATACAAAAACCCATTAAAGTTCTCAGGTGAGAAAAACTGTCATTTGGCTATGACAGTCTCTTGGCCAAAAAGGTTTGGCCACCAGAGTTCATCATGGACTGCCCAAACAGAGAAACCGTAATTTATCCTGCTTTCTCCAACCTTGTTCCAGGACAAGTAAAACAGTCATGTGTCAAGGAGTGCTAAAAGACAAGTTAGGGAAATTCTCCAACAACTTGAATATCCGGGTGTAATAAAAGTTACACCTTTTCAATGAACAATCTTTTGTTTTCCGTGACCAAGTAGTAGATTACAGATATTTAAACACAGCTACTTGCACATTTGTAGTACCAAACTCGCACAGCGCGGCACTAATGAACAACATAGTGAGGAAAAAATGCAAAGCCACGCTAGATAGCTCAAATGGATTTTTCTGACAAAATATAGTGCTTGAAAGTAGGCATTTGACTGCATTTAGCGTGCTGGGTTCTAAGAGGCAATTCTATTGATTACCTCAGGGGTATAAGAATAACCCCGGGCTGTTTTAAGCTTGAGTAACAGAACTTTTACAACAAATTGAACAGGCATTGTCCTATGTCGATGACATTTATTTGACAGATGATGACCTTTCAGTACACTTGAGAAGGGTAGATCGTATAGTTCTGGGATTTGTTCAAATGGGCTGCAAATTGAACTTTAAAATATCAAAAATTGCCACCTCAATGTCCTGTTTCTGGGATACAACTGTCAAGTGAAAGAAAAAGCCTTGCAACACATTTCTTAGAGAAGTGTGCGCTTTTACAACCTCTAACTACATTGACGAGGTTACAATCCATATTGGGATTCCTAAATTTTGGCAGAAAATACATTCCAGATTATGCAGAACGGGTTAAACCGATCTACGACCTGATTCATCCAGATTTCTCAAGCACACACTGGACCACTGAACATACAAACATACTACGTTCAGTACAAGCTGACATGCTAGTTTCAGAACACTTACACACGTGTAAATACAACAAACCTGGTGATCCGCGTAACTGCGGGTTTATCAGGGTACACCTATGTTACATGTAATGAAGGTGAAACTGTACCAATTGCAAATAAATCACATGTATACACCAATGCAGAAATGCCTTTTGCACCAACAGAAAAAATACTGACAGCGGTACAGACTGCTGTGGCGAGGGAGGAAGCACTAGCTCAGAGGAAAAAATACAAAATAAATTATGACCCCCGTGCGCACCTTAGAGGCCGTCACAAAGGCCAGTGCTCCCAAAGCATTTTATCCACATTGGATACAATGGGCAAACTCACTCACCGCAGCAGATGTAGACTACAGATTTGCCTCTACCTAACAAAATAATGCCTCTAGATCAGTACAATTAGTGCATATATATATATGTATATATTGATGGTTCTGCCCAGCCTGCCGTAGGGACAAAGCACCAATATTCAGCAGCATGCGTTGCTGTAAAGGGGCTCATGCAGGATGGAGAATTCCATTTTGAAAAGGCCTACACACAGTCACTCGGTGACTGCACTGCACAGCTGGCTGAACTCAGGGCTCTAATTTTGGCACTGGAGAATATGAATATTGTATTCCCCTCACTGATAGTGTGTGATTTGTATTATTGTGTCCAGTCTTATAATGAGTATCTACACTACTGAAGCCAGAATGGATTCAGAGATTCAAAAGGGTGCACAATAAAGCACAGGATGCTGTGGGAGCAGGTGGCTAAGCTGAAAGAGTGCTTGCCATGGACTCATGTAATACATACCTTGAGTCACCAACGTGTTGGCGTACACATTGCAGGGAATTACATGGCTGAATAACCCGGGAAAACAACAGTGCAAACCGCTGCAGTCGCTGCAATTACTAGTTCAAATACAAGAATGGACGCCGACATCATGACGGCTTTCTACGCTGCACGCAATGATATAATGACTCCCACCTGCCAAAATGTTTTCTACAGAAGTACTCCTACAAGTTAGATGCACAAAATGTACAGTTTGCTGCACATTCCTGGAGTGCGGGATAGAGAAATACCAAATTCAGACTGCAGGTTAGGTTTAATTCTAGCTGCACATGAGCGTCTTGCATTCGCAAATCGCAGGGTTGGCTGCTACAATTTAGTTATTGCAGTAACACTGTTCGTGGCCAGACCTCTATAAACAGACCAAGGACTTTGTCCTCAATTGCGACATCTGCCAGCAGATGAAAGGTTCCATCATTGCACGTCCACCACAGACACCTCTACTGATTTTAAACAAGCCTCTGGCTTGTGTTTATCTGGACCATTGCTGCCCTTTGTCATCAGATGGGGCTTACAAGTATATCTTGGTGGCAGTGGATTCCTGCTCTCAAATCCTATGGGTATGGCCACAGCAGTCGACTGATGCCTGAACTGTTATAAAGGATCTGCAAATCTTTATGGGGAGATACGCGGTTAGCACACTACATTCCGACCAAGGCCTGGCCCTCACCTCTAGGGCTTACAAAGATGCCATGGGAAGTTTGGGTGTGACTCTGCAATATTCCTCCCGGTGCCATCCCGAGGGCAATTCGTTTGTGGAGAGAAAAAAAAAGGACTTAAAGCAGTCTTTAAGAGCGAGAGTCAGTGGCGGTGCGTCCATTAGGGCGCTGGGGCGTTGCCCCACTAATATATTGAGGCCCCATTCACAAGTCGCACACCGTCAGAAACAACTTACTTTAAATTAATCCCGGGCCGGCCGGCCGGCCACCGTGCCACGCCCGAGGCAGTCAGGAGTCAGTGGCTTTGAAGGGGGCGGGGCAGCAGGTTCAGTGAAGTCTTCGTCATCATGATGACTGACATCACGATGATCGCAAGGGTGGTCTAGCGCACAGCAAGAGTGCGCATGTTCGGTTTTGGGCTGATCATTTTTCCGACTAGTCCGAACATGCGCACTAGGCTGCACATTAGGAGAGCGAGGGTTGTTTCATGCCGCAGCCCCCGGTCTCCTAATGAGCAGCGAGTATCCCTGCTCAAGCCAATCCTGGCGCTGCTGGAGCAGCGTCTGGATTGGCTGAGACGCACGCATTTGCCAGGCCTCTCCGCAGTCCTGAGCATTGTTGTGCATGAGGCGCCACGCGTGGGTGACACTAACATGGTGTATGACCAATCACTGCATGGCTTCTTGTGAAGCCATGCAGTGATTGGCCATTTCTACGTTGCTGGGCTGTTCAGCCAGCCTGTTGCTGCCTGCCTGTCAGTGCCTACCCCTCAGGGTGGGAGCGAGCGTGACGTCGGAGCCTCGAGTGAGTCAGAGCACACCTCATGTTCAGTGCTACTGCTCTTGCTCGGGTGCGTGTATTTGTCCCTCCTGACCGCCGCGGGCCTCAACCTTGATTGATTTCTCTCATTCGATCACGAAATGTCGAAGATCTGATCAAGTCGACGACTCGACATAGACCAGTAGTGCAGACTAGAGTCAGACTCGGAGATTTAGATAGTGAGTACTGACAGTCTGAGCTGCGCATGGCGCATATTGTAATGTTGTATAAAATAATTAAAAAAATACATGTATATCATCATCGCTATGCAGAGTGGTATATGCTTTTTGTGCTTCTAAAATGGAGGTTGTGCCGTAGCTCAGTGTGTACCAGCTGTGCATATGGCAGCCTGGCAGGATAGCACTGTTAATAATATCAGCAGTATGGGACCAGTGGGGGGATGTAGGATTAGGTCGAGAGGTAAGCCCGTTCTGCCATGCTACCCAATGTCCATTTATTTCCATCACTGGCATCAATACTCCATTTTAGAAGCACAAAAAACATCCATTTGGTTTAGAAGGGCCGAGGCTTAGTGATGTAACTGCAACAGCAGGCCCGTCTGGTTATCTGCATCCGACGGTTCGAGCCTGTGCACTTTAGATGCCAGCCGCGCCGCCACTGGAATGACACCCAGGCAACATGGCGAGATCTTGACGGTTTGAAGGGGGGGCTCTTGGGGTCCCACGTGCCGCGTGTGCGACATTGTTCCGCCGCTAGCTGCTCTCTCCCTTAAACCCTCGGCTAGCGCTTTCATGTCTAGGTGAGGGAATAAGCAGCTATTGTGGGAATGTCGGTTTAGCACCCGGGCCTTCCGCGCCATATTAGAATAAGGACAACTGCCAGGATGACATAGGTGCTACCGAACAAAACCGCTGCTGTACGTCAGAACCGAGGTACATTTGGCAGTGGTTTGTGTGGGCAGAAAGAAAGAGCACAGCATAATGACGTGTGTCCCATCACCATATCACGGTTTGTGCACCAGGCCAAGAAAGAGGTGCTTAGAGCTGAGTGAGTCCCAGTATTGTTGGAATAGGGCGTGTTGTTTGCTGGTCAGGATTTAAATGCATTGGGGAACGGTGTGTCTGTGTGTGTTGCGTTTTGTATTTGTGTGTGACTGATTGTGAGCAAAATTGGTATAGCACAAGGAAGGCTGCAGAACTGAGCTGCATTGCCGGCCTGTACGAGCTATTGTATTGTAGTTGCTTTTATATAGTGCTCCAGCCTTGTGACGATGCAACAAAGCGCACTTGCGGACATGCTCCGCACTTCTCCTTTGGAGTGGTGGGTATAGAATGGTATGTGGCCTATATGGGCAGGGGTTCGATGTGTTAGATGAACAGAGTTGTCCTCTTGTGTTTTGCTACTGCGCCTTGGCATGGATTGAAGTTAAAAGGAGTGACCAACAGATGCTAGAGTAGGGATGGATAGAAAGTGTGTGAGTCCAATGTGGCCTATGTGTGAAGAGTCTTGATGCTGTACATGTATGGCAGAGACTGCTCAAACCGTGTCACAGTGAGCTTGTAGCTGTGCATAAGCATTGGTGCAGTGGAAACGTATGAAGCTACTTAAAATCACCAGAGTGGTTTGCATCCTACAGATTGTACCACGTTGACCATGGAGCATGGGAAGTGCTTGGGGGTTAAGCGTGCCACCTTAGGGAGAAGCAATATCCAGCCGCCATAGTATATGCTTTGAAGCTCACACAGAAATGGCAGGGAAGCAAGCTGTATAAATGGGCATCAATAAATAAAGAAATATGTGAGGTACTCAGCATTGTTATTTATCTCAAAGTCTGTAATGAAGATCTGTGGTTATATTGATAAGCAGCAACCTACATTATATTATCATACAAAATTTCTATATTGATGTAATTGCTACACTTTCCCAATTGCTTTATTAACATTCTTGCTTTCTGAAATGTCCTTGAAAATGCACCATTTGGCCGCTCTTTTTTCAAAATTTTCTCGGGGGAGAACCCCCCTGAACCCCCCTTGATACGTTTGGGCGCGCTCGCTACGCAAGCTCGGCAAATTGCGCCGCCCCCAACTTTTACGCCCACCACTTTCAAATGTCACCAGCCGCCACTGGCGAGGGTGCTAATCTGAGGTCGCAGTTGGGTCCATCATCTATATGGGGTCCAGAGGGCATTGAACAATCTGCCTAGAATATTCCTGGGTGGTCGGACTCCCTATAAGATCCTATTTTGGGTAAAAAAGTTGGGTCCCACACCTCAACACACATTAGTAGCTGAAACATCATTTGACATAAATGAATGTCTGGCTATTTTACTGGAACTGAACAGCTTCCGGGACGAACAAAGCAATGTCCAAGTAAAACGCATCACATCTGGTGAAGTGAAGGAAGTGCTGGTAGATCCTGGTTGGATACCAAAGATTGCAGATCTGGTCAGGGAGAAAATTGTAGACAAGAAAGTATTTGGGCCATCCTACAGAGCGCCTATACCTGTCCTAGCCGTCACAGATACCAGAACTGTACTACTTCCGCCTCTTGCCGGCTGCACAAACCAGTGATTCATTTACATTGATCTGATCAAACCATACTATGTGGCCGATTCTCAACAGTAACCCGCGTGGGCTCCTGGGTAGTTACCTGCCTCCTCTCACTACCATACAGGAAGTTCCAATGGAAGCTTTAATTACTGATGAAGCATCCTCTCCCTAACGGGAGATAGCAGTAACTAACAATGAAGCATCCCTTTTAACTGTTACTATAACAAATACTATACATTCAACTTGTACAGAAACACAGATTTCAATTTGGAATCCTGACATTGATGCTGGTTACATAAATGTACCACAGATAGTCATCTCCCGGTTCTACTAAACCTGCAGAGCTGCCAAAAAATAGATCTGACTGCCTCTCGCTACTTCATCAACTTTGATGACTTTTCCTCTGATTCATCTGATCCACCGGCTCCTCCACCTCTACCGTTTTAGATGAGACTGCGTGTTTTCTATCTTTGGCTGAAAAATACATACTTTGTTCCCCCTATGGTTACACCTTTGGATTACAATTGCGTTACTTTTCCTGGTCCTTTGGATTGGTTTTGTGACAGTCTTTTTCTTGCTCCTGAATGGACACTATCTCACAGAACACTCTGCTGTATAACTGGTGGACTTGGTTTTAAAACCACATTCATCGTCACACAAAGCACGAAGAGGCCTTTCCCTAGTGAACATTTCAGCTGTTCCAGTTCCTGATGCGATTGTTTGGGATATCGTATCGTATGATATGTAGGTCCAATAGAACTTTTACAAATTCCATATTTGTTTAAATTATCATTGAATGACATCATCACTCCTAGTACTGTCTCGGATGATTGGGATGTTGATACAGTGCATAAAATGCTAGAAGATCTTGAGCATTCTACTGTTTTTTCTTCTGATTAACTGTACTTGGGCACGTCTAACTATGATGAAATGTTTTGTTTTCAACATTTTGGTGATCATTTCTTGCATAAAGCAAGTACTCCAGATGCTGTTTTTAATTAAACACAATGGGAACATTGACCTACACCACCACGGGGTAGTTCAAAAGATTTGCACAGAAGTTTGCTTATTTTTCTGGTTATGATACATTTGACCCAGTGTCTTATTATTATAAGCTTGCACCATCACCTGCAAAGAATAATACGCTGACAAACACCAAACTGATATACTCTGCTTTTTTTCTTTCCCAGCTGTTCACACAAGGGTTTGACTTTTGGAAGGACACTATCAATGTCAAATCAATTTTGGGGACAAAAGATTGGCAGGTTCAGGGGAACGAGGCTCTGTTTAGAGCATGCCTTATACCACAACAGATGATTTTCCTGAACAACTGTGTAACAAACATCATGCCTTGGTTTAGCTATGATCAAGGATTTGAACACACCACACATTCCCACATTTGCAAATTTTGAAAACTGGCAGCAGTTTACAAAATAGAATGAGGAAGCACTAGATACCATACTACGCAATGGCACATACAATTCATCAGACACCAATTGAATGGTATGGTTAGTTTTGCTGTTAGATACTAACGGATTTTAAGCACTGTTTCTTGGTAACACCAAGGGTTTCGAGATCAGCAGGCTTGACCTGCATTACGTGCAGACAGAACACTCAGGGTGGTGACAACTTACAGTGTTGGGAAGTTGTGCCTTCATTGGCTAAAAACCTCAACATTTACCCAGGTGAAACAACACTTGTCCCTTCTTTTTGATGACCTGGAACTATGGGACTTCTTGCTAAGCCCTCGAAAACCATGTTAAAAACGCTTCTTGTATGCAATAATCAATGAAATATGGAACGTTTCTCAGCAGGAAGCTGCTGAAAGACTGTGCGAGATTGACTGGGCTAATTTAGAAAAGGCTCTAGCAGTGGTTGACAATGGTATAACAACCTTGTCCTCTAGAATGTACTCCCTGGGTAACAGTGTTGTTGGCAATAGACATTACAGAACACAATATGTTCGCATTACAACATGGGCAATTGCAGCTTAGGTCGATCATGTTGTTGAGTTGGATACTTCAGACACTATGTTCTGGCTGCGTGCCATGGCGGCATATTAATACCACAAGCCTGTTTTCACCATACCACCTTACAAAACAGCAAATACTCATGGCACGCAAAGATGAGGCATACACTATGTTACACATAGAGAAGTCTTAGAAATGACCTTTAACTGTTGCTGAAACGCCCTCCACGTATTGGATAATCCATGGGTTCATTACTCTGCCGATTTTGGCAATCCACTTTCACTACTGTCTACAACACCATCAAATTGGAATATATGAAGTGTTGGAGAAGGGTATGTACATGAGTATTGGGAATCACCTTTTAAATTTCATTGCCGTAATAAGGAATCTGAAGGTTTTCTCAGTGGTTCTGGCTGTGAGAATGCTTTAAGTGGTTCCTTAGCATGTAAGGAAGTTTCGCTCCATGGGGCTTGCAACGCGTCCGTGGCAAACTTATCTTGCTATTTGAAAGGTTCCCCAGTGGCCATGATTCGTCCGGCTTTCAGATTGCTCTCTAATGGAAGTTATTTGATGTTAAATGATCAAGGTTGCTGTGGTATGAGACCTATCTTGTCACGGTTTCTTCTGTTGTGACTTGATGTACACAAGTATTGTTTCCACCCGCCCGTACTGGTAGGGAGGTGATGCTTTGGGCTTCGATAAAACTTTCGAACGCGCACTGTGACGCCTTGAGCAGACTGAAATCCTTACTGTTTCAGAAAGATGTGGCCTTAACATCTGCAAAGGAGACGTTTGATCTTCAGGTTGCAAGGTCCTCTTTGGAGATACAGTCGGTACTCCTCACTAATTTCCCACAACATTTTGTAGAATTGGTGCACCACATTTTGACCATGTCTCATACTGTGTGGATAGCACATTTTTTCAAAAGCTTAAGCTGTGGTTTGGTTAGTACCTTCCAGGCAGTCTTTGGAATCATTCCATCATTCTTTCACTCCGTGCTCGGAAGGGTCTTTACAGGCCTTCCACTGGTCCTGCTCCTGCTCGTCAGGACTGTGTTTTTATTTTTTTTGCTCCGCAGTGGATGTCCCATTACAAGATCGAATGGAACTGGCACTACCACATGTGCTTCTGTGCCGTGAACGCATGGTACACCCTTGCTTTAGGAACTAAATGAGCATTGGTTCTTTTCCTTTTGGCCTGTGCGGCTTCACTGGTTGCAACCTGCATTCTGCTGTCAGCTGTGCACTTTCGAGTGTGCCTAGGGACGCAATCGGTTCAGCCTCTGGACATGGAAGTACTGGTGGACCCCTTAATGGTCCATTTGTATCAATGTCCCTTGCATTTGCCGTTGCTTCTGAATGCTTTCTACAAGCCGTCCTGGGCTCAGTGTCGGTTGGCAGGGAACGGAGGCCGGGGGGTGGGGGTGTGGGAATATATGAAGAAAAAAAACATGTGCATACTCACGGCCGCCTCCATCTCTCCTCCGTTGCTGATGAGTCCCGGAAGCACCCATGCTCCCCTAGGCCAATCACAACGCTGCAATGCAGCGTTGTGATTGGTCTGAGCTCTGTAGTTCGGAGCTCACATGGGGAAAGGGAGCTTATGCATGTTCCCCACCAGGCTGTGTATTACAGCCGGGTGGGGAATAATCAAAGTGCGCATGACTGTTTGGCCGGCCCAAGATGGCCAGCCAAGCAGTCATGCACACTTAGTGTGCATGGACCACTCTTATTTCCTATGCCACCACTTCTGCCCGCCCTAACCCAGACATGCAGCAACAACAAATAAAATGATGATAACTTTGATATCATTTTATTTTTCCCTTTTTCACTGGTCTGAGAGCAGTAGGGCGACGCTCCTCCGCCTTAGTGGAGGAGCCGCCCCTGCCTAGGGTGCTGCTGCCCCTGGTGAGTTAGCTCTGGTTCTGTGGATTTCTCACTGGCTGTGGTTACTTCTTAAGCAGCTGCTGTGGGGGTAGGATGGGAACACGTTTGCTCCATAAACCTGATCCGAGGGGTGTCTTTGGGATCATCGTCTGTGGTTGCTGGGAACAGAAATGTTTCAGGGCCGCTTTAGATTCCTTCTGCTAATTGCCAGTCATGCTGCTGGAGTGTGCTACACACGCCAGAAACACCAACAAGCCTACCAGTGGGATCACATTTGCCGGAGTCGAGCCGCTGATGCAATCTGGCCGCTGGGAACCACAAGTTCCATCAACCCCTGCCCCAACATCACTTCCTGGAGAGCATTACTTAAGCGCAGCGTAGCCCGTGTGTTTAGGGCCGCTTTTGATTCCTTCTGCTAATTGCCAGTAGCGCTGCCGGAGCGCGCTAAACACGCCAGAAACTCACCAGCCTACTAGTGAGATCACTTTCACAGTAGTCGATTCGCTGATGCAATCTGCCCGCTGAAGACCACAAGTCCCATCAAAACCTGCCGCAGCATCACTTCCTGGAGAGCTCTACTTAAGCGCAGCATGGTCCCATGTATTTGGGGGCACTTTTGATTCCTTCTGCTAATTGTCAGTAGTGCTCCTGGAGAGCCCTACACACACCAGAAACTCACCAACCTACAAGTGGGATCACTTTTGCAGGGGTCAAGCCGCCAATGCAATCTGGCAACTGGGGACCACAAGTCCCATCAACCACTGCCACAGCATCACTTCCTGGAGAGCACTACTTAACCGCAGCGTGGTCCCATGTATTTGGGGCCACTTTTGATTCCTTCTGCTAATTGCCAGTAGCACTGCTGGAGTTTGCTACACATGCCAGAAACTCATCAGCCTACTAGTGGGATCACTTTTGCAGGGGTCGAGCCGCTGATGCAATCTGGTTACTGGGGACCACAAGTCCCATCAACCCCTGCCACAGCATCACTTCCTAGAGAGCACTACTTAAGTGCAGCCTGGTGCAGTGTGTTTGGGGCCGCTTTTGATTCCTTCTGCTAATTGCCAGTAGTGCTGCTGGAGTGCGTTACACACGCCAGAAACTCACCAGCCTACCAGTGCATTCACTTTCACAGGGATCAAGCCGCCTGATGTAATCTGGCCACTGGGGACCACAAGTCCCATCAACTCCTGCCACAGCATCAATTGCTGGAGAGCACTACTTAAGCGCAGCGTGGTCCAGTGTGTTTGAGGACGCTTTTGATTCCTTCTGATAACTGCCAGTAGCACTGCTGGAGCGCGCTGCACATGTCAGAAACTCATCAGAGTACTAGTGCGATCTCTATTGCAGGGATCGAGCTGCTGATGCAATCTGGCCACTGGGGACCACGAGTCCCATCAACCCCTGCCACAGCATCATTTGCTGGAGAGCGCTACTTAAGCGCAGCGTGGCCCAGTGTGTTTGGGGACGATTTTGATTCCTTCTGCTATTTGCCAGTAGCACTGCATGAGCGCGCTACACATGCCAGAAACTCACGAGCCTACCAGTGGGATCACATTTGCCGGGGTCGAGCCGCCAATGTAATCTAGCCACTGGGGACCCCAAGTCCCATCAACCCCTGCCACAGCATCACTTGCTGGAGAACGCTACTTAAGCGCAGCGTGGTCTAGTGTGTTTGGGGACACTTTGATTTCTTCTGCTAATTGCCAGTAGCACTGCTGGGGTGCGTTACACATGCCAGAAACTCACCAGCCTACCAGTGGGATCACTTTTGCAGGGGTCGAGCCACCGATGCAATCTGGCCCCTAGGGACCACAAGTCCCATCAACCCCTGTCACAGCATCACTTCCTGGAGAGCACTACTGAAGCGCAGCGTGGTCCAGTGTGTTTGGGGACGCTTTTGATTCCTTCTGCTAATTGCCAGTAGGAGTGCTGGAGCGCGCTACACATGCCAGAAACTCACCAGCCTACCAGTGGGAGTACATTTGCCGGGGTCGAGCTACTTATGTAATCTAGCCACTGGGGACCCAAAGTCCCAACAATCCCTGCCACTGCATCAATTGCTGGAGAGCGCTACTTAAGCGCAGCGTGGTCCAGTGTGTTTGGGGACTCTTTTGATTCCTTCTGCTAATTGACAGTAGCACTGCTGGAGCGCGCTACACATGTCAGAAACTCATAAGACTGCTAGTGGGATCACTTTTGCAGGGGTCGAGCCGCTGATGCAATCTGACCACTGGGGACCACAAGTCCCATCAACCCCTGCCACAGCTTCACTTCCTGGAGAGCACTACTTAAGTGCAGCATGGTCCCATGTTTTTGGGGCCACTTTTGATTCCTTCTGCTAATTGCCAGTAGCGCTGCTGGAGTGCGCTACACATACCAGAAACTCACAAGCCTACCAGTGGGATCACTTTCACAGGGGTCGAGCCCCGATGCAATCTGCCCACTTGAGACCACAAGTCCCATCAACGCCTGTCACAGCATCACTTCCTGGAGAGCACTACTTAAGTGCTGCCTCGTCCAGTGTGTTTGGGGCTGCTTTTGATTCCTTCTGCTAATTGCCAGTAGTGCTCCTGGAGTGCGGTACACGTGCCAGAAACTCACCAGCCTACTAGTGGGATCACTTTTTCAGGGGTCGAGCCGCTGATGCAATCTGGCCACGGGGACCACAAGTCCCATCAACGCCTGTCACAGCATCACTTCCTGGAGAGCACTACTTAAGTGCAGCCTCGTCCAGTGTGTTTGGGGCTGCTTTTGATTCCTTCTGCTAATTGCCAGTAGCACTGCTGGAGCCCGCTACACATGCCAGAAACTCACCAACCTACCAGTGGGATCACCTTCACAGGGGTTGAGCCGCCGATGCAGTCTGGCTGTTGGAGACCACAAGTCGCATCAACCCCTGCCACAGCATCACTTTTTGGACAGCACTACTTAAGCGCAGAATGGTCTTGTGTGTTTGGGGGCGCTTTTGATTTCTTCTGCAAATTGCCAGTAATGCTCCTGGAGCTCAGTATACACGCCAGAAACTCACCAGCCTTCAAGTGGGATCACTTTTGCAGGGGTGGAGCCGCTGATGCAATCTGGCAACTTGGGACCACAAGTCCCATCAACCACTTCCACAGCATCACTTCCTGGAGAGCACTACTTAAGTGCAGAGTGGCCGTGTGTGTTTGGGGCCGCTTTTGATTCCTTCTGTTAATTGCCAGTAGCACTGCTGGAGTTTGCTACACATGCCAGAAACTCATCAGCCTACTAGTGGGATCACTTTTGCAGGGGTCGAGCCGCTGATGCAATCTGGTTACTGGGGACCACAAGTCCCATCAACCCCTGCCACAGCATCACTTCCTAGAGAGCACTACTTAAGTGCAGCCTGGTGCAGTGTGTTTGGGGCCGCTTTTGATTCCTTCTGCTAATTGCCAGTAGTGCTGCTGGAGTGCGTTACACACGCCAGAAACTCACCAGCCTACCAGTGCATTCACTTTCACAGGGGTCAAGCCGCCTGATGTAATCTGGCCACTGGGGACCACAAGTCCCATCAACTCCTGCCACAGCATCAATTGCTGGAGAGCACTACTTAAGCGCAGCGTGGTCCAGTGTGTTTGAGGACGCTTTTGATTCCTTCTGATAACTGCCAGTAGCACTGCTGGAGCGCGCTGCACATGTCAGAAACTCATCAGAGTACTAGTGCGATCTCTATTGCAGGGATCGAGCTGCTGATGCAATCTGGCCACTGGGGACCACGAGTCCCATCAACCCCTGCCACAGCATCATTTGCTGGAGAGCGCTACTTAAGCGCAGCGTGGCCCAGTGTGTTTGGGGACGATTTTGATTCCTTCTGCTATTTGCCAGTAGCACTGCATGAGCGCGCTACACATGCCAGAAACTCACGAGCCTACCAGTGGGATCACATTTGCCGGGGTCGAGCCGCCAATGTAATCTAGCCACTGGGGACCCCAAGTCCCATCAACCCCTGCCACAGCATCACTTGCTGGAGAACGCTACTTAAGCGCAGCGTGGTCTAGTGTGTTTGGGGACACTTTGATTTCTTCTGCTAATTGCCAGTAGCACTGCTGGGGTGCGTTACACATGCCAGAAACTCACCAGCCTACCAGTGGGATCACTTTTGCAGGGGTCGAGCCACCGATGCAATCTGGCCCCTAGGGACCACAAGTCCCATCAACCCCTGTCACAGCATCACTTCCTGGAGAGCACTACTGAAGCGCAGCGTGGTCCAGTGTGTTTGGGGACGCTTTGATTCCTTCTGCTAATTGCCAGTAGGAGTGCTGGAGCGCGCTACACATGCCAGAAACTCACCAGCCTACCAGTGGGAGTACATTTGCCGGGGTCGAGCTACTTATGTAATCTAGCCACTGGGGACCCAAAGTCCCAACAATCCCTGCCACTGCATCAATTGCTGGAGAGCGCTACTTAAGCGCAGCGTGGTCCATTGTGTTTGGGGACTCTTTTGATTCCTTCTGCTAATTGACAGTAGCACTGCTGGAGCGCGCTACACATGTCAGAAACTCATAAGACTGCTAGTGGGATCACTTTTGCAGGGGTCGAGCCGCTGATGCAATCTGGCCACTGGGGATCACAAGTCCCATCAACCCCTGCCACAGCTTCACTTCCTGGAGAGCACTACTTAAGTGCAGCATGGTCCCATGTTTTTGGGGCCACTTTTGATTCCTTCTGCTAATTGCCAGTAGCGCTGCTGGAGTGCGCTACACATACCAGAAACTCACAAGCCTACCAGTGGGATCACTTTCACAGGGGTCGAGCCCCCGATGCAATCTGCCCACTTGAGACCACAAGTCCCATCAACGCCTGTCACAGCATCACTTCCTGGAGAGCACTACTTAAGTGCTGCCTCGTCCAGTGTGTTTGGGGCTGCTTTTGATTCCTTCTGCTAATTGCCAGTAGTGCTCCTGGAGTGCGGTACACGTGCCAGAAACTCACCAGCCTACTAGTGGGATCACTTTTTCAGGGGTCGAGCCGCTGATGCAATCTGGCCACGGGGGACCACAAGTCCCATCAACGCCTGTCACAGCATCACTTCCTGGAGAGCACTACTTAAGTGCAGCCTCGTCCAGTGTGTTTGGGGCTGCTTTTGATTCCTTCTGCTAATTGCCAGTAGCACTGCTGGAGCCCGCTACACATGCCAGAAACTCACCAACCTACCAGTGGGATCACCTTCACAGGGGTTGAGCCGCCGATGCAGTCTGGCTGTTGGAGACCACAAGTCGCATCAACCCCTGCCACAGCATCACTTTTTGGACAGCACTACTTAAGCGCAGAATGGTCTTGTGTGTTTGGGGGCGCTTTTGATTTCTTCTGCAAATTGCCAGTAATGCTCCTGGAGCTCAGTATACACGCCAGAAACTCACCAGCCTGCAAGTGGATCACTTTTGCAGGGGTGGAGCCGCTGATGCAATCTGGCAACTTGGGACCACAAGTCCCATCAACCACTTCCACAGCATCACTTCCTGGAGAGCACTACTTAAGTGCAGAGTGGCCGTGTGTGTTTGGGGCCGCTTTTGATTCCTTCTGTTAATTGCCAGTAGTGCTCCTGGAGTGCGCTACACACACCAGAAACTCACCAACCTACCAGTGGATTCACTTTTACAGGGGTCGAGCCGCCGATGTAATCTGGCCCCTGGGGACCCCAAGTCCCAACAATCCCTGCCACAGCATCTTTTGCTGGAGCGCGCTACACATGCCAGAAACTCACCAGCCTACCAGTGGGATCACATTTGCTGGGGTCGAGCTATCAATGTAATCTAGCCACTGGGGACCCCAAGTCCCAACAATCCCTGCCACTGCATCAATTGCTAGAGAGCGCTACTTAAGCGCAGCGTGGTACAGTGTGTTTGGGGACGCTTTTGATTCCTTCTGCTAATTGCCAGTGGCACTACTGGAGTGCGCTACACATGTCAGAAACTCATCAGACTACTAGTGGGATCACTTTTCCAGGGGTCGAGCCGCTGATGCAATCTGGCCACTGGAGACCACAAGTCCCATCAACCCTGGTCACAGCATCACTTGCTGGAGAGCACTACTTAAGTGCAGCGTGGTCCATGTGTTTGGGGACGCTTTTGATTCCTTCTGCTAATTGCCAGTAGCACTGCTGGAGCGCGCTACACATGCCAGAAACTTGTCAGCCTACTAGTGGGATCGCTTTTGTAGGAGTTGAGCCGCTGATGCAATGTGGCTACTGGGGACCACAAGTCCTATCAACCCCTGCCACATCATCACTTCCTGGAGAGCACTACTTAAGTGCAGCGTGGTCCAGTGTGTTTGGGGCCGCTTTTGATGCCTTCGGCTAATTGCCAGTGGTGCTCCTGGAGTTCCCTACACATGGCAGAAACTAATCAGCCTACTAGTGGGATCACTTTTGCAGTGGTTGAGATGCTGATGCAATGTGGCTACTGGGGACCACAAGTCCCAACCATCCCTGCCACGGCATCACTTCCTGGAGAGCACTACTTAACGGCAGCGTGGTCCCATGTTTTTGGGGCCACTTTTGATTCCTTCTGCTAATTGCCAGTAGCGCTGCTGGAGCGCGCTACACATGCCAGAAACTCATGAGCCTACCAGTTGAATATCTTTCACACAGATCGAACCGCTGATGCAATCTGCCCCTGGAGACCACAAGTCCCATCAACCCCTGCCACAGCATCACTTCCTGGAGAGCACTACTTAAGTGCATCATGGTTCAGTGTGTTTGGGGCCACTTTTGATTCCTTCTGTTAATTGCCTGTAGCTCTGCAGGAACGTGCTACACACGTGAGAAACTCACCAGCCTACCAGTGGGATCACTTTCACAGGGGTCGAGCCGCGGATGTAATCTGGCCACTGGAAACCACAAGTCCCATCAACCCCTGCCCCAACATCACTTCCTGGAGAGCATTACTCAAGAGCAGCGTAGCCCGTGTGTTTGGGGCTGCTTTTGGTTCCTTCTGCTAATTGCCAGTAGCGCTGCCAGAGCGCGCTACACATGCCAGAAACGCACCAGTCTACCAGTGGGATCACTTTCACAGTAGTCGATCCGCTGATGCAATCTGCCCGCTGAAGACCACAAGTCCCATCAACCCCTGCCACAGCATCACTTCCTGGAGAGCTCTACTTAAACGCAGCATGGTCCCATGTGTTTGTGGGCACTTTTGATTCCTTCTGCTAATTGCCAGTAGTGCTCCTGGAGCACCCTGCACACACCAGAAACTCACCAGCCTACCAGTGGGATTACTTTCACAGGGGTCGAGCCGCTGATGTAATCTGGCCACTGTGGACCACAAGTCCCATCAACCCTGGTCACAGCATCACTTGCTGGAGAGCACTACTTAAGTGCAGCATGGTCCCATGTGTTTGGGGACGCCTTTGATTCCTTCTGCTAATTGCCAGTAGCACTGCTGGAGTGCGCTACACATGCCAGAAACTTGTCAGCCTACTAGTGGGATCGCTTTTGTAGGGGTTGAGCCGCTGATGCAATGTGGGCACTGGGGACCACAAGTCCCATCAACCCCTGCCACAGCATCACTTCCTGGAGAGCACTACTTAAGCGCAGCGTGGTCCCATGTGTTTGGGGCCACTTTTGATTCCTTCTGCTAATTGCCAGTAGCGCTGCTGGAGCGCGCTACACATGCCAGAAACTCACCAGCCTACCAGTGGGATCACTTTCACAGGATCGAGCCACCAATGTATTCTGGCCACTGGAGACCACAAGTCCCATCAACCCCTGTCACAGCATCACTTCCTGGAGAGCACTACTTAAGTGCATCATGGTTCAGTGTGTTTGGGGCCACTTTTGATTCCTTCTGCTAATTGCCAGTAGCACTGCAGGAGTGTGTGTTGTGGGCTGGCCCCACGGGTTCAGGAGACATAGCAGACGTAGCCAAGTTGAGTTTCTTGTAGTTTAATAAGTCCATAGGAAGTATCTACAGTAAGCCCCACCAGGAGCAGCCTGCTAGCTGCTCAGCCCATCTTCCAACTGACAACACTCACACCAGGCACCCAAGCATTGCACTCATGTCAATCATGCCAACATTCTACACGAAACACTCACACTGGCTGAGCAGCTAGGGACAAGGTGAAAGGGAACATTACAGCATAACATGAGAATACTACATATCCTCTCCCTTTTATATTGAAAAAATAAATAGAACCACATTAAAATGAAAACAACTATACACAGCAATGTACAAAAGATGAAAACAGTCCATAAACCCTGGGATGAATGGTAAAACCACACCACGAGAGAGAAAACCGACAAACATAGGAGGCAAGGAGAATGAAAGGATAAAACACACCAACACCATCCTCCTCCTATAATAGAGAACAAAAAGCGAAAAAGTAAATAGTGTTCACAGATACCAAGTAAGCAACAACCACATTGAAAGTAAAGGGGGAAACGTACCCCAAGACTAAAAGACTATGGGTGGACGACACCCAAGGAAGTACTCTTCAAGTAAAGAGACTGTGCGGAAGGGAACCAAGACCCAACACGCCACCCCTCATGTGAGGGACTTATGCTAAAAGCAGGGTAACAACTAGGGTAGTATGGGACTAACACCCAAGAACAAATGCAGCACAAGAAAACAACACACGTGCAGCATAGTGTGGCAAACTAACACACACTATAGCAAAGTGAGGCGCAGTGCGGCTTACAGACTAAACACAGCATGGTGATGCGCAGGGCGGTTTACACACTGAACACAACAAGGTGAGGCGCAGGGCGACTTGCACACAAAAACTACAACATGACATTAAAACGTGTAAGTGGGACTAACACCCAAAAACACACACCCAAAAGAAAGGATGTACATCAAACCCACATAGTGTAAGGGTTGACGTAAAAAGAGAGTTGTCCAACAACATGGATTCTAACAACCAGTGTCATATGGGACTAACACCCAAAGACATGTACAGCACGAGAAAACAACACAGGTGCAGCACGGTGTGGCACACGCACACAATACGCCGATGTGAAGCACAGGGTGACTTACACACAAAATGACGACGTAAAAGCACAGGGTGAGGCGCAGGGCGACTTACACACAACATGACGCAAAACGTGGTGGTGGGACTAACACCCCAAAACACACCCGAAATGTGACAATGTATCCAAAATACGTTAATGGGGAAAACACCCCATACCCCAAACTGCGTAAGGGTTAAGAAAAGTGCAGAGAGACAAATGACGTGAAAATGGGGCTAAAAACCAAACGTAACTGGGGAACAAAACCCTTAAGCCACCCCTCATGTAAGGGTACAGAGGCTTAGCAAATACTGTAACCAGAACGTAAAGAGGCGAAATGGGACTAGGACCCACTCCCATCCCTTAGGCAGAGATACGATGTCAGAAAGAAGAACGTGAGAGATCTGATGCCAACAAAACATGTACTTGTGAAATGCAAAACAACAATGTTAGCAAACAGCAATAACAAGTCACACTGTAAACTCATGGGTTTCTTTTTCCTGTGAAAGAAGACATTTTAGCGTTAAATCTTGTAGACATGCACCACAAACTTGTATTTCAAAAATGTCAATGGTGTGCCTGTCACCGCGATTCTGTAAGACAGGCGGTCGAAGTAACCAACAGCAGAGAAAATGGCTCCAAGAAACATGAGGCAGAAAAGTTCCAAGATGCACAGAAGACGCCCACTGAAGGTCGAAGGGCACTGGGGCTTGTAAGGAAATAAGGACTCGCCACTCAAATTGCCGGCAAGGTCCAGTATCCTCTGAACTCTAAACAAAGTCCAAACCTAGAGTCTGCCAGGAAGTCAATTCCGGCCAGGACGACGGTTGCGTTGCTGAGATAACCAAGAGGCAAGAAACGATCTCCAATTCGCGACGATGGTGCTGAGTTTAACTTTATTTCACGAACAGACGTGGTTGGCAAGGAACATGGGTGGAGCACACTACCGTCCATATCATTCTGTGTAAACTGCCTGCAGCCTCCAACCCAAAGATGGCGGCACATTGAGCATGCCAGTACAGGGTGGCTCACGGCGTGTGCATGCGCACAAAGATGCAGTGCAGTGAGGCTTGAAGATAACAATGGCAGGCACGTCACAGAAGAAGAAATCCAGACGTGGAGGAGGTAAGACGCACGCATAGGCAACGACACGCGCCTGATTTTTAAATCACAACACAGCGGTTGAACTGCCAAAAGTCAATGGGCCTCCCCAGAGCAATTTAATTAAAATGTGTATACTCACAAAAAGTCAAGCAACAGCCAACGTAGATGGGTAGGTCTCGCATAGACACTTGTAAAGATTTGATAAATGTACACCCAGCAACGTGAAGTTGTAGGCTTCCTTCAGGTCCGACGTTGACAGAGGCACTGTCAGAAGCAATTTCCAATGTCTATGAAAAAGTCATTGTGAAAAGCAGTAGAACCAGGAACGCCCATAAAGCAAATTGTGATGCCATAGGCAAATTTACTTGAGTCAGAAATAACACTCGATGGTTGTTACCATAAGGTCCATTAAATGTGAAGTTGTAGAGTGTAACACCTCTGGGCTGGCGCACACATGCAGATAACAGTGACAGCAAACAGTTGAAAGGCTGTTGTTCCTTACTTCGCTTAAATTCGCAGTTTCATTAGAGACATGAGAAATAGGACAGCACGCTTGGGCTGGGCCTGTCCGGTGTATGGACACTGGTGGGGATACGAGGCGTGCTGTTCCAGTTACTTTTTTTAATGAGTTTCTTGTTGCTTCTTTCCAACATCTTGACTACTTTGACAATATCTTCTTTTGTTGAGGACGTAGAACGAGGGTAAGTCACCAGATCTTCGCCATAATGTAGTGGGCTGGCCCCACGTGTTCAGGAGACATAGCAGACGTAGCCGAGCTGTGTTTCTTGTAGTTTAATAAGTCCATAGGAAGTATCTACAGTAAGCCCCACCAGGAGTAGCCTGCCAGCTGCTCAGCCCATCTTCCATCTTCCAACTGACAACACTCACACCAGGCACCCAAGCATTCCACTCATGTCAATCACGCCAACATTCTACACGGAACACTAACACTGGCTGAGCAGCTAGGGACAAGGTGAAAGGGAACATTACAGCATAACATGAGAATACTACAGTGTGCTACACATGCGAGATACTCACCAGCCTACCAGTGGGATCACTTTCACAGTAGTCGATCCGCTGATGCAGTCTGCCCGCTGAAGACCACAAGTCCCATCAACCCCTGCCACAGCATCACTACCTGGAGAGCTCTACTTAAGCGCAGCATGGTTCCATGTGTTTGGGGGCACGTTTGATTCCTTCTGCTAATTGCCAGTAGTGCTCCTGGAGCGCCCTACACACACCAGAAACTCACCAACCTACAAGTGGGATCACTTTTGCAGGGGTCGAGCCGCCGATGCAATCTGGCAACTGGGGACCACAAGTCCCATCAACCACTGCCACAGCATCACTTCCTGGAGAGCACTGCTTAACCGCAGCGTGGTCCCATGTATTTGGGGCCACTTTTGATTCCTTCTGCTAATTGCCAGTAGCGCTGCTGGAGCGCGCTACACATGCCAGAAACTCACCAGCCTACCAGTAGGATCACTTTCACAGGATCGAGCCGCCGATGTATTCTGGCCACTGGAGACCACAAGTCCCATCAACCCCTGTCACAGCATCACTTCGTGGAGAGCACTACTTAAGTGCAGCGTGGTCCAGTGTGTTTGGGGCCGCTTTTGATGCCTTCTGCTAATTGCCAGTGGTGCTCCTGGAGTTTCTAACACATGCCTGAAACGCATGAGCCTACCAGTTGAATCACTTTCACACAGGTCGAGCCGCCGATGCAATCTGCCCCTGGAGACCACAAGTCCCATCAGCCCCTGCCACAGCATCACTTCCTGGAGAGCACTACTTAACCGCAGCGCGGTCCCATGTTTTTGGGGCCACTTTTGATTCCTTCTGCTAATTCCCAGTAGCGCTGCTGGAGCGCGCTACACATGCCAGAAACTCATGAGCCTACCAGTTGAATCACTTTCACACATGTCGAGCCGCCGATGCAATCTGCACCTGGAGACCACAAGTCCCATCAGCCCCTGCCACAGCATCACTTCCTGGAGGTCACTACTTAAGTGCATCATGGTTCAGTGTGTTTGGGGCCACTTTTGATTCCTTCTGCTAATTGCCAGGAGCGCTGCAGGAGTGTGCTACACACGCGAGATACTCACCAGCCTACCAGTGGGATCACTTTCACAGGGGTCGAGCCGCGGATGCAATCTGCCCGCTGAAGACCACAAGTCCCATCAACCCCTGCCACAGCATCACTTCCTGGAGAGCTCTACTTAAGCGCATTATGGTCCCATGTGTTTGGGAGCACTTTTGATTCCTTCTGCTACTTGCCAGTAGTGCTCCTGGAGCGCCCTACACACACCAGAAACTCACCAACCTACAAGTGGGATCACTTTTGCAGGGGTCGAGCCGCCGATGCAATCTGGCAACTGGGGACCACAGGTCCCATCAACCACTGCCACAGCATCACTTCCTGGAGAGCACTGCTTAACCGCAGCGTGGTCCCATGTATTTGGGGCCACTTTTGATTCCTTCTGCTATTCGCCAGTAGCGCTGCTGGAGTTCGCTTCACATGCCAGAAACTCACAAGCCTACTAGTGGGATCACTTTTGCAGGGGTCAAGCCGCTGATGCAATCTGGCCATTGGGGACCACAAATCCCATCAACCCCTGCCACAGCATCATTTGCTGGATGTAGGAAGCTGGCTCTGTACATACTATACCAAAGTGAGGTATAGTGTGCACAGAGTCCAGTGGAACCCCAAAGGTAGGCAGAGGTAAAGTTAGATAGAACCTTACTCTCTATTTGTGGTAGTGTGGTCGAGCAGTAAGGCAGTATCAGAGGACAGTGTTAAGCATTTGTTGTACACACTCAGTCAGCAAATGAATTCACACACTCAAAGACTGAACTTCAGACCAATTGTTTTTGTATACAAATATTCTTTTAGTTATTTTATATTCTAGAACCAAGCAAGCCTTGCACAGGTAAGCAATAAGAACTTTACAGTAGTAATGCAATTGAAATACAGTTTGAATGATAATTGTATATGCACTTTGATTTAATTTACAGTATGGATGCAGAGAAATGCAATACTTAGTAAATGCAGTACATAGACTTGAATAGGCTTTTTAGTAAAATAGCAGGTAAGTAACTTTTGAGATTACTAGGCTTACACAGAGTAGTATACCTAGATACTACTCTGGGACATTTCCTGAAAACAGGTAAGTAAAATCGTTTTTGTTAGATTATGCAATTTTAAAGAATTTCTTTAGTTTCTCAAACTCCACACATAAACTTTTCACAGAAAAACAGTCAATGTTATCTTATGGATGAAAATAGTGTTATCGGATTTGAGGTAAGTATTTGGTAGTGGGAGTTGAGGTTCTGGGGGTAGACTCAGGGGTCCCCCAGGGTCAAGGATGCACTCTAGTTACACCCTCAGCGGCACTAGGGCGGCCGGGTGCAGAGTGCTGAGGCCCAATGCTATCCAATGGGGGGTAGGGGGCTTCCGGTTGGTGGCTGCTGGCAAGCAGGCCACTAGGTTGTGGGAGCAAAGCTCCTGGACTTTAGCTCAGGGCAAATGGGGAAACAAAGTAGCACCAAAGGTGCACCCTCAGCGGCACTAGGGCGGCCGGGTGCAGGGTGCTGTTTCCACGTCGGGCGCCCTGTTGTTTTCAATGAGGAACCTCCGATTTACAAAGGCACTGCAGGCTCGGGGACGAAGGTCTTCTGGGTGCGACCACCACTTCGAGAGGTAAGTTGGGAAGTTAGGGGTTGGTTAGGCACCGTCGGTTTGGGCACACAAGGCCGTGTGGCGTCTGGTGCAGGGGTGCCTTTTGGGGTCGGATCTTCTTACCAGCTCCTGGTCGCGGTTAAGGGGGCCTTCTGGATGTAGGCTGCAGGCGTCGGCTGGAGGCTTGAGGCAGGTCGGGGGTCACCGGGTCTTGGGTCAGGATCGCCGGGGTGACCTCCTTGTGGTGTTTGCCCACTCGAGCTCGGGCCGTGGACGGCGTTTGCAGAGTGGGACGGATCCGCGGTGTCCGGCCGGAGCCAGAGGTTGCAGATGAACAAATCCGGTGTTCACGGGAGACAAAGTCTTCGTGTTTGAAGGCAGGCAGGTCCTTTGGGGTTTTCGAGGTTGCTGGCTGCAGGACACACCAGGATTTTGCAGGAGCAGGTTCGAGGTGGAGACAGGCCGGTAGGGCTGGGGCGAGGTCAGTGGGCGTCTTTCTCTTGTTAGCTTCAGCACGTCTGTTCGGTCCTTCTTCTTTTCTTGTTGCAGGTTCTTGTCTGAGTAAGCAAGGTTCAGGGGTGCCCCTAAATACTAGATTTAGAGACGTTACAGGTAGGTAAAAGGCAGGGACCAATGGGTCCCTTCCCGGGGTGGGTACACCCCCTATTATGCCACCCTCCAGTGGGAGGGGGGCATGAGCCTGTCCCTGGTTGGCTGAGTCCCCCCATCTTCAAGATGGCGTGGACTGAGAGTTGTGCTTCACCTCGCCTCCCCCATCTGAGGGGTGGAGTTGGCAGAGGTGGGCACACCTCTCTTCCTCACTTGTTTTTCCCGCCGGTTCTCCCGCCCAAAGTGGGGTCAGAACCAGTGGGGACCAGTTGCTGAGAGCAGCAAGTGGCCTGGGGAAGCTCACAAAGGCGGCAAGCCTTTGAAGCTTCCCCTTTGTGAACCCTGCCCATCCTGGGGGAGGAGTCTTGGCACCTCGTCCTAGGCCCCAGAGAGCAGCAGGCTCACGACCCAGGGGTCCAGAAACATGTCTGGTGATCGCAGCTGAAAGCAGCCACTCAGCCTGGACAGTAGTGGTAGGTTAGGTTTCAGGGGGCATCTCTAAGATGCCCTCTGTGTGCATTTTTCATTAAATCCCACACTGGCATCAGTGTGGGTTTAATGGGCTGAGAAGTTTGATACCAAACTTCTCAGTTTTCAGTGTAGCCATTATGGTGCTGTGGAGTTCGTAATGACAAGCTCCCAGCACCATATACTCTTAATGGCAGCACTGCACTTGCAATGTCTAAGAATGGACTTAGACACTGTAGGGGTACAGGGCTCATGTACCTGTACCCTCACCACTGGCATAGGGCACCCAGCTAGAGGTGTGACTGATCTATGCCAGGGCAGTGGATTGTAGGCATGGCACACAGGGATGTGTGCCATGTCCACTCTTCACTTTGTTCTGCACCAAAACACGCAGCCTGCAAAGGCAGTGTATGTGTGTAAAGGTACAGGGCCTCTAAGGGTGGCACAATAAGTGCTGCAGCCCTTAAGAGGTCTTCCCTGGTCACAGTGCCCTGGGTACCTGTGGTACCAATTACCAGGGGCTGACCTGTGGCCAGAGATGCCAATTGGGTTCGTTTTGGGGAAAGAGCACAGGCCCTGGGAACCTGATTGGCAGGGACCCAGGGCACATCAAGTGAAAGTGCATCAGTAGTCTGGCAAAAAGTGGGGTGGGTTACTGCAACAGAAACCCACTTTCCTACACTGGAGAGCACTACTTAAGTGCAGCGTGGTCCCATGTGTTTGGGGGTGCTTTTGATTTCTTCTGCTAATTGCCAGTAATGCTCCTGGAGTGCGGTACACATGCCAGAAACTCATCAGCCTACTAGTGGGATCACTTTTGCAGGGGTCGAGCCGCTGATGCAATCTGGCTACTGGGGACCATGAGTCCCAACAACCCCTGCCACAGCATCACTTGCTGCAGAGCGCTACTTAAGCGCAGCGTGGTCCAGTGTGTTTGGGGACGTTTTTGATTCCTTCTGCTAATTACCAGTAGCACTGCTGGAGCACGCTACACATGCCAGAAACTCACCAGCCTACCAGTGGGATCATATTTGCCGGGGTCAAGCCGCTAATGTAATCTGGCCACTGGGGACCCCAAGTCCCAACAATCCCTGCCACAGTATCAATTGCTGGAGAGCGCTACTTAAGCGCAGCGTGGTCCAGTGTGTTTGGGGACGCTTTTGATTCCATCTGATAACTGCCAGTAGCACTGCTGGAGCTCTCTGCACATATCAGAAACTCATCAGAGTGCTAGTGCGATCACTTTTGCATTGGTCGATCCGCTGATGCAATCTGGCCACTGAGGACCACAAGTCCCATCAACCCCTGCCACAGCATCACTTGCTGGAGAGCGCTACTTAAGCGCAGTGTGGTCCAGTGTGTTTGGGGACGCTTTTGATTCCTTCTGCTCTTTCCCAGTAGCACTGCTGGAGCGCGCTACACATGCCAGAAACTCACAAGCCTAACAGTGGGGTCACATTTGCCGGGGTCGAGCAGCCGATGTAATCTAGCCCCTGGGGACCCCAAGTCCCATCAACCCCTGCCAGAGCATCACTTGCTGGAGAGCGCTACTTAAGCGCAGTGTGGTCTTGTGTGTTTGGGGACACTTTTGATTCCTTCTGCTAATTGCCAGTAGCACTGCTGGAGCACGCTACACATGCCAAAAACTCACCAGCCTACCAGTGGGAGTACATTTGCCGGGGTCGAGCTACTGATGTAATCTAGCCACTGGGGGCCCCAAGTCCCAACAATCCATACCACTGCATCAATTGCTGGAGAACGCTACTTAGGTGCAGCGTAGTCCAGTGTGTTTGGGCACACTTTGATTCCTTCTGCTAATTGCCAGTAGTGCTCCTGGAGCGCCCTACAGACGCCAGAAACTCACCAGCCTACAAGTGGGATCACTTTTGCAGGGGTCGAGCCGCCGATGCAATCTGGCAACTGGGGACCACAAGTCCCATCAGCCACTGCCACAACATCACTTCCTGGAGAGCACTGCTTAACCGCAGCGTGGTCCCATGTATTTGGGGCCACTTTTGATTCCTTCTGCTAATTGCCAGTAGCGCTGCTGGAGTTCGCTACACATGCCAGAGACTCACAAGCCTACTAGTGGGATCACTTTTGCAGGGGTCAAGCCGCTGATGCAATCTGGCCATTGGGGACCACAAGTCCCATCAACCACTGCCACAGCATCATTTGCTGGATGTAGGAAGCTGGCTCTGTATATACTATACCAAAGTGAGGTATAGTGTGCACAGAGTCCAGTGGAACCCGAAAGATAGGCAGAGGTAAAGTTAGATAGAACCTTACTCTCTATTTGTGGTAGTGTGGTCGAGCAGTAAGGCAGTATCAGAGGACAGTGTTAAGCATTTGTTGTACACACTCAGTCAGCAAATGAATTCACACACTCAAAGACTGAACTTCAGACCAATTGTTTTTGTATACAAATATTCTTTTAGTTATTTTATATTCTAGAACCAAGCAAGCCTTGCACAGGTAAGCAATAAGTACTTTACAGTAGTAATGCAATTGAAATACAGTTTGAATGATAATTGTATATGCACTTTGATTTGATTTACAGTATGGATGCAGAGAAATGCAATACTTAGTAAATGCAGTACATAGACTTGAATAGGCTTTTTAGTAAAATAGCAGGTAAGTAACTTTTGAGATTACTAGGCTTACACAGAGTAGTATACCTAGATACTACTCTGGGACATTTCCTGAAAACAGGTAAGTAAAATCGTTTTTGTTAGATTATGCAATTTTAAAGAATTTCTTTAGTTTCTCAAACTCCACACATAAACTTTTCACAGAAAAACAGTCAATGTTATCTTATGGATGAAAATAGTGTTATCGGTTTTGAGGAAAGTATTTGGTAGTGGGAGTTGAGGTTCTGGGGGTAGACTCAGGGGTCCCCCAGGGTCAAGGATGCACTCTAGTTACACCCTCAGCGGCACTAGGGCGGCCGGGTGCAGAGTGCTGAGGCCCAATGCTATCCAATGGGGGGTAGGGGGCTTCCGGTTGGTGGCTGCTGGCAAGCAGGCCACTAGGTTGTGGGAGCAAAGCTCCTGGACTTTAGCTCAGGGCAAATGGGGAAACAAAGTAGCACCAAAGGTGCACCCTCAGCGACACTAGGGCGGCCGGGTGCAGGGTGCTGTTTCCACGTCGGGCGCCCTGTTGTTTTCAATGAGGAACCTCCGATTTACAAAGGCACTGCAGGCTCGGGGACGAAGGTCTTCTGGGTGCGACCACCACTTCGAGAGGTAAGTTGGGAAGTTAGGGGTTGGTTAGGCACCGTCGGTTTGGGCACACAAGGCCGTGGGGCGTCTGGTGCAGGGGTGCCTTTTGGGGTCGGATCTTCTTACCAGCTCCTGGTCGCGGTTAAGGGGGCCTTCTGGATGTAGGCTGTAGGCGTCGGCTGGAGGCTTGAGGCAGGTCAGGGGTCGCCGGATCTTGGGTCAGGATCGCCGGGGTGACCTCCTCGTGGTGTTTGCCCACTCGAGCTCGGGCCGTGAACGGCGGGTGTAGAGTGGGACGGATCCGCGGTGTCCGGCCGGAGCCAGAGGTTGCAGATGAACAAATCCGGTGTTCACTGGAGACAAAGTCTTCTTGTTTGAAGGCAGGCAGGTCCTTTGGGGTTTTCGAGGTTGCTGGCTGCAGGACACACCAGGATTTTGCAGGAGCAGGTTCGAGGTGGAGACAGGCCGGTAGGGCTGGGGCGAAGTCAGTGGGCGTCTTTCTCTTGTTAGCTTCAGCACATCTGTTCGGTCCTTCTTCTTCTTTTCTTGTTGCAGGTTCTTGTCTGAGTAAGCAAGGTTCAGGGGTGCCCCTAAATACTAGATTTAGAGACGTTACAGGTAGGTAAAAGGCAGGGACCAATGGGTCCCTTCCTGGGGTGGGTACACCCCCTATTATGCCACCCTCCAGTGGGAGGGGGGCATGAGCCTGTCCCTGGTTGGCTGAGTCCCCCCATCTTCAAGATGGCGTGGACTGAGAGTTGTGCTTCACCTCGCCTCCCCCATCTGAGGGGTGGAGTTGGCAGAGGTGGGCACACCTCTCTTCCTCACTTGTTTTTCCTGCCGGTTCTCCCGCCCAAAGTGGGGGTCAGAACCAGTGGGGACCAGTTGCTGAGAGCAGCAAGTGGCCTGGGGAAGCTCACAAAGGTGGCAAGCCTTTGAAGCTTCCCCTTTGTGAACCCTGCCCATCCTGGGGGAGGAGTCTTGGCACCTCGTCCTAGGCCCCAGAGAGCAGCAGGCTCACGACCCAGGGGTCCAGAAACATGTCTGGTGATGGCAGCTGAAAGCAGCCACTCAGCCTGGACAGTAGTGGTAGGTTAGGTTTCAGGGGGCATCTCTAAGATGCCCTCTGTGTGCATTTTTCATTAAATCCCACACTGGCATCAGTGTGGGTTTAATGGGCTGAGAAGTTTGATACCAAACTTCTCAGTTTTCACTGTAGCCATTATAGTGCTGTGGAGTTCGTAATGACAAGCTCCCAGCACCATATACTCTTAATGGCAGCACTGCACTTACAATGTCTAAGAATGGACTTAGACACTGTAGGGAGTACAGGGCTCATGTACCTGTACCCTCACCACTGGCATAGGGCACCCAGCTAGAGGGGTGACTGATCTATGCCAGGGCAGTGGATTGTAGGCATGGCACACAGGGATGTGTGCCATGTCCACTCTTCACTTTGTTCTGCACCAAAACACGCAGCCTGCAAAGGCAGTGTATGTGTGTAAAGGTACAGGGCCTCTAAGGGTGGCACAATAAGTGCTGCAGCCCTTAGAGGTCTTCCCTGGTCACAGTGCCCTGGGTACCTGTGGTACCAATTACCAGGGGCTGACCTGTGGCCAGAGATGCCAATTGGGTTCGTTTTGGGGAAAGAACACAGGCCCTGGGAACCCAGAGCACATCAAGTGAAAGTGCATCAGTAGTCTGGCAAACAGTGGGGTGGGTTACTGCAACAGAAACCCACTTTCCTACACTGAAGAGCACTACTTAAGTGCAGCGTGGTCCCATGTGTTTGGGGGTGCTTTTGATTTCTTCTGCTAATTGCCAGTAATGCTCCTGGAGTGCGGTACACATGCCAGAAACTCATCAGCCTACTAGTGGGATCACTTTTGCAGGGGTCGAGCCGCTGATGCAGTCTGGCTACTGGGGACCCTGAGTCCCATCAACCCCTGCCACAGCATCACTTGCTGCAGAGCGCTACTTAAGCGCAGCGTGGTCCAGTGTGTTTGGGGACGTTTTTGATTCCTTCTGCTAATTACCAGTAGCACTGCTGGAGCACGCTACACATGCCAGAAACTCACCAGCCTACCAGTGGGATCATATTTGCCGGGGTCAAGCCGCCAATGTAATCTGGCCACTGGGGACCCCAAGTCCCACCAATCCCTGCCACAGTATCAATTGCTGGAGAGCGCTACTTAAGCGCAGCGTGGTCCAGTGTGTTTGGGGACGCTTTTGATTCCATCTGATAACTGCCAGTAGCACTGCTGGAGCTCGCTGCACATATCAGAAACTCATCAGAGTGCTAGTGCGATCACTTTTGCATTGGTCGATCCGCTGATGCAATCTGGCCACTGAGGACCACAAGTCCCATCAACCCCTGCCACAGCATCACTTGCTGGAGAGCGCTACTTAAGCGCAGTGTGGTCCAGTGTGTTTGGGGACGCTTTTGATTCCTTCTGCTCTTTCCCAGTAGCACTGCTGGAGCGTGCTACACATGCCAGAAACTCACAAGCCTACCAGTGGGGTCACATTTGCCGGGGTCGAGCAGCCGATGTAATCTAGCCCCTGGGGACCCCAAGTCCCATCAACCCCTGCCAGAGCATCACTTGCTGGAGAGCGCTACTTAAGCGCAGCGTGGTCTAGTGTGTTTGGGGACACTTTGATTCCTTCTGCTAATTGCCAGTAGCACTGCTGGAGTGCGCTACACATGCCAGAAACTCACCAGCCTATCATGGGGATCACTTTTGCAGGGGTCGAGCCACCGATGCAATCTGGCCCCTGGGGACCACAAGTCCCATCAACCCCTGCCACAGCATCACTTCCTGGAGAGCGTACTTAAGCGCAGCGTGGTCTAGTGTGTTTGGGGACACTTTGATTTCCTCTGCTAACCGCTACACTAGCACGGCTGGAGTGTGCTACACATGCCAGAAACTCACCAGCCTACCAGTGGGATCACTTTTGCAGAGGTCGAGCCACCGATGCAATCTGGCCCCTGTGGACCACAAGTCCCATCAACCCCTGTCACAGCATCACTTCCTGGAGAGCACTACTTAAGTGCAGCATGGTCCAGTGTGTTTGGGGCCGCTTTTGATTCCTTCTGCTAGTTGCCAGTAGTGCTCCTGGAGTGCGCTACACGCGCAAGAAACTCACCAGCCTACCAGTGGATTCACTTTCACAGAGGTCGAGCCGCCGATGTAATCTGGCCACTGGGGACCCAGAGTCCCAAAAATCCCCGCCACAGCATCACTTTCTGGAGAGCGCTACTTAAGGGCAGCGTGGTCCAGTGTGTTTGGGGACGCTTTTGATTCCTTCTGATAATTGCCAGTAGCACTGCTGGAGCACGCTACACATGCCAAAAACTCACCAGCCTACCAGTGGGAGTACATTTTCCGGGGTCGAGCTACTGATGTAATCTAGCCACTGGGGGCCCCAAGTCCCAACAATCCCTACCACTGCATCAATTGCTGGAGAACGCTACTTAGGTGCAGCGTAGTCCAGTGTGTTTGGGCACACTTTGATTCCTTCTGCTAATTGCCAGTAGCACTGCTGGAGTGCGCTACACATGCCCGAAACTCACCAGCCTACCAGTGGGATCACTTTTGAAGGGGTCGAGCCACCGATGCAATCTGGCCCCTGGGGACCACAAGTCCCATCAACCCATGCCACAGCGTCTCTTGCTGGAGAGCGCTATTTAAGCGCAGCGTGGTCCCGTGTGTTTGGGGTTGCTTTTGATTCCTTCTGCTAATTGCCAGTAGTGCTCCTGGAGCGCCCTACAGACGCCAGAAACTCATCAGCCTACTAGTGGGATCACTTTTGCAGGGGTCGAGCCGCTGATGCAATCTGGCTACTGGGGACCATGAGTCCCATCAACCCCTGCCACAGCATCACTTGCTGCAGAGCGCTACTTAAGCGCAGCGTGGTCCAGTGTGTTTGGGGACGTTTTTGATTCCTTCTGCTAATTACCAGTAGCACTGCTGGAGCACGCTACACATGCCAGAAACTCACCCGCCTACCAGTGGGATCATATTTGCCGGGGTCAAGCTGCCAATGTAATCTGGCCACTGGGGACCCCAAGTCCCAACAATCCCTGCCACAGTATCAATTGCTGGAGAGCGCTACTTAAGCGCAGCGTGGTCCAGTGTGTTTGGGGACGCTTTTGATTCCATCTGATAACTGCCAGTAGCACTGCTGGAGCTCGCTGCACATATCAGAAACTCATCAGAGTGCTAGTGCGATCACTTTTGCATTGGTCGATCCGCTGATGCAATCTGGCCACTGAGGACCACAAGTCCCATCAACCCCTGCCACAGCATCACTTGCTGGAGAGCGCTACTTAAACGCAGTGTGGTCCAGTGTGTTTGGGGACGCTTTTGATTCCTTCTGCTCTTTCCCAGTAGCACTGCTGGAGCGCGCTACACATGCCCGAAACTCACCAGCCTACCAGTGGGATCACTTTTGAAGGGGTCGAGCCACCGATGCAATCTTGCCCCTGGGGACCACAAGTCCCATCAACCCATGCCACAGCGTCTCTTCCTGGAGAGCGCTATTTAAGCGCAGCGTGGTCCCGTGTGTTTGGGGTTGCTTTTGATTCCTTCTGCTAATTGCCAGTAGTGCTCCTGGAGCGCCCTACAGACGCCAGAAACTCACCAGCCTACAAGTGGGATCACTTTTGCAGGGGTCGAGCCGCCGATGCAATCTGGCAACTGGGGACCACAAGTCCCATCAGCCACTGCCACAACATCACTTCCTGGAGAGCACTGCTTAACCGCAGCGTGGTCCCATGTATTTGGGGCCACTTTTGATTCCTTCTGCTAATTGCCAGTAGCGCTGCTGGAGTTCGCTACACATGCCAGAGACTCACAAGCCTACTAGTGGGATCACTTTTGCAGGGGTCAAGCCGCTGATGCAATCTGGCCATTGGGGACCACAAGTCTCATCAACCCCTGCCACAGCATCATTTGCTGGATGTAGGAAGCTGGCTCTGTATATACTATACCAAAGTGAGGTATAGTGTGCACAGAGTCCAGTGGAACCCCAAAGGTAGGCGTAGGTAAAGTTAGATAGAACCTTACTCTCTATTTGTGGTAGTGTGGTCGAGCAGTAAGGCAGTATCAGAGGACAGTGTTAAGCATTTGTTGTACACACTCAGTCAGCAAATGAATTCACACACTCAAAGACTGAACTTCAGACCAATTGTTTTTGTATAAAAATATTCTTTTAGTTATTTTATTTTCTAGAACCAAGCAAGCCTTGCACAGGTAAGCAATAAGTACTTTACAGTAGTAATGCAATTGAAATACAGTTTGAATGATAATTGTATATGCACTTTGATTTGATTTACAGTATGGATGCAGAGAAATGCAATACTTAGTAAATGCAGGACATAGACTTCAATAGGCTTTTTAGTAAAATAGCAGGTAAGTAACTTTTGAGATTACTAGGCTTACACAGAGTAGTATACCTAGATACTACTCTGGGACATTTCCTGAAAACAGGTAAGTAAAATCGTTTTTGTTAGATTATGCAATTTTAAAGAATTTCTTTAGTTTCTCAAACTCCACACATAAACTTTTCACAGAAAAACAGTCAATGTTATCCTATGGAGGAAAATAGTGTTATCGGTTTTGAGGTAAGTATTTGGTAGTGGGAGTTGAGGTTCTGGGGGTAGACTCAGGGGTCCCCCAGGGTCAAGGATGCACTCTAGTTACACCCTCAGCGGCACTAGGGCGGCCGGGTGCAGAGTGCTGAGGCCCAATGCTATCAAATGGGGGATAGGGGGCCTCCGGTTGGTGGCTGCTGGCAAGCAGGCCACTAGGTTGTGGGAGCAAAGCTCCTGGACTTTAGCTCAGGGCAAATGGGGAAACAAAGTAGCACCAAAGGTGCACACTCAGCGGCACTAGGGCGGCCGGGTGCAGGGTGCTGTTTCCACGTTGGGCGCCCTGTTGTTTTCAATGAGGAACCTCCGGTTTACAAAGGCACTGCAGGCTCGGGGACGAAGGTCTTCTGGGTGCGACCACCACTTCGAGAGGTAAGTTGGGAAGTTAGGGGTTGGTTAGGCACCATCGGTTTGGGCACACAAGGCCGTTGGGCGTCTGGTGCAGGGGTGCCTTTTGGGGTCGGATCTTCTTACCAGCTCCTGGTCACGGTTTATTTATTTATTTGAAGAGTTTTATATAGCGCTGGCTAGACCCGGAGGTATCAGAGCGCTTTACATGAGAACAGTTGTACAGAGTTACATCAGTTACCATAACATAAAATAAGACAGATACGAGTCACTTGGAGCAAGAGGGTGGGGGGGAATAGAGATAAGGGAGTAGGAAAAAAAGAAACAGAACAAAGTCAGGCAGGGCTGGAAGGGGAAGGCAGCCACAGGATCACAGAGGGAGGAGGCGGGGGAGGGAAAGGAAAACAAAAACAAAACGCAGCGGAGAGACGAGGAAGAACTATGTCCAATGTCCGGCTGGGTAGGTGACGGCCAAGGGGATGAAACCCAAGCCCATCTCCTCTATAGCTGCCTAAACAGCTCCACCGGGCATAAGCCATGTTGCTCGGGCTCCGCGGTCAGTACAAAATATATGGTTTCCGCCCAGGGGGCATCGTCATGGTTAAGGGGTTAAGGGGGCCTTCTGGATTTAGGCTGCAGGTGTCGTCTTGAGGCAGGTCAGGGGTCGCCGGGTCTCGGGTCAGGATCGCCGGGGTGACCTCATCGTGGTGTTTGCCCACTCCTGTTCGGGCCGTGGACGGCGGGTGCAGAGTGGGACGGATCCGCGGTGTCTGGCCGGAGCCAGAGGTTGCAGATGAACAAATCCGGTGTTCGCGGGAGACAAAGTCTTTGTGCTTGAAGGCAGGCAGGTCCTCCGTGGTTTTCGAGGTTGCTGGCTGCAGGACACACCGGGATTTTGCAGGAGCAGGTTCGAGGTGGAGACAGGCCGGTAGGGCTGGGGCCAAGTCAGAGGGCGTCTTTCTCTTGTTAGCTTCGGCACGTCTGTTCGGTCATTCTTCTTTTCTTGTTGCAGGTTCTTGTCTGAGTAAGCAAGTTTCAGGGGTGCCCCTAAATACTAGATTTAGAGACTTTACAGGTAGGTATAAGGCAGGGACCAATGGGTCCCTTCCCTGGGGTGGGTATACCCCTATTATGCCACCCTCCAGTGGGAGGGGGCATGAGCCTGTCCCTGGTTGGCTGAGTCCCCCCATCTTCAAGATGGCGTGGACTGAGAGTTGTGCTTCACCTCGCCTCCCCATCTGAGGGGTGGAGTTGGCAGAGGTGGGCACACCTCTCTTCCTCACTTGTTTTTCCCGCCGGTTCTCCCGCCCAAAGTGGGGGTCAGAACCAGTGGGGACGAGTTGCTGAGAGCAGCAAGTGGCCTGGGGAAGCTCACAAAGGCGGCAAGCCTTTGAAGCTTCCCCTTCGTGAACCCTGCCCATCCTGGGGGAGGAGGCTTGGCACCTCATCCTATGCCCCAGAGAGCAGCAGGCTCACGACCCAGGGGTGCAGAAACATGTCTGGTGGTGGCAGCTGAAAGCAGCCACTCAGCCTGGACACTAGTGGTATGTTAGGTTTCAGGGGGCATCTCTAAGATGCCCTCTGTGTGCATTTTTCATTAAATCCCACACTGGCATCAGTGTGGGTTTAATGGGCTGAGAAGTTTGATACCAAACTTCTCAGTTTTCAGTGTAGCCATTATGGTGCTGTGGAGTTCGTAATGACAAGCTCCCAGCACCATATACTCTTAATGGCAGCACTGCACTTACAATGTCTAAGAATGGACTTAGACACTGTAGGGGTACAGGGATCATGCACCTGTACCCTCACCACTGGCATAGGGCACCCAGCTAGATGGGTGACTGATCTATGCCAGGGCAGTGTATTGTAGGCATGGCACACAGGGATGTGTGCCATGTCGACTCTTCACTTTGTTCTGCACCAAAACACGCAGCCTGCAAAGGCAGTGTATGTGTGTAAAGGTACAGGGCCTCTAAGGGTGGCACAATAAGTTCTGCAGCCCTTAGAGGTCTTCCCTGGTCACAGTGCCCTGGGTACCTGTGGTACCAATTACCAGGGGCTGACCTGTGGCCAGAGATGCCAATTGGGTTCGTTTTGTGGAAAGAACACAGGCCCTGGGAACCTGATTGGCAGGGACCCAGAGCACATCAAGTGAAAGTGCATCAGTAGTCTGGCAAAACGTGGGGTGGGTTACTGCAACAGAAACCCACTTTCCTACACTGGAGAGCACTACTTAAGTGCAGCGTGGTCCCATGTGTTTGGGGGTGCTTTTGATTTCTTCTGCTAATTGCCAGTAATGCTCCTGGAGTGCGGTACACATGCCAGAAACTCATCAGCCTACTAGTGGGATCACTTTTGCAGGGGTCGAGCCGCTGATGCAATCTGGCTACTGGGGACCATGAGTCCCATCAACCCCTGCCACAGCATCACTTGCTGCAGAGCGCTACATAAGCGCAGCGTGGTCCAGTGTGTTTGGGGACGTTTTTGATTCCTTCTGCTAATTACCAGTAGCACTGCTGGAGCACGCTACACATGCCAGAAACTCACCCGCCTACCAGTGGGATCATATTTGCCGGGGTCAAGCCGCCAATGTAATCTGGCCACTGGGGACCCCAAGTCCCAACAATCCCTGCCACAGTATCAATTGCTGGAGAGCGCTACTTAAGCGCAGCGTGGTCCAGTGTGTTTGGGGACGCTTTTGATTCCATCTGATAACTGCCAGTAGCACTGCTGGAGCTTGCTGCACATATCAGAAACTCATCAGAGTGCTAGTGCGATCACTTTTGCATTGGTCGATCCGCTGATGCAATCTGGCCACTGAGGACCACAAGTCCCATCAACCCCTGCCACAGCATCACTTGCTGGAGAGCGCTACTTAAACGCAGTGTGGTCCAGTGTGTTTGGGGACGCTTTTGATTCCTTCTGCTCTTTCCCAGTAGCACTGCTGGAGCGCGCTACACATGCCAGAAACTCACAAGCCTACCAGTGGGGTCACATTTGCCGGGGTCGAGCAGCCGATGTAATCTAGCCCCTGGGGACCCCAAGTCCCATCAACCCCTGCCAGAGCATCACTTGCTGGAGAGCGCTACTTAAGCGCAGTGTGGTCTAGTGTGTTTGGGGACACTTTGATTCCTTCTGCTAATTGCCAGTAGCACTGCTGGAGTGCGCTACACATGCCAGAAACTCACCAGCCTATCATGGGGATCACTTTTGCAGGGGTCGAGCCACCGATGCAATCTGGCCCCTGGGGACCACAAGTCCCATCAACCCCTGCCACATCATCACTTCCTGGAGAGCGTACTTAAGCGCAGCGTGGTCTAGTGTGTTTGGGGACACTTTGATTTCCTCTGCTAACCGCTACACTAGCACTGCTGGAGTGCGCTACACATGCCAGAAACTCACCAGCCTACCAGTGGGATCACTTTTGCAGAGGTCGAGCCACCGATGCAATCTGGCCCCTGGGGACCACAAGTCCCATCAACCCCTGTCACAGCATCACTTCCTGGAGAGCACTACTTAAGTGCAGCATGGTCCAGTGTGTTTGGGGCCGCTTTTGATTCCTTCTGCTAGTTGCCAGTAGTGCTCCTGGAGTGCGCTACACGCGCAAGAAACTCACCAGCCTACCAGTGGATTCACTTTCACAGAGGTCGAGCCGCCGATGTAATCTGGCCACTGGGGACCCCGAGTCCCAAAAATCCCCGCCACAGCATCACTTTCTGGAGAGCGCTACTTAAGGGCAGCGTGCTCCAGTGTGTTTGGGGACGCTTTTGATTCCTTCTGCTAATTGCCAGTAGCACTGCTGGAGCACGCTACACATGCCAAAAACTCACCAGCCTACCAGTGGGAGTACATTTTCCGGGGTCGAGCTACTGATGTAATCTAGCCACTGGGGGCCCCAAGTCCCAACAATCCCTACCACTGCATCAATTGCTGGAGAACGCTACTTAGGTGCAGCGTAGTCCAGTGTGTTTGGGCACACTTTGATTCCTTCTGCTAATTGCCAGTAGCACTGCTGGAGTGCGCTACACATGCCCGAAACTCACCAGCCTACCAGTGGGATCACTTTTGAAGGGGTCGAGCCACCGATGCAATCTGGCCCCTGGGGACCACAAGTCCCATCAACCCATGCCACAGCGTCTCTTCCTGGAGAGCGCTATTTAAGCGCAGCGTGGTCCCGTGTGTTTGGGGTTGCTTTTGATTCCTTCTGCTAATTGCCAGTAGTGCTCCTGGAGTGCCCTACAGACGCCAGAAACTCACCAGCCTACAAGTGGGATCACTTTTGCAGGGGTCGAGCCGCCGATGCAATCTGGCAACTGGGGACCACAAGTCCCATCAGCCACTGCCACAACATCACTTCCTGGAGAGCACTGCTTAACCGCAGCGTGGTCCCATGTATTTGGGGCCACTTTTGATTCCTTCTGCTAATTGCCAGTAGCGCTGCTGGAGTTCGCTACACATGCCAGAGACTCACAAGCCTACTAGTGGGATCACTTTTGCAGGGGTCAAGCCGCTGATGCAATCTGGCCATTGGGGACCACAAGTCCCATCAACCCCTGCCACAGCATCATTTGCTGGATGTAGGAAGCTGGCTCTGTATATACTATACCAAAGTGAGGTATAGTGTGCACAGAGTCCAGTGGAACCCCAAAGGTAGGCGTAGGTAAAGTTAGATAGAACCTTACTCTCCATTTGTGGTAGTGTGGTCGAGCAGTAAGGCAGTATCAGAGGACAGTGTTAAGCATTTGTTGTACACACTCAGTCAGCAAATGAATTCACACACTCAAAGACTGAACTTCAGACCAATTGTTTTTGTATAAAAATATTCTTTTAGTTATTTTATTTTCTAGAACCAAGCAAACCTTGCACAGGTAAGCAATAAGTACTTTACAGTAGTAATGCAATTGAAATACAGTTTGAATGATAATTGTATATGCACTTTGATTTGATTTACAGTATGGATGCAGAGAAATGCAATACTTAGTAAATGCAGGACATAGACTTCAATAGGCTTTTTAGTAAAATAGCAGGTAAGTAACTTTTGAGATTACTAGGCTTACACAGAGTAGTATACCTAGATACTACTCTGGGACATTTCCTGAAAACAGGTAAGTAAAATCGTTTTTTGTTAGATTATGCAATTTTAAAGAATTTCTTTAGTTTCTCAAACTCCACACAAACTTTTCACAGAAAAACAGTCAATGTTATCCTATGGAGGAAAATAGTGTTATCGGTTTTGAGGTAAGTATTTGGTAGTGGGAGTTGAGGTTCTTGGGGTAGACTCAGGGGTCCCCCAGGGTCAAGGATGCACTCTAGTTACACCCTCAGCGCCACTAGGGCGGCCGGGTGCAGAGTGCTGAGGCCCAATGCTATCCAATGGGGGATAGGGGGCCTCCGGTTGGTGGCTGCTGGCAAGCAGGCCACTAGGTTGTGGGAGCAAAGCTCCTGGACTTTAGCTCAGGGCAAATGGGGAAACAAAGTAGCACCAAAGGTGCACACTCAGCGGCACTAGGGCGGCCGGGTGCAGGGTGCTGTTTCCACGTCGGGCGCCCTGTTGTTTTCAATGAGGAACCTCCGGTTTACAAAGGCACTGCAGGCTCGGGGACGAAGGTCTTCTGGGTGCGACCACTACTTCGAGAGGTAAGTTGGGAAGTTAGGGGTTGGTTAGGCACCATCGGTTTGGGCACACAAGGCCGTTGGGCGTCTGGTGCAGGGGTGCCTTTTGGGGTCGGATCTTCTTACCAGCTCCTGCTCACGGTTTATTTATTTATTTGAAGAGTTTTATATAGCGCTGGCTAGACCCGGAGGTATCAGAGCGCTTTACATGAGAACAGTTGTACAGAGTTACATCAGTTACCATAACATAAAATAAGACAGATACGAGTCACTTGGAGCAAGAGGGTGCGGGGGGGAATAGAGATAAGGGAGTAGGAAAAAAGAAACAGAACAAAGTCAGGCAGGGCTGGAAGGGGAAGGCAGCCACAGGATCACAGAGGGAGGAGGCGGGGGAGGGAAAGGAAAACAAAAACAAAACGCAGCGGAGAGACGAGGAAGAACTATGTCCAATGTCCGGCTGGGTAGGTGACGGCCAAGGGATGAAACCCAAGCCCATCTCCTCTATAGCTGCCTAAACAGCTCCACCGGGCATAAGCCATGTTGCTCGGGCTCCGCGGTCAGTACAAAATATATGGTTTCCGCCCAGGGGGCATCGTCATGGTTAAGGGGTTAAGGGGGCCTTCTGGATTTAGGCTGCAGGCGTCGTCTGGAGGCTTGAGGCAGGTCAGGGGTCGCCGGGTCTCGGGTCAGGATCACCGGGGTGACCTCATCGTGGTGTTTGCCCACTCCTGTTCGGGCCGTGGACGGCGGGTGCAGAGTGGGACGGATCTGCGGTGTCTGGCCGGAGCCAGAGGTTGCAGATGAACAAATCCGGTGTTCACGGGAGACAAAGTCTTTGTGCTTGAAGGCAGGCAGGTCCTCCGGGGTTTTCGAGGTTGCTGGCTGCAGGACACACCGGGATTTTGCAGGAGCAGGTTCAAGGTGGAGACAGGCCGGTAGGGCTGGGGCCAAGTCAGAGGGCGTCTTTCTCTTGTTAGCTTCTGCACGTCTGTTCGGTCCTTCTTCTTTTCTTGTTGCAGGTTCTTGTCTGAGTAAGCAAGTTTCAGGGGTGCCCCTAAATACTAGATTTAGAGACTTTACAGGTAGGTATAAGGCAGGGACCAATGGGTCCCTTCCCTGGGGTGGGTACACCCCCTATTATGCCACCCTCCAGTGGGAGGGGGGCATGAGCCTGTCCCTGGTTGGCTGAGTCCCCCCATCTTCAAGATGGCGTGGACTGAGAGTTGTGCTTCACCTCGCCTCCCCCATCTGAGGGGTGGAGTTGGCAGAGGTGGGCACACCTCTCTTCCTCACTTGTTTTTCCCACCGGTTCTCCCGCCCAAAGTGGGGGTCAGAACCAGTGGGGACCAGTTGCTGAGAGCAGCAAGTGGCCTGGGGAAGCACACAAAGGCGGCAAGCCTTTGAAGCTTCCCCTTCGTGAACCCTGCCCATCCTGGGGGAGGAGGCTTAGCACCTCGTCCTATGCCCCAGAGAGCAGCAGGCTCACGACCCAGGGGTGCAGAAACATGTCTGGTGGTGGCAGCTGAAAGCAGCCACTCAGCCTGGACACTAGTGGTAGGTTAGGTTTCAGGGGGCATCTCTAAGATGCCCTCTGTGTGCATTTTTCATTAAATCCCACACTGGCATCAGTGTGGGTTTAATGGGCTGAGAAGTTTGATACCAAACTTCTCAGTTTTCAGTGTAGCCATTATGGTGCTGTGGAGTTCGTAATGACAAGCTCCCAGCACCATATACTCTTAATGGCAGCACTGCACTTACAATGTCTAAGAATGGACTTAGACACTGTAGGGGTACAGGGCTCATGCACCTGTACCCTTACCACTGGCATAGGGCACCCAGCTAGATGGGTGACTGATCTATGCCAGGGCAGTGTATTGTAGGAATGGCACACAGGGATGTGTGCCATGTCGACTCTTCACTTTGTTCTGCACCAAAACACGCAGCCTGCAAAGGCAGTGTATGTGTGTTAAGGTACAGGGCCTCTAAGGGTGGCACAATAAGTTCTGCAGCCCTTAGAGGTCTTCCCTGGTCACAGTGCCCTGGGTACCTGTGGTACCAATTACCAGGGGCTGACCTGTGGCCAGAGATGCCAATTGGGTTCGTTTTGGGGAAAGAACACAGGCCCTGGGAACCTGATTGGCAGGGACCCAGAGCACATCAAGTGAAAGTGCATCAGTAGTCTGGCAAAACGTGGGGTGGGTTACTGCAACAGAAACACACTTTGCTACACTGGAGAGCACTACTTAAGTGCAGCGTGGTCCCATGTGTTTGGGGGTGCTTTTGATTTCTTCTGCTAATTGCCAGTAATGCTCCTGGAGTGCAGTACACATGCCAGAAACTCATCAGCCTACTAGTGGGATCATATTTGCCGGGGTCGAGCCGCCGATGTAATCTAGCCACTGGGGACCCCATGTCCCATCAACCCCTGCCACAGCATCACTTGCTGCAGAGCGCTACTTAAGCGCAGCGTGGTCCAGTGTGTTTGGGGACGTTTTTGATTCCTTCTGCTAATTACCAGTAGCACTGCTGGAGCACGCTACACATGCCAGAAACTCACCAGCCTACCAGTGGGATCATATTTGCCGGGGTCGAGCCGCCGATGTAATCTAGCCACTGGGGACCCCATGTCCCATCAACCCCTGTCACAGCATCACTTGCTGGAGAGCGCTACTTAAGCGCAGCGTGGTCTAGTGTGTTTGGGGACACTTTGATTCCTTCTGCTAATTGCCAGTAGCACTGCTGGAGTGCGCTACACATGCCAGATACTCACCAGCCTATCATGGGGATCACTTTTGCAGGGGTCGAGCCCCCGATGCAATCTGGCCCCTGGGGACCACAAGTCCCATCAACCCCTGCCACAACATCACTTCCTGGAGAGCGTACTTAAGCGCAGCCTAGTGTGTTTGGGGACACTTTGATTTCTTCTGCTAACCGCTACACTAGCACTGCTGGAGTCCGCTACACATGCCAGAAACTCACCAGCCTACCAGTGGGATCACTTTTGCAGAGGTCGAGCCACCGATGCAATCTGGCCCCTGGGGACCACAAGTCCCATCAACCCCTGTCACAGCATCACTTCTGGAGAGCACTACTTAAGTGCAGCATGGTCCAGTGTGTTTGGGGCCGCTTTTGATTCCTTCTGCTAGTTGCCAGTAGTGCTCCTGGAGTGCGCTACACACGCAAGAAACTCACCAGCCTACCAGTGGATTCACTTTAACAGAGGTCGAGCCGCCGATGTAATCTGGCCACTGGGGACCCCGAGTCCCAAAAATCCCCGCCACAGCATCACTTGCTGGAGAGCGCTACTTAAGCGCAGCATGGTCCAGTGTGTTTGGGGACGCTTTTGATTCCTTCTGCTAATTGCCAGTAGCACTGCTGGAGCACGCTACACATGCCAGAAACTCACCAGCCTACCAGTGGGAGTACATTTGCCGGGGTTGAGCTACTGATATAATCTAGTCACTGGGGACCCCAAGTCCCAACAATCCCTGCCACTGCATCAATTGCTGGAGAACGCTACTTAGGCGCAGCGTAGTCCAGTGTGTTTGGGGACGCTTTTGATTCCTTCTGCTAATTGCCAGTAGCACTGCTGGAGCGTGCTACACATGTCAGAAACTCACCAGCCTACCAGTGGGATCACTTTTGCAGGGGTCGAGCCACCGATGCAATCTGGCCCCTGGGGACCACAAGTCCCATCAACCCATGCCACAGCGTCACTTCCTGCCGAGCGCTACTTAAGCACAGCGTGGTCCCGTGTGTTTGGGGTTGCTTTTGATTCCTTCTGCTAATTGCCAGTAGTGCTCCTGGAGCGCCCTACAGACGCCAGAAACTCACCAGCCTACAAGTGGGATCACTTTTGCAGGGGTCGAGCCCCCGATGCACTATGGCAACTGGGGACAACAAGTCCCATCAAACCCTGCCACAGCATCACTTCCTGGATGTAGGAGAGTAGGATCTGCCTCTTATGGTTACCCCCACTTTTTGCTTATGTCTCACTGTTTTTCGACCTTAGTCTGGCTGGGGCCCTGCTATCCAGGACCCCAGCCTAGCTGCTTCCTCTCTAAATTGATTCCATGTACCTTAAGTACACTTCAGATTGGATTCTGGGGTGACCTTATAAGTCCCTAGTATATGGTATACTATGTACCAAGGGCATAGGTACCCCAGAGGCCTACCAGGGGCTGAAGCATGTATTGTGCCACCCCTGGAAGGCCATCCAAAATGACACCACAGAACTGCTACTGCAGCCTGAGTGAGGTGGTGCATGCACCCCTTGCAGAGATATAGGTTCACTATATCTCACCAGCACTGCACATAGAAACCTGTCAGTCACCCCTATGGCAGGCCTTATCAATCCTGAAGGCAGGGTGCTTGGTTATATGTGAGAGGGTGCCCATGCATGAGCAGAGCCCCTCTGCAGCCCTCGGAATCTCCTCTCCGGGGTTGTCTGTGGTGCAGCCTGACCATATACTCTTAAGTGCATTATATCCTCGCGGTAAATGCTAACTTTGGGATGGCTGCACGGACACATGTCGTGTTTGGTGTCAAACACCTTGGAATCATACCCCCACACCAGTAACTGGCGTGGGAGTATGATCCCACCCTTCTAGAGGGAGAGACATGACAGCACCGGTATACCAACATAAACAGAGCCCTAGCATCACAAAATGGATGCTGCAGCCACAGACACGGGTCTGGCCTCCTGCTGCTGACCGAAACTCCGGCAGGGGAGGCCTGGACAATAGGTTTCCTGTCACAGGGAGGTGTTACCACCTCCCAGACAGGCCTTAGTGGATTGGGGCTGGGTGGGTGCACTCCAATAATGCTTTGAAGTCCTGCACTGGGGGCACATTTGGTGTCCTCGTGCATACCCCAGTTCAAACCGGTTGCAGGGGCTGCCAGCCCCTGCTCTGGCGCGAAACTGGACAAAGGAAATGGGTGTAGCCACCCCTCTTTCCAAACCCTCCCATAGGTGGGTGCACAGAGTTAGTCCAACCCCTTTCTTAGGTATAAGTAAGGAACCCCTGGCAACAGGACTTTAGATATCCCTGGACGAAACTCTGCAACTGAATCCTGGAACTTCGACGCTCTACTAAAGACTAGAGGACTGAAGAAATTTCCCTTGGGGTCAAGGAGTGACTCCCCTGCTTGGCAGGCACCAACGAAGCATTTGACGGTCTGCATCTCCGAAGCTCCCGCCGGACTCCGAAGTACTTGCAGCCCAGGAAGAGTATTTCCAGACTTCTCAGAGGCCGACCCGAGTCCCCAGCAAAGCTGAGACCCGCAGCCCTCACGAGTGACGTGGAACCGGAACCCCTGGACACTGTGCACATTTGCTAGTGCATCGACTTCTCGACGACCCTTGAAGTCCTGCTTTGGGTTACTTGTAGCCCAGGCCCCGCGCACTATTTGCACCGAAGATTGTGAGCCTACACTCCACGAGTGTTCCGTGGGCCCGCTTCTTGCATTTCCGCTCGAGGCTCCTTCGCGATCCCTGGTCCGTCAACTGGTGGGTCCCTGTGAAGGCAACTCTGATTTTCTTTGGGCGTTTCTGGTTGCTCCAGACGTGCCCTAACTCCCCACCGAGTGGTGAGTCCCTCAAACCTTGCTGGTCTGCACCGAAGCATCTTTCTCCTTTCTGTGTGGGTTGCTGTTGCCAAGGCTTAGTGTGTTCAATCTGGACACCAACGCTGCAGCACTCGACATCCTTTGTGGGACAGCTCGAATCCAGCTCCTGGTTGTCGTCGACGCCTCCTGGTCCTCGTGGCTGAAGAGTCAAGCTTCACCTCTTTCACCGGAAGCACCCGACATCGGTGGGCATTCGACTATCGTGCCCCTGGTCACTGGCAAGTGACCCAGACTCTGTCCCCTCTGCTTTCAGGTTCCTCTCATCTCCGATCCAGGCTTGGATCTCTTCGGACACTTCGCATCTTCCCGGCAGCAGCACTTCGTTGCAGGCTGCCATTGAAATCGACGCCGCGACCCGACACCATTCGACACCTATGCACCCGGCTTCCCTGGGTGAGGTAACTCGAGTACTCCGGTGCTCCCGTGGGTGTTAACCCTAGAACTGTCTAAGTCCAAGAGGGTTTGGTCCTAGTCCATTTCTAAGTGTCTTTAAACTCTAAAACTCTTACCGCGACTTTCCCATAGACTTCAACGGAGCTCGCGGCTGTGTTCACACACTGCACACAGCCCCCCTGGGTCCCCTGTGTCACTACCTTGGGTGGTTCCTTGGGGTCCCAGCGATTCTACAGGCTCTAGGCCTTGTGTCTACTTAAGTCGTGGTTCTTATACCACTTTCTTAATATATGGTTTGGTACGCCCCTAGGGCTAATCGTATATTGTGCTACTTTACTGTGCTATTTGACTTGTAACTTGTGTACTTTGACCTCTAGCCTCATAAAGAGACTATTGGGTAGTGTTTAGTAATAAATACATATATTTTATATATATACCTTGTGTGGTTCTCCTTTCATTGGGTCATTCATGAGATTATAACTGGTAAAACAACAGCTTAACACTCCTTCAAGACTTAGCCTGAAGGCTGCTCTCCATAGCTACCACTAGGATAGCTTTCAATAAAGGTTGTCTTTAAACCTATCATCAATAAAGGTCGTTTGGACTGGTGCAAGGTGCCCACTATAACTAGTGGACAGCATATGCCAGGCCAACTTCTCACATTGGTGTGCAGCGTTTGGATTCAAGCTTGCCCTGTTTTACCAGATAATCTCAAGTGTGTGACTAACTGAAAACCACTAAAGGTACCTCAGGTACATATAAATTCAAGCTTAGAAATACAGTAAGTTCTACTGAACTTAGAGTTGTGTGTCAAGGGCTTAGCACACCCTTTCTACAACTCAAGAGAGTTTAGTAGGCCACACTAGAGTAGGTAGTGCATACACCACACCTCACTAGTGATGTCTTCAAGGCCAGGAACAAGTGGGTCCCTGCCAGGAGCCCATGGGCTTCTACCATCCAAGTATGACAACCTCCCATTCTTGGAATTGAGAGCATTGTGCAGTACTAGGAAGCTGAAGACAGGAAAAAGTGCCAACACCCAACGCCTCATAGAGGTGCTTCTGTTGGATGATCTCAGAAGACCCCCAGGGTCTGAGGGGGTAGGCAGAGAGGGTGGGGCAGAAGATGAGGAAGGGACCAGGGGTGAAAATACCCAGGACCTGACCTCTGAGACTGGCCAGGAAGATGACAATGATCTTGCCCTGGAAAATCCAGCTCCTCCTGGAGATGAGGAGGAGGACCAGAATGACCTCCCCTTTGTCCCACCAGGAAGAGTTGTGAGTGTGCCTAGAAGGTCAAGATCTCCTTCTCAGGAGTCTAACCATTCTGACACCTCAGTAGGGACCTCTGTTTCCTCTCACAGGAAGGAATCCTCTCATGAAAGGAAAGAGAGACTGCTCAAGTATGGAGAAGCTCAGCTTAGGATCAGAAGAGAGCAGTTGGCTATAGACAGGGAGTCCCTAGAGCTTCATAGACAAAGAAGAAAGTTGGGACTAGAGTCCCATGGTGGCAGCAACTTCCCTAGTGGTAGGGAAATGTCTTATGACCATAGAAACCTGAGCAAGATTGTCCCTCCCTACCAGAGTGGGGATGACATCCACAAATGGATTACTGCACTGGAAAGGGCCTGTAAAGTTCAGAGGGTCCCCCAGGAGCAGTGGGCAGCAATCTTGTGGCTCTCCTTTGCAGACAAAGGTAGAGACAAGCTCCTCACTGTAAGAGAAGAGGATGCTGATGATTACCAAGTCCTGAAGAGTGCCCTGATAGATGGGTTTGGCCTAACCACTGAGCAATACAGGTTAAAGTTCAGAGATACCCAAAAGGCACAGACACAGGACTGGGTGGACTTTGTAGATTGTGCTACCAAGGCTCTGGAAGGCTGGTTGCTTGGCAGTAAGGTGTGTGACTTCAAAGGATTGTATAATTTAATCATGAGGGAGCAGATTCTTAATAACTGTCAGAATCAGTTGCTTCATCAGTACCTGGTTGACTCTGATCTGACCTCTCCCCAAGAATTGGGAAAGAAGGCAGACAAATGGGTCAGAACCAGGGTGAAGCAGAAGGTACAGAACCAAGGTGGTGACCAGAAGAAGCAAGATTCCAAAAACTCTGACAAGGGTGGGGAAAAGGGTAAAGACCAGAAGTCTTCTCAAGGTCCCCAAAAATCTGCATCTAGTGGGGAATCCCAATCTACCAAAGGAAAAGGCCAAAAGAAACCATGGTGCAAAATCTGTAAGCAGAAGACTCACTGGACAAGTGATTGCACCAAGTCCAAAGACTCCAATCCAGCCACCATTGCCCCTAAGGCAACTGTTCCCCCTAGTCCAGCTACAAATGGTGGTGGAAACACTCAGTATAAGGGTTTAGTAGGGTTGACCCTGGGTACTGAGATGGGCTCTGGCCTAGTCAGAGTGCCAACTCAGGCTGTCCTAGTCTGTGATGGGGGCATGGATATGTCCCCCTTAGTGAGTCCCAATAATTTGGGCAAATACAGACAGCAGCCTTTAATTAATGGAAGAGAGGCTTTGGCATTCAGGGACACAGGAGCAAGTGTCACCATGGTGACAAAAGATCTTGTGGATCCTGGGCAGATTATACTTGGTGAAATGTACCAAGTGACCAATGCTTACAATGTCAGAACAGACCATTCTCTGGCAGTTGTTAACTTCTCCTGGGGAGGGGTAACTGGCCTTAAGAAGGTTGTGGTGAGTGCAGACCTACCAGTTGAATGCTTGCTTGGCAATGATCTTGAAACCTCAGCTTGGGCAGAGGTGGAGCTCAGGAAACATGCAGAAATGCTAGGGATCCCTGCACATGTCTTTGCTGTGACTAGGTCACAGGCAAAAATGTCAAAAGCTGAACAGGCCCTGGATTCTGGAATAATGGACCAGGTGCCTCCCAAGAGGAGGAGCAGTAGGGTTAAGGCGGTGCCTTCCCCCTTGGCTCAGGAAGGAGATCAGTCTTTTGAGGAAGATGATCTCAGCCTGAAGAAGGAACTGTCCCAGAGGAGCTTGAACCTGATCAGGTTGAGTTCTTGGGGACAGGGGGCCCTTCCAGGGCAGATCTGAGCCAGGAGCAGCTGAACTGCCCCTCTCTTGAACCCCTCAGACAGCAAGCTGCTGCTGAGGCTGCTGGGAATGCTAGTGGCACCCATAAGATATATTGGGATGATGGACTCCTGTACTCAGAGTCGAGACCCCAAGCCTGGAACAGCCAGGAGGTTGGTTATACCTCTGAAGTTCAGGGGCTTCCTATTGACACTAGCCCATGATATTCCCTTAGCAGGTCACCTGGGCCAGAACAAGACTTGGGACAGAATTGTCCCTCACTTTCACTGGCCCCACATGTCTGAAGACACCAAGGAGTTTTGTCGCTCCTGTGTAACCTGCCAAGCCAGTGGGAAGGCAGGTGGCACCACAAAGGCCCCCTGATACCACTACCTGTGGTGGGGGTTCCCTTTGAGAGGGTGGGGATTGACATAGTTGGTCCCATGGATCCCCAAACAGCATCTGGGCACAGGTTTATCCTGGTGGTGGTGGACCATGCCACCAGGTACCCAGAAGCCATTCCCCTTAGGACCACTACAGCACCTGTGGTGGCAAGGGCCCTCCTGGGAATTTTCTCAAGAGTGGGCTTTCCTAAGGAGGTAGTATCTGACAGAGATGCAAACTTTATGTCCAGTTACTTGACTGCAATGTGGAAGGAGTGTGGAGTGACTTATAAGTTCACCACACCCTATCACCCACAATGCAATGGTTTAGTTGAGAGATTCAACAAAACCTTTAAGGGCATGATTAAAGGGCTCCCAGAAAAGCTTAGGCGAAGATGGGACATACTCTTGCCCTGCCTTTTATTTGCATACAGGGAGGTGCCTCAAAGGGGGTTGGCTACAGCCCTTTTGAACTTTTGTTTGGCCATCCTGTCAGGGGTCCATTGTGTCTGGTGAAGGAAGGTTTGGAGGTACCTCTCAAACCCCCTAAACAGGACATAGTGGACTATGTACTTGGTCTCCGCTCCAGGATGGCTGAGTACATGAAAAAGGCAACCAAAAACCTTGAGGCTAGCCAGGAATTACAGAAAGCCTGGCATGACCAAAAGGCTGTGCTGACTGTTTACCAGCCAGGGCAGAAGGTGTGGTTGTTGGAGCCAGTGGCCCCAGCAGCCCTCCAAGACAAGTGAAGTGGCCCCCATACAATTGTTGAGCAGAAGGGAGAGGTTACCTATCTGGTAGACCTGGGAACTCCCAGGAGCCCCCACAGGGTGCTCCATGTCAACAGGCTGAAGCCATATGTGGACAGGGCTGACATGGGCTTGCTCATGGCAACTGATGAGGGACAGGAGGAGGAGAGTGACCCTCTCCCTGACCTGCTCTCACAGAACCCTGATGATGGGTCAGTAGATGGTGTAGCCTTGGCATGTAGCCTCACTGCCCAGCAGCAAACTGATTGTAGACAGGTGCTCAATCAGTTCAGACACATGTTTTCTCTGACTCCAAGTCAGACCACCTGGTGCACTCATGAAGTGGACACTGGGGACAGTCTGCCTGTTAAAAGTAAGATTTACAGGCAACCTGACCAAGTCAGGGACTGTATCAGGACAGAAGTCCAGAAAATGTTGGAACTGGGTGTCATTGAGCCTTCAGATAGCCCGTGGGCTAGTCCAGTGGTCCTGGTGCCAAAACCTCACACCAAAGATGGTAAGAGAGAGATGAGGTTTTGTGTGGACTACAGAGGCCTCAATGCAGTCACTAGGACTGATGCCCATCCAATCCCCAGGGCAGATGAGCTAATAGACACTTTGGCCTCAGCCAAGTATCTAAGCACATTTGACCTGACAGCTGGCTACTGGCAGATCAGACTAGCTGATGATGCAAAGCCAAAAACTGCATTTTCTACCCCTGGTGGGCTTTACCAATTTTTGGTGATGCCCTTTGGTTTGAAGAATGCACCTGCCACTTTTCAGAGGTTGGTGAACACAGTCCTTACAGGTCTGGAAGCCTATAGTGCAGCATATCTAGATGATATTGCTGTATTTAGCTCCACCTGGGAGGATCACCTGGTCCACCTCAGAAATGTTTTGGAGGCCCTGCAGAAGGCAGGCCTCACTATCAAGGCCACTAAGTGCCAGATAGGGCAGAGTCAGGTTGTGTACCTGGGCCACCTTGTGGGTGGAGGCCAGGTTCAACCATTGCAGAGCAAAATCCAGACCATCATGGACTGGGTTGCTCTAACTACCCAGACTCAGGTGAGAGCCTTCTTAGGCCTGACTGGGTATTACATAAGATTTGTCAAGGGGTATGGATCAATAGTGACACCCCTGAATGACTTAACCTCTAAGAAAATGCCCAAAAAGGTTCAGTGGACAGTAGCTGTCAAAAGGCATTTGATGACCTGAAGCAGGCCATGTGCACTGCTCCCATTCTGCAGAGTCCTGATTACTCCAAAAAGTTCATTGTGCAAACAGATGCATCTGAGTTGGGGGTAGGGGCTGTACTATCACAGTTGAATGATGGTCAGGATCAGCCAGTAGCTTTTATTAGCAGAAGGTTGACCCCCAGAGAGAAACGTTGGTCAGCCATTGAGAGGGAGGCCTTTGCTGTGGTTTAGGCTCTGAAGAAGCTGAGGCCATACTTGTTTGGTACTCACTTCCTTGTTCAGACAGACCATAAGCCCCTCTTATGGCTAAAACAGATGAAGGGTGAAAACCCCAAACTTTTGAGGTGGTCCATTTCCCTACAGGGGATGGACTATACAGTGGAACATAGACCTGGGAGTAAGCATGCCAATGCAGATGGACTCTCCAGATATTTCCACTTAGAACATGAAGACTTAACTGGTCAAGGTTAGTTTAATGTCCCTGCGTTTGGGGGGGGGGGGTTGTGTAGGAGAGTAGGATCTGCCTCTTATGGTTACCCCCACTTTTTGCTGATGTCTCACTGTTTTTCGACCTTAGTCTGTCTGGGTCCCTGCTATCCAGGACCCCAGCCTAGCTGCTTCCTCTCTAAATTGATTCCATGTACCTTAAGTACACGTCAGATTGGATTCTGGGGTGCCCTTATAAGTCCCTAGTATATGGTATACTATGTACCAAGGGCATAGGTACCCCAGAGGCCTACCAGGGGCTGAAGCATGTATTGTGCCACCCCTGGAAGGCCATCCAAAATGACACCACAGGACTGCTACTGCAGCCTGAGTGAGGTGGTGCATGCACCCCTTGTAGAGATATAGGTTCACTATATCTCACCTAGCACTGCACATAGAAACCTATCAGTCACCCCTATGGCAGGCCTTATCAATCCTGAAGGCAGGGTGCTTGGTTATATGTGAGAGGGTGCCCATGCATGAGCAGAGCCCCTCTGCAGCCCTCGGAATCTCCTCTCCGGGGTTGTCTGTGGTGCAGCCTGACCATATACTCTTAAGTGCATTATATCCTCGCGGTAAATGCTAACTTTGGGATGGCTGCACGGAAACATGTCGTGTTTGGTGTCAAACACCTTGGAATCATACCCCCACACCAGTAACTGGTGTGGGAGTATGATCCCACCCTTCTAGAGGGAGAGACATGACAGCACCGGTATACCCGGTACCAACTAAACAGAGCCCTGGCATCACAAAATGGATGCTGCAGCCACAGACACGGGTCTGGCCTCCTGCTGCTGACCGAAACTCCGGCAGGGGAGGCCTGGACAATAGGTTTCCTGTCACAGGGAGGTGTTACCACCTCCCAGACAGGCCTTAGTGGATTGGGGCTGGGTGGGTGCACTCCAAGAGTGCTTTGAAGTCCTGTACTGGGGGCACATTTGGTGTCCTCGTGCATACCCCAGTTCAAACCGGTTGCAGGGGCTGCCAGCCCCTGCTCTGGCGCGAAACTGGACAAAGGAAATGGGTGTAGCCACCCCTCTTTCCAAACCCTCCCATAGGTGGGTCCACAGAGTTAGTCCAACCCCTTTCTTAGGTATAAGTAAGGAACCCCTGGCAACAGGACTTTAGATATCCTTGGACGAAACTCTGCAACTGAATCCTGGAACTTCGACGCTCTACTAAAGACTAGAGGACTGAAGAAATCTCCCTTGGGGTCAAGGAGTGACTCCCCTGCTTGGCAGGCACCAACAAAGCATTTGACGGTCTGCATCTCCGAAGCTCCCGCCGGACTCCGAAGTACTTGCAGCCCAGGAAGAGGATTTCCAGACTTCTCAGAGGCCGACCCGAGTCCCCAGCAAAGCTGAGACCCGCAGCCCTCACGAGTGACGTGGAACCGGAACCCCTGGACACCGTGCACATTTGCTAGTGCATCGACTTCTCGACGACCCTTGAAGTCCTGCTTTGGGTTACTTGTAGCCCAGGCCCCGAGCACCATTTGCACCGAAGATTGTGAGCCTACACTCCACGAGTGTTCCGTGGGCCCGCTTCTTGCATTTCCGCTTGAGGCTCCTTCGCGATCCCTGGTCCGTCGACTGGTGGGTCCCTGTGAAGGCAACTCTGATTTTCTTTGGGCGTTTCTGGTTGCTCCAGACGTGCCCTAACTCCCCACAGAGTGGTGAGTCCCTCAGACCTTTCTGGTCTGCACCGAAGCATCTTTCTCCTTTCTGCGTGGGTTGCTGTTGCCAAGGCTTAGTGTGTTCAATCCGGACACCAACGCTGCAGCACTCGACATCCTTTGTGGGACAGCTCGAATCCAGCTACTGGTCGTCGTCGACGCCTCCTGGTCCTCGTGGCTGAAGAGTCAAGCTTCACCTCTTTCACCTGAAGCACCCAACATCGGTGGGCATTCGACTATCGTGCCCCTGGTCACTGGCAAGTGACCCAGACTCTGTCCCCTCTGCTTTCAGGTTCCTCTCATCTCCGATCCAGGCTTGGATCTCTTCGGACACTTCGCATCATCCCGGCAGCAGCACTTCGTTGCAGGCTGCCATTGAAATCGACGCCGTGACCCGACACCATTCGACACCTATGCACCCGGCTTCACTGGGTGAGGTAACTCGAGTACTCCGGTGCTCCCGTGGGTGTTAACCCTAGAACTGTCTAAGTCCAAGAGGGTTTGGTCATAGTCCATTTCTAAGTGTCCTTAAACTCTAAAACTCTTACCGCGACTTTCCCATAGACTTCAACGGAGCTCGCGGCTGTGTTCACACACTGCACACAGCCCCCGTGGGTCCCCTGTGTCACTACCTTGGGTGGTTCCTTGGGGTCCCAGCGATTCTACAGGCTCTAGGCCTCGTGTCTACTTAAGTCGTGGTTCTTATACCACTTTCTTAATATATGGTTTGGTACGCCCCTAGGGCTAATCGTATATTGTGCTACTTTACTGTGCTATTTGACTTGTAACTTGTGTACTTTGACCTCTAGCTTCATAAAGAGACTATTGGGTAGTGTTTAGTAATAAATACATATATTTTATATATATACCTTGTGTGGTTCTCCTTTCATTTGGTCATTCATGAGATTATAACTGGTAAAACAACAGCTTAACACTCCTTCAAGACTTAGCCTGAAGGCTGCTCTCCATAGCTACCACTAGGATAGCTTTCAATAAAGGTTGTCTTTAAACCTATCATCAATAAAGGTCGTTTGGACTGGTGCAAGGTGCCCACTATAACTAGTGGACAGCATATGCCAGGCCAACTTCTCACACTGGAGAGCACTACATAAGAGCAGCGTGGTCCCATGTGTTTGGGGCCGCTTCTGATTCCTTCTGCTAATTGCCAGTAGCGCTGCTGGAGCGCACTACACAAGCCAGAAACTCACCAGCCTACCAGTGGGATCACTTTCACAGGGGTCGAGCCGCCAATGCAATCTGGCCGCTGGAGACCACAAGTCCCATCAACCCCTGCCACAGCTTCACTTCCTGGAGAGCACTACTTAAGCGCAGCATGGTCCCATGTGTTTGGGGCCACTTTTGATTCCTTCTGTTAATTGCCAGTAGCGCTGCTGGAGTGCGCTACACATGCCAGAAACTCCTGGAGAGCACTAATTAAGTGCAGCGTGGTCCAGTGTGTTTGGGGCCGCTTTTGATGCCTTCGGCTAATTGCCAGTGGTGCTCCTGGAGTTCCCTACACATGCCAGAAACTCATCAGCCTACTAGTGGGATCACTTTTGCAGGGGTTGAGATGCTGATGCAATGTGGCTACTGCGGACCACAAGTCCTATCAACCCCTGCCACAGCCTCACTTCCTGGAGAGCACTACTTAACCGCAGCGTGGTCCAATGTTTTTGGGGCCACTTTTGATTCCTTCTGCTAATTGCCAGTAGCGCTGCTGGAGCGCGCCACACATGCCAGAAACTCATGAGCCTACCAGTTGAATCACTTTCACACAGGTCGAGCCGCCGATGCAATCTGCCCCTGGAGACTACAAGTCCCATCAACCCCTCCCACAGCATCACTACCTGGAGAGCACTACTTAAGTGCATCATGGTGCAGTGTGTTTGGGGCTACTTTTGATTCCTTCTGCTAATTGCCAGTAGCGCTGCAGGAGCATGCTACACACGCGAGAAACTCACCAGCCTACCAGTTGGATTACTTTCACAGGGGTCGAGCCGCGGATGTAATCTGGCCACTGGAGACCACAAGTCCCATCAACCCTGGTCACAGCATCACTTGCTGGAGAGCACTACTTAAGTGCAGCGTGGTCCCATCTGTTTGGGGACGCTTTTGATTCCTTCTGCTAATTGCCAGTAGCACTGCTGGAGCGCGCTACAGATGCCAGAAACTTGTCAGCCTACTAATGGGATCGCTTTAGTAGAGGTCGAGCCGCTGATGCAATGTGGGCACTGGGGACCACAAGTCCCATCAACCCCTGCCACAGCATAACTTCCTGGAGAGCAAGGCTTAAGTGCAGCGTGGTCCCATGTGTTTGGGGCCACTTTTGATTCCTTCTGCTAATTGCCAGTAGCGCTGCTGGAGCGAGCTACACATGCAAGAAACTCACCAGCCTAACAGTGTGATCACTTTCCCAGGATCGAGCCGCCGATGTAATCTTGCCACTGGAGACCACAAGTCCCATCAACCCCTGTCACAGCATCACTTCCTGGAGAGCACTAATTAAGTGCATCGTGGTCCAGTGTGTTTGGGGCCGCTTTTGATGCCTTCGGCTAATTGCCAGTGGTGCTCTTGGAGTGTGCTACACATGCAGAAACTCATCAGCCTACTAGTGGGATCCCTTTTGCAGGGGTTGAGATGCTGATGCAAACAAGTCCTATCAACCCCTGCCACAGCATCACTTCCTGGAGAGCATTACTTAAGCGCAGCGTGGTCCCATCTGTTTGGGGCCTCTTTTGATTCCTTCTGCTAATTATCAGTAGCGCTGCTGGAGCGCGCTACACATGCCAGAAACTCACCAGCCTACCAGTGGGATCACTTTCACAGGATCGAGCCGCCGATGTAATCTGGCCACTGGAGACCACAAGTCCCATCAACCCCTGTCACAGCATCACTTCCTGGAGAGCACTACTTAAGTGCAGCGTGGTCCAGTGTGTTTAGGGCCACTTTTGACGCCTTTGGCTAATTGCCAGTGGTGCTCCTGGAGTTCCCTACACATGCCAGAACCTCATCAGCCTACTAGTGGGATCACTTTTGCAGGGGTTGAGATGCTGATCCAATGTGGCTACTGGGGACCACAAGTCCCATCAACCCCTGCCACAGCATCACTTCCTGGAGAGCACTACTTGATCCCATATTTTTGGGGCCACTTTTGATTCTATCTGCTAATTGCCAGTAGCGCTGCTGGAGCGTGCTACACATGGCAGAAACTCACGAGCCTACCAGTAGAATCACTTTCACACAGGTCGAGCTGCCAATGCAATCTGCCCCTGGAGACCACAAGTCCCATCAACCCCTGGTCACAGCATCACTTGCTGGAGAGCACTACTTAAGTGCAGCGTGGTCCCATGTGTTTGGGGACGCTTTTGATTCTTTCTGCTAATTGCCAGTAGCGCTGCAGGAGCGTGCTACACACACGAGAAACTTGTCAGCCTACTAGTGGGATCGCTTTTGTAGGGGTCGAGCCGCTGATGCAATCTGGCCACTGGGTACCACAAGTCCCATCAACCACTGCCACAGCATCACTTCCTGGAGATCGCTACTTAAGCACAGCGTGGTTCAGTGTGTTTGGGGACGCTTTTGATTCCTTCTGCTAATTGCCAGTAGCACTGCTGGAGCACGCTACACATGCCAGAAACTCACCAGCCTACCAGTGGGATCACTTCACAGGGTCGAGCCGCTGATGTAATCTGGCCACTGGAGACCACAAGTCCCATCACCCCGTCACAGCAGCACTTCCTGGAGAGCACTAATTAAGTGCAGCGTGGTCCAGTGTGTTTGAGGCCGCTTTTGATGCCTTCTGCTAATTGCCTATGGTGCTCCTGGAGTTCCCTACACATGGCAGAAACTCATCAGCCTACTAGTGGGATCACTTTTGCAGGGGTCGAGCTGCTGATGCAATCTGGCCACTGGGTACCACAAGTCCCATCAACCACTGCCACAGCATCACTTCCTGGAGATCGCTACTTAAGCACAGCGTGGTTCAGTGTGTTTGGGGACGCTTTTGATTCCTTCTGCTAATTGCCAGTAGTGCTGCTGGAGTGCGCTACACATGCCAGAAACTCATCAGCCTACTAGTGGGATCACTTTTGCAGGGGTCGACCCGCTGATGCAGTCTGGCTACTGGGGATCACAAGTTCTGTCAACCCCTGCCACAGCATCACTTCCTGGAGAGCGCTACTTAAGCTCAGCGTGGTCCAATGTGTTTGGGTACGCTTTTGTTTCCTTCCGCTAATTGCCAGTAGCACTGCTGGTGCGTGCTACACATGCCAGAAACTCATCAGCCTACTAGTGGGATCACTTATGCAGGGGTCGAGCCGCCTATTCACTCTGGCCACTGGGGACCACAAGTCCCATCAACCCCTGCCACTGCATCACTTCCTGGAGAGCGCTACTTAAGCGCAGTGTGGTTCCATGTGTTTGGGGCCACTTTTGATTCCTTCTGCTGATTGCCAGTAGCGCTGCTGGAGCACGCTACACATGCCAGAAACTCACCAGCCTACCAGTGGGATCACTTTCACAGGATCGAGCCGCCGATGCAATCTGGCCACTGTGGACCACAAGTCCCATCAACCCCTGCCACAGCATCACTTCCTGGAGAGCGCTACTTAAGCGCAGTGTGGTCCCATGTGTTTGGGGCCACTTTTGATTCCTTCTGCTAATTGCCAGTAGCGCTGCTGGAGCACGCTACACATGCCAGAAACTCACCAGCCTACCAGTGGGATCACTTTCACATGGGTCGAGCCGCTGATGTAATCTGGCCACTGGAGACCACAAGTCCCATCAACCCTTGTCACAGCATCACTTCCTGGAGAGCGCTACTTAAGCGCAGCGTGGTCCCATTTGTTTGGGGCTGCTTTTGAATCATTCTGCTAATTGCCAGTAGTGCTCCTGGAGCACGCTACACATGCCAGAAACTCAGCAGCCTACAATTGGGATCACTTTTGCAGGGGTCGAGCCCCGGATGCAATCTGGCAACTGTGAACCACAAGTCCCATCAACCCCAGCCTACAAGTGGAATCACTTTCACACGGGTTGAACTTCTGATGCAATCTGGCCTCTGGAGACCACAAGTCCCATCAACCCCTGCCACAGCATCACTTCAATGAGAGCGCTACTTAAGCGTAGCATGGTCCCGCAGCGTGGGACGTGCCTGGGCAAAGGGTGGGCCCATCCACGCCCGGAGGAGGCTGGGCTGGGCCCCTCCTCTAACATCTTCATACTTGGTTTCAAAGGTACTGTGAACTGGGACTGCCAGGCATTTTGGAATTGGGCCATCATCGTTTGAATCAGAGTAAGGTGGCCTGGGGTGGGCAGTGCAATATCAACTGTTATACATTTATTGCTAGAGGGGCTGGATTGTTGTCTTGCTGTGGGGTCCTGCTGGCAATTTCCAATTGTATTGATCGATCATGGGTAAAAGAAAGGGGGTCTGGAGCCTTGCAAAATGTAAGAAATCTAAAAACGTTTGAAATCAATGGGTGGTAACTGGGTTATTGATCGGATCGACAGCCTTTTGGTCGAATCTGAAGAGTTACCAAACTCCAATCCCAGCCCCCCCTCCCCCTTGTCACCATCTGTTGGACCTGCTAGCTCCACTAATATTAATATTTCTAATAACCAGCAAAAACTCCTTCCCAGCATGTTCATAAAGTCTTTAAGTAGACCACCACCCCTACCTTTAGCAGGAGAGACCCTATTACACGTGATGTGTCTTTACCTGGTTTGACGCACCTTGAAGAAGCTTTGCCAAGCACAAATCGTTTTTTCCCATTGCTTGACCTGCACAAAGAATCAATATCTCCCACTTACCCGGTAACCCTGCCCATCCTGTTGTCCTGATAATCGAGCCCTGTAGCAACGTGGCCAACTGTACTTCATTGATTACTGAACTAAATTCTGAGGTGGGGGAACTCAAGGTCATTTATTGTCAATTGACAAACGTAGTAAAACAACTTATAGGGAGAAAAGGTGTCCATGAAGCTATTAGTCAGATGGATTTACAGCCATAAGGCAGTAACATAATTGAGCAGCAACAGAGAGCTCCTCTGGCCCCTATTTGCACACGATTAGCCTCAGTGACGCCCCCAGCCCCTCGGAGGGAACCGGGTGGCCATCAACAGAAGTTTATACCAGCATCTGCCTATAATCATAAAACTTCATCGGCTAATATTCAACCAGGGCAGGAAATTAGAACTACCCAAAGTGATGACCCAAGCAGTATGCAGTCTATTAGATATGGATATCAAAAACTAGCCACAAGATACAACCTAGGGTGTAACTCAGATATAAATAAAATTCTAATGATTATTCTCCCAAAATGACCTTCATATGTGAGCCATGAAGTAGAAGATTCCCTTATAAACAAAGTAACACACCGTATAAGGCATGTCAGGGGTTGTAGATCAGTTATTCGAGATGACATTTTGAGGGCTAGAAGGATACCTTTTGACACCACAATATGATTATACCACATTTGAGAAATCAGGAAATAGTTGACAGTCTGGTAGATCTTGATATGAGAACTAGTCCCCCCAAAAATTCCAACATCCAGTTTAAATACTATAGGCCAGGATATGATCTAAAAGTTCTCATGCAGAAGAGGGCGACACCCCTATCACCCTTGGGGAGGTAGATTGACTTGAGACGTCCCAGTCATTATCTACCCTAGTTATACATTCAGCCTCACTAAACTCTTAACACTGAGTCTCTGGCTACATGTACCAATTCTCTTGTGCTTTCAATACCTCAGTGTTATTATGAGCCTCCATCTGGCACAGGGCCATCTTCTAATTATCAGAAAGTGGTTGCTTCTAGTTCCATTCTAACACTTTCTTTGAGTCTGTTGGGGGTCAATGGGGAAAAGCATAATGATTATCAAACTTCAGAAAATGCTGGCACAGGGCCACCTACTAATTATCAGAAAGTGGTTACTTTTAGTTCCATTCTACCACTTTCTTTGAGTCTATTGGAGGTCAATGGGGACAATCATAATGATTATCAAATTCAGAAAATGCTTGCATTATTTTCACACTATTTGAAACTCCCCCCCCCCGCATATGTGAATATCACAAGTAAAGAACTTAGGACTCAAGAGAATATCCTAAGTATAGAACCTAGGGTGATGGGGACTTCGCAGACAAAATTGTTATCTTGGAATGTGGCAAGCCTTAAGTCGAAAATGGTCCAACCTGACTCGAACACATTTATAGAGGAGCATGATATATGCTTGCTACAGGAAACCTGGTGTATTGCTCCTGTGTACAAAACTGGTTATTTAAATTTCTTCTCTCCTGCTATACCAAGCAAAAGTGGGAGAGCCTTGGAAGGTTTAACCACTTGGGTCAAGGCTTCCTTTGCATATAAAGTTACCTGGTTGAATATAGACTACCCAGATATACTGGGGATCCTGTTAACATTTAAAAAGAGTGCCCAGGTTGCAATTTTCATCATATACTCAAGAGGGGAAAGGGGTGGTGGTGCATCTAAAACAGTACAAGTCCTGGAGGAATACTTAGAGGCTCGCCATCCCTAATAGCCACTTATTTTGGGAGGGGATTTCAATACAACCATTGAGCCATTTGACTCTGAAGATACTCAGCTTGGCTACGAAGAGGATTGATTTTGGGGTGCTCCTTGTTTAGAACTTGCTACAATGAAGAGATGGACTCAGGCAGCCATCCTGTTGAAGGGCTTTTCAATTGAACTCGGAGTCAGAGCAACCAATGGGCGGACTAAGTCAGATATTAGAGGGGAGGTTACGTTTAATCAACCCAATTCAACCAGGAGCATTGATTACATCTTTGTTGGCCTAAGGCTGTGGTCACTGGTAGAAGATATGGTCATCATGCACAGTGAGGAGAGTGACCATAACCTACTATCACTCTCCCTGCAGCCGCTCAGTAGTATTGACACAGCAGGTAATTGTTCCCCAGTTATAACACGCTAGCTTGAAACTACCTCTGACATGCGCCATTTAAAATGGCGGCAAATAGTAACCCACCCAGATATACTCACTGCAATTGCTCGGGAATTGCGGAGTCTGCTAGGTTGGATTTTTTTAAGCAACTAATGGAAGAGGTCGCTAAGAATCTTGGTACCCTTTTTGGCACCTTCTTTGATCGTGTTTTGTCATGCTTTACGATCCCTGTAAGGAAATAAAACGGCACAGACTATAAATCTCCTACCTGGTATAATGGGGAATGCCGGAGACTTAAGAACTTGTTGGTTCAAGCCATCAAGGCTAAAGCTACAGTGTAAATTCATATTTGCAGGAAGCTTTATGTAGGAAGCTGGCTCTGTATATACTATACCAAAGTAAGGTATAGTGTGCACAGAGTCCAGTGGACCCCAAAGGTAGGCAGAGGTAAACGTAGATAATACCTTACTCTCCATTTGTGGTAGTGTGGGTGAGCAGTAAGGCTTTATCAGAGGGTAGTGTTAAGCATTTATTGTACACACTCAGGCAAGAAATGATGTCACACACTCAAAGACTGAACTCAGACCAATTTGTTTGTATAAAAATAGTATTTAGTTATATTTTATTTTCTAGAACCAAGCCAGGCCTGGTACAGGTAAGTATAATAATACTTTGCAAGATTTATGCAGTGAATTACAGTTGAATGCAGGTTAAATGCATTTGGTTGATTTACAGGTAAGTCAACAGTCAAAATTACTTTTCAGTTACTTTGTAGATTACTGTGTACGTTACTTCTTGGATTACTTTTTAAGTTACTTTTGCTAATCAGTCCGATATGCCTATATATCACACTGGGACATTTCCCAGACAAAAGGTAAGTAATTCAGTTTTTACACATATGCAGTTTCTTAGGGTTTTCATACAAACCAACTCCATACTTAGAAGATTTTTCACAGAAAAGCAGTCAATGCAGTCCTATGGGAGAAAACAGTGTTATCGGTTTACGGGTAAGTACTTGGTTTGAGGAGTTGGTTTCCTGGGGTTAGAAACAGGGTTCCCCCAGGGTCAAGGATGCACTCTCAAAGCACCCTCAGCGGCACTAGAGCGGCCGGGTGCAGAGTGCTGAGGCCCAATGTAATCCGATGGGGGATAAGGTGCTTCTGGTTGGTGGCTGCTCACGAGCAGGCCACAAGGTTGTGGGAGCAAAGCTCCTGGACTTAGGCTCAGGGCAAAGGGGGATCCGATTTAGCCCACAAGGTGCACCCACAGCGGCGCAGGGGCGGCTAAGTGCCGGGTGCTGTTTTGGCGTTGGGTGCCCTGTTTTCAGTGGGAGTTGCCGGTTTTGGATTTTGGCTGCAGGCTTGGTCCAGGAAGTCTTATGGGAGGAACCAACAGCTGGGCAGGTAAGTTGGAGGGCTCGGGTATGTAGGTGCACCTTAGGTCCTCTTCTCCAGGGTGCAGGGATGCTGGATGCAGGGGTGTCTTTTGAGGGCGGATTTCACCTTTCCGGGCCACTGGCGGTTGGGGTGGGGGTCTCCGTGCAGAGGCTGCAAGCGACGTCGGGGAGTCCTGGAGGGGTCAACCCACGATGGACTCAGACTCTGGAGCGCTGGGGTACCTCGCTGGAATCTTTGGGCCACTCGGACTCTGGCCCTAGGCGTCGAGTGCAGTGGTGGTTCCAGGCATCGGGTGTCTTTGTCCTCAGCAGGCTCAGAGTCTATCTTGTGAGTTTCTTTTGAACAGAGCTGCTGTTCACAGGAGATCCGGTCTTTGTTGAAGGCAGTCAGTCCTCCCAGGGGTTCTGGAGGTCGTTGGCTGCATGACAAGGCGACTTTTGGCGCAGGATTTCTGGAAACTGCATACAGGCCGTTAGGGCTGGGGTCAAGTCAGTTCTTCTCTGCAGTCTCCTCTGCTGGGTGTCTTCTTTCGTCCTTCTTCTTCGTAGGTTGCAGGAATCAGTTTTTTGGGTTCAGGGCTGCCCCCTAAATACGGTATTTAGGGGACATTTTAGGGGTCTCAAGGCCAGTAGCCAATGGGCTACTGACCTTAGGGTGACTACACCCTTGGTGTGCTCACCCCACGTGGGGGAGTGGGCACAATCCCTAACACTGATTGGAGAGTACCTGCCTTCTGCAAGATGGTGGGCACTGAAGAGTGAGCTTCACCTCTCCTCCCCCACCTGAGGGGTGGGGTTGGCAGAGGTGGGCACACCTTCTGGGCTGTTCTAAATTTTCCCGCCTGTCTTCCCACCGAAAAGGAGGGGAGACAGGAAGGGGGCCTGCTCCTGATAGCAGGAGAGGCTGGGGGTCACGTCTCTAAGACGCCCTCTGAGTGCATGGTATAATAAATCCCACACTGGCATCAGTGTGGGTTTATTATGCTGAGAAGTTTGCTACCAAACTTCCCAAAATTCAGTAAAGCCATTATGGTGCTGTAAAGTTTGTAATGACAAACTCTCACACCATATACTCTTTAAGGCTTTACTGCACTTACAATGTCTAAGAATGGACTTAGACACTGTAGGGGTACAGCGCTCATGCAACTGAACCCTCACCTGAGGTATAGTGCACCCAGCTAGAGGGGTGTCTTACCTGTACCCTAGACAGTGGATTGCAGGCATGGCACACAAGAATGTGTGCCATGTCGACTCTTCACTTTTCTCTGCATCAAAACACGCAGCCTGCAATGGCAGTGAGTGTGTGTTAAGGTACAGGACCTCTAAGGGTGGCACAATATGTGCTGCGGCCCTTAGAGGCCTTCCCTGGTCACGGTGCCCTTGGTACCCATGGTACCTTTTACAAGGGACTTACATGTGGCCAGAGAGGTGCCAATTGGGGGTACAAAGGTACAGTTTTGGGAAAGAACACCGGCCCTGGGAACCTGATTGGCAGGGACCCAGGGCACATCAAGTCAAAGTGCATCAGAAATCTGGCAAAAAGTGGGGGGGTTACTGCATCAGAAACCCAGCTTCCTACACTTTATAAACTATCTTTGGGTACTGCTAAAAAGGCTTGGGAAGAACAGAGGTGGCAGGACCTCAAAGATGCTTCCGTAGCTAAAGATTGCACTAAATTTTGGCATTAGTATCAAATGGCGGCAACCCTGCAGCCATGGACCCAAATAACCATGTTTCTTCATTCGAATGGTTTGAACACTTTAAGAAGCTTTACCATGACAATACTTCTAGCCTAGATGACGGTACTGAAGCAGCCATTCTTCCTTCAAGTGCTGAGCCTTTTTTTAGGTCTCGGCCTGCACCAGCGCTTGCGCTGGTCTGGCCAAGAGTTTTAGTAAGCGGGTTTTGGAAGTGCAAACCCACTGGCTTTCGGCTGGCGACCAGCTTGCGTTCACGAAGGCGTGCACGCGCGCAGCTGCCATCTGGGTTTCCTATCTCTTCCTCATTTCCTCGTCATGGCTCATTAACTCTCTGGACTCTGATGTTTCAATCGCAGCAGCAGCTCACATTACCAACTGACGGCCCTGGACTACAGTCACATGAAAAACAACAGCGATTAGCATTGAAATGCAAGCTTTTTTTTGTCTAGTTAGAAATATTGCTTCGGTGGGTTGATTTCACCTTATATCGCTATTTGTTTTATATTGGGAGTCACAGCCTAATTACCAGTATTTTTGTCTCACTCTGTTTTTTTTTATATTTATTTGCGCAAAGCACAAAGCTATATTTAAGGTTACTTTTTCCGCGTCACTTCTTCACTCTATTTAAACTCCACCCCCCACTCTTATTGTCTCTCTCCTTCTCTCTCTCTCCCTCTCTAATTCTCTCTACTTAATTAACTCTCCCCTCTCTATCTTTTTAGCCTTTCATTCTCTCACCCCTTTATCTGTTTCTCTTTCAAACTCCTTCATTCACTCTCTCTCCCCTTCTTTCTCTCTCTCTATCCGCTCCACTCTTTATTCTATGTACACCCTTTCTCTCTCTCTCTCTCACCACCCTCTCTAATTGGGCATTATATCTTCACTCTATCTCTCACTCGGCAACACCATAGCATCACTCAGCATCACAACAGCATCACTCAGCATCACCACAGCATCACTCAGCATCACCACAGCATCACTCAGCGCAACCACAGCATCAATCAGAGCCAGCACAGCATCAATCAGAGCCAGCACAGCATCACTCAGCACCAACACAACATCTCTCAATGCCATCACAGCATCACTCAACGCCATCACAGCATCACTCAACGCCATCACAGCATCACTCAACGCCATCACAGCATCACTCAGTGCAACCACAGCATTACTCAGCACAACCACAGCATCACTTAGCGCCACAACAGCATCACTCAGCGCCACCACAGCATTACTCAGCAGCACCACAACACCACTCCGCGCCACCACAGCATCACTCAGCACCACCATAGCTTCACTCAGCGACACCACATCATCACTCAGGGCCAACACTGCATCACTCAGCACCACCACCACAGGATGACTCAGCACCACCACAGGATGACTCAGCACCACCACAGGATGACTCAGCACCACCACAGGATGACTCAGCACCACCACAGCATCGCTCAGCACCACCACAGCATCGCTCAGCACCACCACAGCATCGCTCAGCACCACCACAGCATCGCTCAGCACCACCACAGCATCGCTCAGCGCTACCACAGCATCACTCAGCGCCACCACAGCATCACTCAGCGCCACCACAGCATCACTCAGCGCCACCACAGCATCACTCAGCGCCACCACAGCATCGCTCAGCGCCACCACAGCATCGCTCAGGGCCACCACAGCATCGCTCAGGGCCACCACAGCATCGCTCAGCACTACCACAGCATCGCTCAGCACCACCACAGCATCGCTCAGCGCCACCACATCATCATTCAGCGCCACCACAGCATCACTCAGGGCCACCACAGCATCACTCAGGGCCACCACAGCATCACTCAGCACCACCACAGCATCACTCAGCACCAAGACAATATCACTCAGCACCACCACAGCATCATTCAGCGCCAAGACAATATCACTCAGCACCACCACAGCATCACTCAGCACCACAGCAGTATCACTCAGCAAGACCTGAGTATCATTCAGCATCACCTCAGCATCGTCTCCGCAACAGTCACCACCACCACCACTACCACCTCAGCCTGCTCTCGGAATCTGGCATCTGTTGATTCTCCCCTAGCGTCTAGCCGCTGCTAGTGTTATAATACAGGTACTAGTTCCCAACCTTCACCCTTCGATTGTTTATGCCCCCTCAAAAAAAAAGCTTTAACAAACAACCATTAGAATGGGCAGAAACAAGTTGCCAGCATTGCAAGTACAAAAAGAAAACTGAGGAAATTTTTATTGTAAATACTTTTTTAATATGGTCGTTCAGTTTTACATAATGCCTTCTTGGTCATATATAAAGTAACAAAAATGCTTCTGACACTTTTTTATTATAACTTTTCAGCATGCTGCACAGCAGCCACACTTCTCTACAGCACAGCTTGAAGACATTGGCAAAGTCAATAGCTCTGGCTAAACACTTATAAGGCCCCAAAGGCGAGACCTATTGGCTATGCCAATGCTTGTTGATATTATAGATGTTTTAAATCCTCTCAAAGCAGTTACACATGGTAGGGCCCATGGACCAGATTGCATTCCAGCTGATATTGTGTTACATGATATTGCTGCCTGGTCCAAATATATCCTTTTTCTAGCTAATGTCATCGCTAGAGGAGCCCAGATCCCAGATTCCTGGAGAGGGGCTGTATTAGTCCTGCATCGCCTATGGGAGATGCAACTCCGGATGGAAGGAGACATACAAAGACCCATCAGAGTTCTCTTCTGAGAGAACCTGTCATTCTGCTATGACATTCTCTTGGCCGAAAAGGATTGACCACCAGAGTTCATCATGGACTGCCCAAACATAGAAACTGCAATTTATCCTGGCTTCTCCACCCTCGTTCCAGAACATGTAAAAACATTCATATGCCAAGGAGTGGGCATTACCGCAAGCTCTGGTATTATACTGCAACAATGTGGGGTGGGATGTTGGTTCCCCTTATCATGAAATACCAATGAGGTCGACCCCACAACTTCAAAGACAATACCCCAATAAAAATGAGGCTAAAAGACAAGTTAGGGAAATTCTCCAACAACTTGAATACCAGGGTGCAATAGACAGTTGCACCTCTTCAGTGAATAATCCCTTGTTTCCCTTGGCGAAACCAGATCATTCATATCGTCTAGTATTAGATTACAGACATTTAAACACAGCTACTCGCACATTTGCAGAACAAAACGTGCACAGCGCGGCACTAGTTGACAACATAGTGAGGAAAAAATACAAAACCACACTAGATACCTCAAATGAATTTTTCTGCCAAAATATAGAGCCTGAAAGCAGGTATTTGACCGCATTAGCACGCTGGGTTCTCAGGGGCAATTCTGTTAATAACCTAAGGGGTATAAGAATAGCCCCAGGCTGTTTTCAGCCTGAGTAACAGAAATTTTACAACAATGTGATGACCAGGAATTGTCCGATGTCGATGACATATATATGACGGATGATGAACTTTCAGTACACTTGACAAGGGCAGATCGCATAGTTCTGGGATTTGCTCACATGGGCAACAGATTTAACTGTAAAAAATCAAAGATTGCCCACGTCAATGTCCTGCACCTTATCTATCAAGAGACTCTAATTAAGGAGCATTGAAGGTGTCAGCATGATGAGACTTCAGTAGCAGTCTTTTTTTTTTATTTTATTTTTTATTTTCAAAAACCTTTATTGAACAAGAATGCACAGTACAATCACATAGTCTCTCTGAATCAAAAGATTAGGCCCATCAACACACTGTAGCATAGCCAGTACAGTTACATATTAGTAGGATATTAGAGACAATGCCATGGAGGGTCTACAGAAACCATTGTGAGGGGGTAGAAGCGAATGATCCAGGGGGAGCACCAAACCTATAGGGGGGAAGGCAGGGAGAATGGGAGGGCAGTGGACGGAGAGGGGACAGCTCCTGGACCAACCCCGGCGGCCGCCGCGGGCGGAGAGCCGGCGGGGAGCGCGGGAGAGGCCACAGATTGCTGAGGGTCACGACTTGAGAGATAGGTAACGAGTGGGCCCCATATATCCAGTGGACGGGATTTGGCTGGCAGGAGATCCCAGAACTCGGACAGGAGGGTTTGGCAGCGGGATGCGTCCTCTAGCCAGAGAGATACTGTGGGCGCGGGTCTACGGCCCCAACACATGGAGACCCTGCGCCGCGCCAGAACCAACAGCATGGCAGTCAAACGGCGGGAAGCGTCCGGGCAAAACTTAACGAAGCCCAAGAGACAGATCACGGGGTCAGGCTGGAGTGGTGAAAGAGTGATTTCGGAAATAATTGCACAGACCTCCTGCCAATATGCCGAGACTCGGGGGCATAACCAGGCAAGATGAGCAAAATCCGCCGCAGGCGCGGAGCAGCGCAAGCACCTGTCACTCGCCACAATGCCCAGTCTATGGAGTTGGGCGGGAGTGCGGTATAGCCTATGTATGTATTTAAAGTGTATCAGACGCAAGCGGTAGTTGGGAGAGAGGCGTTTAATCTGAGTGCAACAATACAGCCAATCCGCCTGAGAGATCTCGACTCCCAGGTCCTTGCCCCATGCAGTGCGCGCCCGGTCGGTAGAGATGGAGGAGGCCACCAAAGTGAGAGCGTAAATTTTAGTAACCAATTTCTTTGGAGAGGGAGAAGCATAAAGCATATCAAGAGAGGTCAGCGAGGGGGGAGGTTGGGGAAAGGTGGAATGAAGCTGTCTGCAAACCGCCCGGAGCTGGTAGAATAACAGAGTGCCCATGGGGCCAGCGTCAGGGGCAAGCGAAAAAAAGGTGTCCTCAGGGTACAGATCCGAAATTGTGGCGAGGCCGAGGCGAGCAGCATGCTTAACCATCCCCGACGACTGGAGCGGAGGGAAGGCAGGGTGATGGGCAATGGGCATAGTGTTTGCTGAGAGCAAATCCAAGCCTGAGATCTTACGAATGCCATCCCGGGCCCAGCGCAGGGTTGCGACCGTATCGATCTCAGTGCGTAGAAGCTTCGCCGGGGCGAAAAGTGCAGTTGTAAGCGGCCACGGGGTAGCAAGGTCAGCCTCCACGGCCACATGAGGTTGAAACGGAGTGGGGTGGAGCCAGAAATGAAGGAAACTGGCCTGAGCGCTGAGAGCGTATAGCTTGAAGTCCGGGGCTCCCAACCCGCCCCGCGACATCGGGAGGGTCAGGACGCTATATGCGATCCTAGGCTGTCGTCCCGCCCAAACCAGGGAAATAAGTAGCGAGCGGATCTTGCGAAAGAAATGAGCAGTGAGAGTGATGGGGATGTTGACGAAAAGATATAAGAATTTTGGGAGCACCACCATCTTGGCGATCGCTATACGCCCGGCCAAGGAGAGCGGCAGTCTGTTCCAGAGGGGAATCTTGGACTCAAACCAATCCACGGCACGGCACGGCCAAAGTTGGCCCTCCAGAGTTCGTCCACGTCCCTGCTCAACCAGACGCCGAGATATCTAGTCGGCGCCGAAGCCCACACGAAAGGGTAGTCAGGTTCAAAGGAGGTCGTGGCATCCGTGAGCGGGAATAATACGGATTTGTTCCAGTTAACCTGGATACCGGAATAGCCGCCGAAGCGTATCACCTCCCGGACAAGAGGACTGAGATTCTCCTGAGGGTGGCGAACATAAAGGGTGACGTCGTCTGCATACATGGAGACCAGTAAAGCCCGCGCTGCGAAGCCAATGCCTCTCTGAGTGTGATGCTGACGGAGACGAGCTGCAAGTGGCTCCATTGCGATGGCAAAAAGCATGGGGGAGAGCGGGCAACCCTGTCGGGTGCCACGCCCGACCTGAAAGGGCTCGGAGATCTGGCCATTTATGCGAAGACGGGCGGTGGGAAGAGTGTATAGGAGCAGTACCTTGCGTATGAAGACCTGACTGAAACCCAATCGGGGAAGGAGATAGAACAAAAAAGGCCACTCCAAGGTGTCGAAAGCCTTGGTGGCGTCGAGTAAGGCAGCCACAGCCGGAAGCGACGGATTGATCTGGTGCAAGACGGAGAAGATGGTCCGAAGGTTATGAGAAGTGGCACTGCCGGGAATGAAACCGGATTGGTCTGGGCGGGCAATGAGTGGCATGAGTGGGAGTAAGCGAGAGGCAAGCAACTTGGCAAAAATGTTATTGTCCGTGTTCATAAGTGAAAGGGGACGGTAGGAATCTCTCAGCTCAGGGGGCTTGTCCGGCTTGAGAAGTAGTGTTAAGAGTGCTTCACGCAACGATGGGGGGAACTGGCCTGATTCAAAGGATTCATTATACATGGCAGCAAGGTGTGGGATCAGTATAGGGGCGAATGCCTTATAAAACGAGGCTGGCAGGCCGTCTGAGCCAGGGGCCTTGTCACCCGGCATACAATTTATGGCGGCCAGTATCTCTTCCTTAGAGAAGGGTTCATCCAAGTATTCCCGATGCGCATTTTCAAGCCAGAGGAGTTGAAGAGTCTCGAAGTATTGGTCAAATGCATCGCGAGGCGGGATCGAACCGGCTGTGTAGAGTTGTGTATAAAATGCGGTGAAGCGAGTTTTAATTTCTTCAGGGGAGGTGGTGCGGGATGGCCCACCATCTTGCATGGCAGTAATATACGATGCTGTGCGAGGCCGACTAAGAAGATTAGCCAGAGTTTTACCGGGGCGATCGCCCTCGCCGAATCGACGCGCTCTTGCCTCTCTACCGAGAAAAGCCAGCTCCCTATTGGCCTCGTTCGAGAATTCAGTAAGCTTCTTGCGTATCTGGGCAAGTGAATCCGCGTTTGGGTGCTGGGCGTGGGAGGCGTCTAGCAGTTTGATCTCCCTTTCAATCTTGTCCAGAGTACCACGGATGGACCGCAAAACACCAGATTGTTTAGAAATACATTCCCCGCGGATAACCGCCTTAAAGCCGTCCCAGAGCGTGGATGGGGAATCCACCGATCCCTCATTGAGCTCGAAGTAATTCACAATTGCGGCCTGTATCTCGGCACAAAATACCGAGTCGCGAAGTGCGTTTGGGGGGAGCCGCCATGTGAAAGCGCGGCTAGGAGAATGGGGGAAACGGAGCGATAAGCTGACGGGAGCGTGATCAGAAAGAGTGCGTGCCATATGGTTTACTGAGGTCATCCAGACCAGAGCGTCCGGGGTGGTGATCCATAGGTCCAGCCGGGACCAACAGCCCCGTGAACCCGTCACACAAGTGCCCTCCCGCGCCGCGGGGTGAGAATGGCGCCACGCGTCGTACAGTGAGTTGTCCAGGAGAATGGAATTAAGAAGTGAGGCCGCGCGTGGATGGGAGAAATGGGAGCCGGACCGGTCTATAGCGGCGGACAAAGCCACATTAAAATCGCCCCCCCAGAGGAGAGCGGCAGGGCCAAGAGATGATATGCGATTCCAGACTTGAGCAAAAAACTCAGGGTCGTCGCAGTTGGGACCATATATTGCCGCGAGTATCAGGGGCTGGGCCCGCAAGGTGCCGTAGAGTATTACAAAACGCCCGTCGGGGTCGGTGAATACCTGGGAAGTCTGCCATGGGAGCCCCCTACGCAGAAGTATGGACACCCCCCGGGAGTAGCTGGAATAAAAGGAGGAGTGAATTTCACCCCATTGCCGGGAGAGGAGTCTAGTAGCCGTGGGCTGCATTAAATGGGTCTCTTGTAAAAAGCATATGTCCACCTTGTGACGGGTTAGATGGGCGTGCACCTACCGCACCTTGCGGGAGTCATTCAGCCCACGGACGTTCCAGGTCCAAAGTGTAGTATCAGTCATGATGCTGTGATCAGGGGGGGGATACCCAGGAGCAGAGGCATAGTGGGTAGAGACTGCGTGTATGGCCAATGAGCGGTGCAATGGGAAGTGTGCGAGAGGAGCAGTTCGTCTATCAAGGGAGCATTTCGACAGACTATAAACAGACATATCGGGCAATCCCAGGAGTGGACCCATGATACAAACAGAGCTAGCCCCTTAACCGAAAGAAGCCTAACCTGAAGAGGACACCAAATTACAGAGAAATCATAGGCAATCGACTGTGCAAAAACAAACAGCAAGGCTGCAGAAGGTAGCCGTGAACCCCGTACCCCGAATTCCCATCCCCTGAAGCCCACCCAAAAAACAAAAAACCCCAAACCCCGCACCCACACCAACCCCCCAAATAGGCTGAGGTACCACCCAAACCCACCCCAGGGACCCACAACTTGGGAAGGGAGAGTCCATGACCATGATGGGAATTATCCCGTGGGGGCATGGCGGCGCCCGGCATACTCCCCTGCCAGAGAGACAGGGTGGCCAAGCCGCATGTGTACGCAGGCGGAGGAAAGACCTTAAAAGGGTAAAAGAACTACACATCAGATGCAAACAGCCTCAGAGGGCCACCCGAACCAGAGGTCTAAATTGGAATTGCAGACCAGGAGAACAAGCAATCATAAGGGCACAACCGCAAAGAACAGAAAATATATCAGTCATTGTCATTGTCACTGAGGTTATCAGCAGCAGCAGCTTGGGAGTTTGCAGGTGATGAGCGGTGATACTTGTCGAGTTTTTTAGCGAACGCCAGCGCCTCTCTGGGGTCCGGGAAAGTGAGAGTCTTCGTGCCCTGCTTAACTCGCAGCCTAGCCGGGTACGCCAGCGAGTAGGGGATCTCATGTTTCTGTAGGATCCGTTTGGCCGGCAGGAACTCGCGGCGGGCCGCCTGAACCGTGACGGTGTAGTCCGGGTAAAACGAGAGGTTGTTACCCTGATGGCGGATGTCCCCTTTTTCCCTGGCCGCCCGGAGGATGGGGTCGCGGTCCCTGAAATTCAATATTTTGGCAATGATGGGACGTGCCGGCAAACCAGGAGCCGGAAGAGGGCCGAGGGAGCGGTGGGCACGCTCAACAATGAAAACCGGCGAGAGGACATTACCAAAGAGCTCCCGGGCCAGCTGTTCCACATAGTCCTCCATGCGAGAGATGTTGGTGGATTCGGGCACTCCAGTAATGCAAAGATTCGACCGACGCGAATGCGCCTCCAAATCTTCGTTTTTGTCATGGATAACGGCAAGCAGCTTGTCCATCTGTAGCAGTTTTTGGCGATCCTTGGTGGCGGCGTCCTCCACGTCAGACACCCTGGTCTCAGCATGAAGGAGTCTGGCATCGTGGGAATCAACCCGGGCCTTCACCGTGTCCAGGCGTGCCGACAATTGATCCAGTTGCGTCGCTATGGTGGTGACCGTGGATTTCACATCAAGCATGATGGCCTTCAGATCATCCTCGCGGGATTGCGCCATTTCGGATGTGGCCAGCGAGTCACCTCCGTCCGCACCGGCACTCTCCTGGCGAGTCTGGCGGCGCTGGTCAAAGGCGATCTTGGGCTGCCTGGGGTCAGTTCTGCCCATGTTCGGCTGGCGCAGGCAGATGGAGCAGCCTAACAGCAGGAGGAAAGGCCGCGTGCAGCAGAAGATGAGCCGGGTCCGCAAGGTGCAGCCGGCAAGCGGAGGCCCAGAACTCAAATGGGCTGCTCGTGGGGGGAGAAGGGACCCGGTGGGCCAGCAGGTCCAGAACCCGGCAGCCGCTGCGGTCAGACAACCGGACACCCGATTAAGGGGCGGGGTGGCTGGATCCGGCTCAGGATGGGCTGATCAGGCAACAGGTACAACAATTACAGCCGGCTCCAACACATACGCGCCCAGAGAGACGCCAAAGAACCACAGCGCAGCCGCCGGGGCCTACAGGAGGAGAAGTGTCCAGGCCAGGCAGATTCCGTGCCGGAGACCGGCCAGGGGCGAGAAGCAGGACTCGGGTGTCGGGTTGCTGGGCCCACAGAAGGAGAAGTGCCCAGGCCAGGCAGATTCCGTGCTGGAGACAAGCCAGGGGGCGAGAAGCAGGAAGCAGGCGGCGGGTCGCTGGGCCTACTGGAGGATTCCGGGCCGGTGGCAGGTTGAGGAGCCCGGCTGGTGTAGAGTGGGAGGCCGCGCCTCAGTCAGGTGCAGGAAGATAGCCTGATGCCGCTGGAGCTACACCCCAATCCCAGCAGGAGGAGGCAGCCGGGGTCAAAATGATAGGCAGCGAGCAGGGCCAACCAGGATCACCGCAGCGAGGGCCCCAGAGGCCTCCAAAGCTGATGGTCGCCGTCACCGGGGGGCCGGAGAACGCAACCGGCGGGGGGCCGCTCGCAGCGGGGGGATCAAGGGGAGCGCACCGCCCACCTCGCTAGGCCCGGTGATAGAGGCCTGATCCCGGGGTGCCAGAGAAGGAGTGAAGGAGCGAGGGCTCCCGGGATTGCGTAGGCCGGGCTGGGCGGTACGACGAGCACGCCCCCAGCCCCACTGCACAGCGCCCCCGCGGCAGCGAACCTACCGGCTACAGTGTCCGCAGGGTGGAGGTGCCGCCTCGGACAATACCCCGGTCCAGGTTGGGGTCTCGCAGTGGGTTCCGGGAGGGCCAGGAAGGCCGCGCGCGCCACAAGGCCAGGGTCCGGGCCTCGCACAGCAGCAGATCTCGGCCCAGCAGCGGCCCAGGAAGGCGGAAAAGGTCTTCAAGCACGCCCACCGAGGTGGTGAGTATCGATGATGCCGGTTCAAGGTGGCGATTCGTGAAATGCCTGCAGGATTGTGAAGGATATTTGGGCTTGGCCGGCAGAGCCCACTCAGAGTGCGGCCATTTTGCAGCCGGCTAAGCCACGCCCCCTCAGTAGCAGTCTTTGAAAAGGAAACAAGTGTTTAACATAAAGCTTCACACTTGCAAGAATAACGCAAGCAGAGAGGTCTGTACCTCTCGAAGTCTAAAGGGAATCTCTCTTTCCAACTGTGAGAACACCAATTTAAAAGTAACAGGAGACTCTCCTTTCACACCACCAGGAACCAGCCAAATTGTTACTTGAGTGCATCTGCAACATCCCTTCAGTTTCCCATCGCATCAAACTGGGCCTGTGGTTCTTAACTTTGAACATCTCTCTGTCCTGGTACATGATGAAGAGAAGGCTTCTTTTGACCATTAATTCTCCAGGTTTCACTGCCAAGTTCTTCTCTTCAGGGCTCAATATCAGCAGTCTAATATAAACATCATGATAATAAACCTGCTTGGTAAGAGAGAAAGTGCTTGCAAAGGAAAATGCATTTCAATTGAGGCCTGTAGTCAGGGTAAGTTAGCAGTTAATATGAACGCAAATGCATGCTTACACATCCACAAGTGTAACTCAAAGAATAAATGTAAATGTGAATAAAAGAGTACATGATTATGCGTTTCAAATGAACGTTAGTGCACGTGTGTATAAATCTCTAATCCCTACAATGATTATATTTCGATGATGCATTTTAATGCTTCACACACGGAAGTTAAGACACACTATGAATCTAATACTGCGTGCATTGGGCTGCGCAAAAGAAGTTCGTAGTAGTGTTGGCATCGCTGTGCGTTCAGTGTTCTGTTCTGCAAGCATTACGTACAGATCTATGCAGAGAGCGCCACCCCAGAGCGAGCACAGCGTTGTACATTAGTATGGCTATACTGAGCAGAGAAAGTGAGCCAAAGGCAGTATGCGGGGCGGGCCCTTTAAGGGGCTGTTTGCGGTGTCCAGAGAGTACTATGCTCTGCAGCAGACCTCTCGGGTTTCCTAAATCGACTGGAAGGTTACTCGTGCACGAAAAAGGGAAACTTGAGAGCTGTTCTCCTGCAGTGTAGTACACTGCGCGCTCTGCTGGCCCCAAGCTGGCGTCACTGTGCACACTGCACAGAAAGCAGCAAACGGTGTGCTCGGGCTGTGCAGCACCAGTTAGTCCCAGTATTCACTCAGTTCCTCAACAGAGTATGTGCTCTGACTGACAGCTGTTGGCAGTTTGCGCGGGGCGTGCTGCGCCGATGGTGGAGTCTCCCTGTGAGTGCTGTGCGGAGGGGTAGACAGTGTGCTGTGCAAAGCGGAGCAGTGACAAGGGGACTGCTTCCAGCTGCAGATTAAATCCAGGGGACTGCTTCCAGCTGCAGATTAAATCCTCTGTTGGTTCCTGCAGCTCGCAGGTCAGAGACGAAGAGGAGGGGTTTGGAAACACTCCAGCTTCGCAGGAGTAGGAAGTGACGACTGCATTAGCCAGGCAGAGAGACAGCAAAACAAGTCCACACTTTGAGACGCTGCGCTCGCTAGTTGCGTTGCAGACAGGGATAACCAGGTAAGAAATATGTTGCATGTATATTTGTTGCTTTATGAGCTTAATTTTATGGCCCTTACACCTACTGCGTTTGCTCTTAGTGTTTTTGATGAGCGATGAATTTTGGTAAACTTTCCCTCAGCGAAGCTCTGCCGCAAATGGACAAGAACAGCTGATCTGATCATTGTGGCGGGGGCTCGATGCCTGTTTGCAGGGCTCACGATCTCCTCCTTTTAATTCGCCCACGGGAAAGGTTTTAAATACACATTCTATCAACATTTCCAACCAGCAAAATATGCACACAAAACATGCGTAAGCAACCCGTGTGGTATTGCATTTATTTTCACTGCTCGCTAAGGAATGGACTGCAGTGAAAAAGTGTGACAGTGAAATATATACGTTGTGCAGTGACTTTTCACAACAAACCACCAGTGGTGGTCCGTTTATGTATCAGGAAGCTGGCAACGTGGCAGAAAATATGGGTCGTTCTCCGGTCTGCTTTCAAAATTAGAAAAATAACCGTGTATGCTTGTAACCTGCCTGTGAAAAGACCGTTCGAGAAATTAGGTCAGCTGCTCTGGAAAAAAATCTGAGATTACGATGCAGCGAGGACTAAATTTTGCATGATTTTGCTGCCACACCGGGTACGTGTCTGCACTTTTGACGGTAAAAAAGCGTGTTACTTGCAGAATCTAGCCTTTTCAATCCAGTTTTTGCGTCTTCCTCCAACCCAGCGCGCTAGCCCTGTTTTTGTGTGCCTCGCACTTTACAGCTGTTGACATGCATCTGTGACGGATCTCACCAACGCGTCTTTAGCACTGTGTGTTTAGTAGCGAAAGAAAGCGCATAGGGTATATATTTTACCCCAAAATGCCCTCCCTGTTGATTTTTATGGATCAAATTCAGTGTGTCTGGTAAATCTGCCGTTCGTTGTTTGGTGCGGCTGTGTAGTCCCTGGCTCTGTTTTTATACAGCGTAAAAGAAGAGGCCCCCTACTCCTTAGATAAAGGTTCCTTAAGGTAGGGAAAAGTCAATCAATGTACAGATTTAAGGCAACCATCCATGAATGATAATTTATGCTAATAGTTGAGCAATAAAGAGCAGAAAGAACCAAGGCAACAAAAGTATTTATCAAAAGTACATATCATTTATTTTAATTTTTAACAAATAGATGACCTAAGATATTCATACGTTCACATTCATGTCCATCAATCACGCTCTCATTCAAAACTATATACAGATTAAAAACATTGTTGGTATGGTAACACTTTGCACAAAAATGATAAGTTGACACAAAATGTTTAAAAGTAGATTCAATCGAGACAATGTGGCACGAATTCAAATGACTGGTGGTGTTTTACGTGCGTTTCGGCACACGAGGGTGCCTTCGTCAGGAAGAGGGCCACAGCTGGAAGATATGTTTAATCTGTAAATGAAAAGTTGCCTTATAAGAAAAGGTTCTTTCTAAGATACAGTGAAATGGAAACATTTGCATTAAATAAACAAGAAGACTAATGACAAGGTGAATAAAAAATTGAACGCTAAGTGACAGGAATTACGGAATGAAGTTGAGTTTATAGGAATGAAATATGAAGAATTATGACTAAAAGTAACCCGATGTGAACAGAGAAAGAGAAAACAAATTATTTATTTGAATCCAAGGATCTGCTACCAACTTGGAAAGGCAAACATCAAGACGCAAATTGCCGTTTATGTGGATACCATCAAGAATCCACATGCCACTTGATGTGCGTCTGCCCAATAGTTAAAGATTCAAGAGGGATGCTCTTAAAACCGATTTTTAATGAATTAAATATTCATACCTGCAGGCAGGCTGTAACATGATGGATGGGGGGCTCATCAAACATTTTAATCTGCCGAGGGGTAAAGTTTTTTATATTGATTGACAACCTCCTTAGAAAAGCGGACATTAAATAAGTGTATAAGGCTGCTAATGGGATTTGTAAGTTGCATTCATACTGAAAATTTAAAACATGAATTAATCTCTTGGAAAATATTGTTTTTAAACTTTCGTAACAGATAGTTTCTTTTATAAAGGTCATCAAAGGAATTGTAATTTGTATATATATGTGGTTATTGTCATCTATTGCTTTTAAACTACATTAACTGTTTTAAATACCTTTTAACTTAAATTTGTGTAATCTTGATGCACTGTGTTTTATGGATTATTATATCCGAAATAAACATTTTTGTTGAGTATTTTTATATATATATATATATATATATATATATATATATATATATATATATAATAGTAAAGCCATAGGTTTATAAGGATAAAAGAGCCTACTAGTGACACGAATAGTAAAGCCATAGGTTTATAAGGATAAAAGAGCCTACTAGTGACACGATCCCATGTTTAGAATTTGTTGACGGGATAACATAATCTTGACTATTACCCAATGCTGATGTTTACAAGACGACCAGTCGTTTTCTAGGGTCAGTGAAAGGGATTCAGTTCCTGATATGTTATCTAGACTATAGGGGAAAATAAATGACAAATATTGATAATTGCACAGCTGACCCTGTATATTTGAATCAAGGTGTCTGGGAATCTATCTCTTATTTACCTTAATTGTCAAATATGTGATAAGAGTTGTAGCTGGATAGCACAAAAAGAGAAGAAACACTGTCGTGGTATTGTGCAGTGTTTGTTTATATTCGTCCTTTGTTGAGATACTGAAGATGGAAAACACACATATGTATCTGTTAGCTGAGGGAAACTATGTTTATAGTGCATAAAGCAATATTGAATGGTATAATAAGCTATTATCTCTTATATACCTTAATTGCAGACCTTGCGATAGAAGGTGTAACGTAGTAACACACTGTGATTTATTCACATTTGTCTAATTGGTTAGTTCAGATGTGTAGTTCACTGCCACCTGGTGGGCTGTATTCCATATCCGCCTATCTAGGCACCTCTTGCTGAAAGAAATTGAGAGTTTTCGATGCCTTCACCTTTACTGGTTTACATATAGCAGATAGCTGTGGTGCTTATAGTTCTCCCAGGCCAGGCTTCTACAATTTGCAACTTCTGAAACTGATTAGAAAGTCTTTGGAATACATCAAAGCTTTTAAAGGCATGTCTCTGATAAGGCCACCTGAGAAGAAACTTAGAAGCAAGCATAAATTAATTACCTTTAGAGGAGGCCCAGCACTTGTACCCAGACGTTATAGCTCACCCCCTTTTTTCCTACCTCTGCTCACAAGGCATATAAATTTTGCAAAGAAAACCTGTGATCTCTGTGATCCCCAATTTAATTGTATGTTTCTACCACTGAATATTCCTTTAGCTCGTGTTTCCACAGTAAGTGACGGGCCAGTCCTTAGCTTTTTGCTTACTTTAGTATGCCAGTGGTCGGTTCTTCGGATTCTGACACCACAGAATAAAGAAACAACACACATAAAACAGCATGGCATGCTTGATGTCACCACCAAAACAGACCAGGACACCCCATTAATGAGAAGCTTCAACTGGTTGCCAGTGGCCAAACGCATCAAATTCAACGACCCATGTATGACCCACAGAGTCTTTTCATAACACAGTCCTCGACCTTCTCTCTTAGACATTTTATTGCTCCCTATCCCTAGACTAAAAAGTCTTTAACCCTTGAGAGTATGACAGCATTTCTTTTCCAACAAACCTCAAGCCAGAAAACACCAGTTATTTTCTTTATAAGATTTCAAGATGTCTCTTACTTAATATGATCTGGCTCTCCGTTAGACCCTATCCCTCTGGCGGTTTGGAAGTTGACTTCTCCATGCCAGGCTGGGCCGCTGCTGTTAATATATAATAAATCTGTCTTGTCTGCTCAGGTACTCAGGCTTTAAAAAAAGCGGTGGTTGTTCCAGTATTAAAGAAGCCTAATGCAGATCCGGGCAATATGAGCAATTTTTGCTCATCTCCCTTTTGCCTTTTCCAGTCATGCTCTTAGAAAAAAAATCATCAACAGGCACATATCACAATTTTTTTAACTACATTTTATTCTGAATGTGTCCTAGTTTGGATTTTGTGCTTGTTCGTTGGTCAGAGATTGTTTTGGTGTCCATTTTGGATGATTGTCGAATGCTGGTAGACCTTGGCTGAGTGTTGTTAGATCTGTCTGCTGTGTTCAACACATTTTTCCATGAAAGATTACTATTCAAACATGGTGAGGTGGGTGTGATCGTATCCTGCCTTGATTCCAGATATCAGGCAGTCCATATTTCCCCTTTTCAATTTGAGTTGAAGGCCTTGTCTTGTGGAGTATCGCAGGACTCCTCGTCTAATCCAACACTTTATCTACAGTCATTGGCCCAGCTGATCTGCTCTTTTGGGGTCAATTTCTGAGCTATGCTGATGACATCCAGGTTCTAATATTTTTTGATAAATCTACTTCTGACCCGTGAGCCTTTTTCAGGACTGTATGTTAGCAGTATTGTTCAAGCTGGCTGAAAACTCTTTAAAGTTCAGTGCACACAGAATAAAAGTTTTGTTCTTTCCTATCCATTGTGAGTCTGGGGTTCTTTATTCTAATTTTTGGCAATTCATTTGGGATTGGCACCCACCCTCCCATGGCAGTGCAAAATTTTGGTTTTCACTTTGATAATAAGTCAACCTTGTAAGCTCAGGCCAGTCAACCTTCTGCTGTTTGTTTTGCTTCGATTTGCTTTTTGCACAAAGTCTTGCCATTCCTACCTCCACATATTTTCCCTTTAGTGATCCAGGCACTAATTCTTAATCACACGAACTACTGTAACTCCCTATTTCTGAAGTCTTCGGTGGGGCAATTGAAGCACATAGAGCACATCCAGAATGCTGCAGGGAGACTCTACTTACTGTGACTCAAGATGTCCTCTTCCGCCTTGGCTCCAGATCAGTATTTGCCAAACTGTGGGTGGCGACCAACTGATATTGATGGGTCACGAAAGTCCAAACAGTAAATAAAGATGCTTTTAAATTCTGTGTTTATCTTGTCACATTTGCAGGTGCTTCAAAGACAGAGGTCAAATGTCAGGCTATATCTTCTGGCAAATTGTTGCTTATTCTTTTAACATGGGGATTGGTGTTTACTTTTCTTTCGCTGACTGCAAAGTGAGAGGAGTTTTTAAAGTGAATTATGTGACAATCTTGCTGGAGGACAGGGAGTGTGAAAGAAAAGGCTGTAGGATGTCGTTTTTTACAGCACACAGTAAAATTCAAATACCTGTAAATGCAGTGTACGCATTCAGCAGTTAGGAAAGCAAAAATGAAGCATATTTTTTGTAATTCTGAAGTGGGCAGGAAACAGATTTTAATAGGATCAAAGTAAATCAAGACACCTTACCTAGTAATGATAAATATTCACAGAAGCCCGAGTTCCACACATTATCATTTGTGTGCTATATAGTTTTAGCAGTAAAACTCTCTGTGCAAATTTAGTAGCCATTTCAGTGGAAAATGTGCTGTCTATAAATGACAGTGGACTAGCACACAATGCTTTAGTTACGCTCAAAAATCGCCCGCCTAATGTCTATGAAAGGTAGGTGAGTCGCCAAAGTTGTCATTCTAAAAACTGGGTCGTGGTTTTAAAATGTTGGTAAGCACTACTCTTCTAGATGCTCTTCACTGGCTACAGATTTCCAAACAGGTCAGCTTTAACTCTCTCTCTCTCTCTTTGGTTTATCGGGTCCTACATTTCACTCCGATGTGCCTTGTAGAAAACTGCTTTCTTCTGATGCCTTTTTTGTTATCATTCCCAGGTTTCACTGTTATCATCTTGGATGGCAGGTCCTTTTCAGTAAAAGTCGCTCAACTTTGGAATTCCTTACTGGCTGTTCTGAGAAAGATCCATCAATTACAGCCCTTCCATAAAGTTGAAGACCTGCCTTTAGCCACAATTGGTGGAGTGGTTTCACAGTTGCTGCCTTTACTTTGGTGACAGGATACCTTTATAGGTTGCAGAGCTCTTTATAAACGTTTTAAGTAACGTAACACAACTAAAACCAGCATAATTGCAGAGAATTCAAGTCGTTAAACCATTTGCGTTGCCCAAATGCCTGGCAATTTAGTTCTTTCACAGTATCAAGAAGGCTTCCTGAAGGCTTCTTAAAGGCAGACTGCGGGCTCTCCAAACAACATGAATACAGCAGGCTTATTTGAAAGACATAGTTTTCATGCAGTAACATTCAGTGGGATCCTTAGGAACTTTAAGTGTTTCCTTCACAGAGTCTGGTCTCTTAGGCACTTCTTCGCTCATTCGGACCGCTACTCCTTGCATATGAATATTAATGCATTTCTGCCTTCACCTATTCTTAAACGCTTTGCAAACTGGCTACCTTTTTCCTCAAGGATACAGGCACGACTGTCATTAACAAACAGGAAACACATATCACTATGTAATCTAATTTATCCTTTTTGGGATGATGTTTGTCAACACCAGTTCACACCAACTATCTATCCCGAATCTATGTAGGTGGGGTATCTACAGGCCACCATGTTGTTTTACTTTCTTTATCCAGTATTCAGTGTTACAGCGGCCCCACCCTATCGACCACAGTTAATTTTATTGACTACTTTTTACTTAAATTGTTTAGAAACACACCTTCTTTCCAATTTTCTTTAATATTTCTGAAAACGATCTTCCATCGTTTCCAGTTGTTGCTTTACATGCATTATTACTAATTTACAATACAAGAATTAATTTGATTTTTTCCCACTTTCCGAGTCTAAATCATGGAATTAATGTAAACAACGTTTCTAGTGATTCACATTCTTTATTGTAAACACGTTGTTTACTTTGTATCCCATGGCAATAATGAACCTCATTTCAGAGTCTAAGCATCTTTGTATGATCAATATTAACCACAAATGTGGTGCAAGTCATCATAGTGAACTTGCACTGTGCCAACAAAAACTCTCTGTGGAGTTCACATGTTCTCCCCTATAGGAGTAGTCGTGCTAAGTTGACCTGTAAACTTTTCTTTATCAAACGTTTCCCTATAGTGATGATTAGGATTGTTTCTTGATATTGCATTGTCTTTGTGTTTCATTATTTTAACTGGACCATGATCACAATGCCTGATACTGAGATGTTTCCCCTATACCACTCTACTCTAGGCACTTTAGCTTGAATGTATTTGCTAATTCATAAAGGGTGCCTTCAGTGTAAGATGTTAATAGTGCCAGAAGGCTGATATGTTTGGCCTGGTGAATCGTGGTTTTATAGACCATTGGAGTTTTGCAGATGAGTTTACCGGTAAGAGATATCCGACCAGGCATACTTAGAATGTATCTGTGCCGTTAAGGAATGCAAACATTAGAAGTGTTCTTGGTAACCAGGCATGAATGTCCTTCCCGAGTCTCAGGAAAATACATTGTCTTTTTTCTCTACATTAATTTGACGGTTGGAAGTGATTTTGCTAGATGTTGCTTTTTTCCTCTGATTGCAACTGTAACATTTTGTATGGCTTTCAAGAAAGGTGGATGAGTGATGTCATCACCTACTGCTGCCTGCAAGAAGCTGATGGCAGCCATTCAGGTATTACTTGTTTATTTTTTAACAAATGTCTTCTTTGGGTTTTCTAAAAGAAGAAATCACAGTCTAGCCCCCAAAGACATTTACAACATATTTTATGAAAGACGGTGCCATTGCTTCAAGTCTTGCACCAACAAATGCAGACTGACATAGCACCAATAATTGTAATGTGCTGCCAATGGGGGAAGTTGAGGAAGGGCTGTGGATTTTACAAACATCATAATTAAACCCTGTGGTAATAAAACTTCCACCCACCAAGGTAAAGAAGGCTAATAGTTGGACTTAGGGGCACAAAATCTCGCAGCAACATTTGCGCAACTACATCAAACACCAATATAAAGGTGGGGCATCAGAAAGAAAAGCAGGTTGCTTAAACAACCCCTTTGAGTATGATTCAAGTTTTTCTCCCAGAGAGACTCTGTTAGACCTAACATCCTTGGTGTGGTCTTTCCCCAAACCTTTTGCATTTCACCCCTCCTGTTTTCTGAAATTTGGTCTTGTTGGCATTAAGGTTCTGTGCACGTTTCCACTGCTAACCAGTGCTAAAGTGCTTGTTTTCTCTCCTTTAAGCATAGTGAAATTGGCTTACACCCAATTAGCATATTTAATTTACTTGTAAGTCCCTAGTAAAGTGGTACTACATGTACTTGCACGTGAACCCAAGGCTTGTAAATTAAATGTTACTGGTGAGCCTTCAACAGTCATTGTGCCACACACTAAAGTTGCACTTTAAAACATGTCTCAGGTCTGCCATGCAGCCTGTATCTTCCAATTTAACCTGGCAAAGTAAACCTTTTTTGCAAGGCCTAAATCTTCCTTTTTTAATACATATAAGTCACCCCAAAGGTAGGGCCTAAACAGCCCATAGGGCAAGGTGCATTGCATTTAAAAAGTGGGACGTGCTGTTAAGTTTACATCTCCTAGTGGGGAAAATCTCCTACTTTTGTTTTTCTCTACTGTAAGGCCTCTCTCTCCCAGTGGATAACATTGGGTTACATTTTTACATTTAATAGGTGCTAACTTTTGATTGGGAACAGAGAGGGATGTGAAGTTTGAACTCAAATGAATTGTAATTTAGAATCCTCTTTAATGGTAAAGTCAGATTTTAAGTCCCAATTTTGAAAATGCCACAGTTAGAAAGTGGCATTTTCAGAACTGGGACTTAAAAGTTGGCATTTACTATTCCTAACCATTTTGTGCCTGCCGCCAGTGTCCTGGGTCACATGACCCTACTGTTAGGCTTTGTGTATTCCTCCCAATCGGTGAGTCTATGGGGCTTAGGAGTATACGGGATGGGTGGTGACTGAGCTGTGCCTCCACTACACACAAAGAAGCTTAACACTAGCCTTTTGTCACCCAGCCTTCTTGTAGCCTTGGTAAAGGAAAGAAGGAGCTGTCCAGAACTAGATGTGGGGGTAGCCTAGAAGATTCCCCCACTTCAAAGGCTGGCACCAGGTGTAAATATTGGACTCTCAGAACAACGCTTCAGTACACTCCTGGACCTATGAACTTTACAGAAGAAGGATTTCCTTGTTCCCCAGAGGACTGCCCTTCTGCTTGATGCTTGCCTTGTTCCCCAGAGGACTGCCCTGCTGCTTGAGTCCTGAACTGCTCTCTGAAAAAGAAGACTGGACCTGCTCCAATCATTCCAAGCTAACCTTGGCTCCACTTAACTAGTATCTCCAAGGGTCAGTTGGCTGACCTCCTGTTCCGAGCTACAGGAGCACAACAAGCTACAGAGGCCTCCCTGAAACTGCCCAGCTGACCTGCAACTGGACCTGCCTGAGCCCTGCTGGCCTCTGCTAGAATGAGTTCCTGATCCTCAAGAGGTGCCCTCCCAGGTCCTGGACCCTTGGCAGGAATCAGAATGCACTCCTCTTCAAGGAAAGGTAAAATTCTGAAGTTGTTATTGAAAGTTTGGTGGGTATGATACTCTGTCAAGACATGATGGATATCCTATCCATCACATTACAAGTGACACAGGTTATAATTAACTTTTAATACAGCAGACAGGATATCCACCAACTTTGTGACAGAGTATCTCATCAGCCAACCTCTAAATAAGGCTCAAAGGGCCTGATTTAGATCTTGGCAGATCTGGTCCTGCCATCATTTTTTCGATGGTTTTTACCGCCCACTTACTTGGCGGTCCACCTGCTCTATTTAGATGTTACCTGGTCCATGGGCGAAAGACGGCCCGAGTGCCGCCGACTCTGCCAGGAATTTTCACCCCCATCAATGGCGTCATAGGCAGAAAAAGCTGTTGGCGGGAGTTAAGCCAAGATTACCGCCAAGCTAATCACGGTGAGCCTTTCCGTCGAGGAAACTGGCGAGGATACCTCTTACTTTGAGTTGCCAGAATCGAAGGAAATGAATTAGAAACTTGTCTTTTCTTCTGTTTCCCACTTCTGTTTCTGTCTTGGACCCCATTGTCCAGGTCCTCCCTGTGCTGCTACTACATGACTATGACGCTAATCAACTCTGTTGTGTTGTCACCAGGATATAAGCTAAGCTTCTTTTACACTTGTCTTACTATGAATAGTGTGTTGACAATTGCTTTAGCCTCGTGTATTTTTCCATTGCTCTTACATGCATTTTTTTTTATGTGTAATGCATTAGTGTAAAACTAAAAATATCAAAAGTCCCTGAGAACTAATTCTTGGAGAAATATATAACCCCCAATTTAGTAAAACCAAACAAGTGTCTCCTGATGGATCATGTGCTATTAAACTACCCTTAGACAAAACATTGTGAATTTAAATGAAAACATATTATTAAAGGATTGCAATAAGGTAAAAACGTAATCACTAAATAAGTGAACAATTTATTATATCATATAAAAACAATTTTTGTACAATGAGCACAAATTCAAACGTCTTCTCATAGAGAAATATACTTCAAATCAGATTAAAAATTATAAAAAATTATACACATAAAATACACATTGTTTCTCCTATATAATAAGGAAACACAAAGAAAACTTGTGCATTAGTGTACATTTTACAACTTATCAAGGTAAAATGAACACACCTGCATAGACACTTTAAAAAAATTCTGTTGTTGTGGGTTATGTGCTTGTCGGTATGCATTCAATAGTGTGTCTTTGTTGTTTGTGTGCTAAGCAATATGTAAGAAAATGGACATAACACATTACTAACATACATTTTAGAAGCAAACACAACACATACGTGCATTGGCACATAAATCAGTAGTACTTACCAATCTCCGGATGGTGGATGTCAAGTGTGCTCACGAATAAGACTCCAACCGGCCGGTGGAGATCCTCTGAGCAATCGAGCATTTCCATTCAGGAAGAATTCTCCTGACTGTTGTATTATAACGGAACCCTACCACTTGAACACAGAGTGGAGCCCATTATTGGATCCGAATAACGTCTTAACCTTTTGATTTCATTGACTGAAGTCTCTGCCTTTGTGGCTGTCCACCCCTCCTTCCACAGTCCTGAGGAAGACCCGCTCTGACGCATACCAGTCTGCGCTGCTTTCAGGGTCGAAACGTCGACATTTATCATATGTCCACACAGTTTTCTTGACCACAAATTGATTCATTAATGGGTCTTGCATTACATGTGAAAAACTAGGAAACAGGACAAGAATTTAAAATTTTTCTTTTTTTTTTATGTCACCTGAGTATGTCATGTATATAGTGTACCGTTTATTTCACCATTCACTATATGTCACTTTTTCACCATAGTCACCTATTACCTTTTTGCAATTTATTTGTATTTGTGACAGCCATTATTATTCAGTACTTTTTTGAAATAATAAGAGTGAATCAACTTTACTTGTGAATTTCTCTTTTTGGTGTGTTCTTCTTCTCCAAATTGTTTTTTCGTGTGTTATAAATAAGGAATTGAGAGATATCTTATCCTGTGTAATAAATACAGTGTTCACAGCAATTGTATTACCCGACAAGATCTGAATCAGGCCCTGTGTCTATGTTGTTCCTTCATCCTTGTGGTGATAGGAGGGCTGTTATCAGGGAAGAAGAATAGTCTCTGACCTAAGTATGATACCAGCCCCCCTCACTCCCGGTCTCCGGATCAAGCCTTGTTGCCCTTCATCGAACAGTGAGAGCTGTACTGTCCATTGGCTGTCACCACCTTCTCTCTTATGTCTCTTGAGGCAGACATAATGCCCAGCTCACTATGATGTTGGATTCCAGTTATGAGGTCCATTTGAAGGCAGATAAAAGCTTCTGTGGACTTATGCAAGAGAGGCATGTTAGCAGGTTCTAGCCAGCCTACTAGTTTCATAATTTATATCCGAGCATACTGTGTGGGAATGGTTTTAACATTTTGCCTGGTTACGTTTGAATAATAGTCCAGCCCATGGGTGGTAACCACTCTTTAACATTCTGCAATTTCTTAATTCTGTCTCATAAGCTTGTAATGGATGTCATGGTATAAGTATGAAAGCTGGCATCTTGCTCTATATATTTGGTATGACCTCCATCACCTTTATTTCTTTTCTAAAGCACGAATAGTCAATTCTTCAATAGCAAGCGTTGTGTGCATGGCCTGAAGTGTGCCTTCAACTGAAGTGACATCACATGTTTCAGTTATGGCCACTTATTTGAGAAGACTTTCAAGTCACGTCATTAACACACACTCCCTCCCAAGAGCTCAGACACTGACTTCTTTATTTAGTAGAAATGGCTTGTCCCCCTAATGGGCTTCTGTGACATCCTCTGTATGAGTAGCAGTTGGGAAGAACAGGATTAGGGATTATGTTTGGATCGTTTAACTGCACTCCATGAACCTAACAAGGTGTGAATGAAGGCAACAACCGCATTAACTGCTAACGGTTACAAAAATATGCCAACACAATTTTTTTACATTGTAAAGGCTGTTTAAAAACACAATTACCACGTTTCACACCTCTTTGAAAATGTTGTCACTTGTAGCCATTTTTAGGATCAATTAGCTGTTATATTTGTAATTGTCCAGCGTTAGACGTTTAACGGAGATTCTACCTTCAATAAGAACAAAGTTTGTACTGTGGAGGCTGTCTTTCAGTTTTGTTTGTCTGGTCCAAATGAAGGAGTGCTCCATGGTCTGTATCTCCTTGAACCATAGTTTGGGAAGTGGATACGGAACGCTTTGTAGAACTTATGAAGCGCGATTTTTAATTATCAAAATCTGACTACAGTAAAATCATATTAGTAATCGAGAGGGATCCGTTTTGGGGCTGCCGTTTACTTGGCATGCTCTCATTACTCAAGAAAGCCAGCACTTTGTGTAGCCTGAATATATACTCTGTATTGCACAGGGCTGGACTGAGAGCCAAAAGCAGCCCAGGCAAATGTTGTCCGATCAGCCCCCTCATTACATAGTCAAACCCCTCCCAGGGGCGAGTCGCCCTCTCCCCCCTGCCCATTTAACTGCATCCCTTTACCTTCAATTACACCACTGACAACGTGATTTGATTTGGTGCCTTAAAAGGTTGCAGTTTATTCAAACATAACATGGTTGTACATTTCGCAATTTTATTGGTCATTCATAACATCCATGATAACGAATATTCTCATTGTCTTTGTAATTGTCTTGTATCTTCCTTTTGGTTATGCGCTCCCAGACAGTGTATTTCGTGGGGGTGTCCCTTTGTCAGGGCCTCTGTGTCTGCGGTTCCAGGCTTCAACTTGCTACCGAATTTTGTGGGTGTCCGTCAAGACCTGCCCGGGCTGCAAGTGCCATTCCGCTTGCCCTGGACCCTTTGTTGGCCCCTCGCCTGCTCCTCCGGGCCCCTGCCGTGTCTCATCCCAAGGACCCTGTGTGAGCATTTCATCTACTCTGCCTGTGGCTGCGTCCTGTCATTTCACTCCCTCAGTACCCCTGTCGTGAGGCATCCCAAGGGCCCTGTGAGAGCGTCACATCTACTCTGTCTGCGGCTGTATGCTGTCCTTAGCTCCCTCAGTGCCCCTGCCGTGAGGCATCCCAAGGACACTGTGTGATCCTTCCATCTACCTCTAGTAAACTTTCTCTCTTTTGTATATCTTTCTTGGGTTTCTTCCGCCTCCCCTCCACTTCGCGGTTGCGACACCCGCGTCCTTTGGTGTGGGTGGGTGGGATTCACGATTCTCCTGGCAAAAGGGGGGGGGATTCTGTGGTCTCTGGGGGCCTTGCGCCCCCTTTTTGACCCCCCCAGCCGCTTGCCAATTCGGCCCCTGATTGGGGGGGCGGAAGGCAACTTTGCGGTGACCAGTCCTGGTCGCCCCCTTTTTCGCGGGCTTCGCAACTGGGGAGGAAGGGCTTCCCGCCTCCGGGCGGCGTTTGCCCCGGGCCCCTATCTGGTCCGGCTGCGCCTTCCCTGGCCTGGGCTTCATCTCGGCTGCACTGAGGCTTGTGTTTTCATTGAACGGCACTGCTGGAATTACTATGTCCCATTCAAGCCTACAATGAGAGCGCCCGAAAGATGAAAATCGGCCCCCTGGCCCCCAGCCTACAGCGGAAACGCCCGACATGGCCAGTCCGGCCCTGGTATTGCCACTTTGTATAGTACTCCCCCTTCAGGAGTGAAACCTTCTGGTGAGGACTTGGAGGGAGGTCGAGGATGGTGATAGATCGAAGTGGTTTTTAAAATAATGGTCAAAAGAGCTAGATGCAGCAGTAAGTAGTGTCGGGTGGGGTTCTAGGTTCCCAAGCAGTCCCCAGTCATAGAGAAGTCATAAGCTGCTTGACACTACATTATGAATGAGTGCTTTGAGATGCAATGCCGAGACAAACTCCTTTTCCCCGCAGAAAAATGTAAACCTGTGCAATACTCCTCTGAGTCAATCCAGGTGTTACAGCTACTTCAAATAAGCAATGACCAAAGGTGGCAGACATAAAGCAATCAGCGGGTTAAAGGGGTAAGGGGTGTGTCAAACTCCCTCTTTCTTTTATTTGTGGTGTTGACATGAGCAATGGCAGACCGCCAAAGCTGTCTGTAGTCAGACCTAACAAGTCGGAATATCCAGTAAAAAAGAATGATATTCTTAGTATAACCAGTAAAAATAAGTATCTTTTCTGGCCTTTTTTTTGGTCACCATCTCTGTGAGTGGTGATGCAAGGCCATCAAATGAGAAAACTGAAGAAAGATTAACAATAGTGGTGTCGTTGAGTGCATGTGACGAGTGGCAGCAATCGAATGGGAAATGTCATACATCAAGTCTCAGAATACTGAAATTAAGCTGCGATTCTCTGGTTAACATTAACATAAAGTAAATTAGTAGATTCCCTATTCATCGACACTGCTTTCTTCTGTTACCAGTGGTCAGGAAAACATTTCTGAATATTTAAGTAGATGGTACTCAGTTTTGCAGTAACAGCAGGGACTGTTATAAAGAAACTAGGATAAACTGCCATAGTGTAACGGTGCTCAAATACCACAGTTCTGAACGTTGTAGCTGACTTCAAATAATAGATTCCGTTGTCCTGTAGATTGGAATTATCTCCTGACAAATATATACACAATATGTGTTGAATTAATGAATAATGAAGCACAACATGATCTTATCACTGCATGCCTCCTATCTTCTCATTTTCCTCTGTAATGCTATATGCTATTCCACTGTATGGCACTCCTCTGTAAGCCACTCCACAGTACGCCACGCCACTCTACGGAACTTCACTCTGTGCTACTCCACTTTACTCCACTCCACTCTATGCCACTCCAGTTTACACCACTTCACTTTATGCTACTCCACTCTGCGCTATTCAACTGTCCACAACTCCACTTTTGCTATTCAACTCTACGCCACTCCAGTATATGCTATTCCGGTCTACGCCACTTCACTGTACGATATTCCACTCTACGCCACTCTACTGTTTGATATTCCACTCTACGCCACTCCACTGCACACCACTCCACTATACGTCACTCCATTTTACGCTTTTCTACGGTATGCCACTACACTGTACCTCACTCCACTGTACAACGCTACACTCTACCCCACTGCACTATACAATACTCCACTGTATGCTATTCTTCTGTACGCCACTCAATTGTACGCTATTCCACTGTACACCACTCCACTATACTCTATACCACTGGACACAACTACACTCTACGTGACCTAACTCTACACTATTTGACTGTTTGCCACTCCACTGTTCGCCACTCCACTGTACGCCGTTCCAATGTATGCTACTCCACTGTACCCCACTCCACTCTGTGCCACTCTATTCTACGCTATTCCACCATATGCCACTCCACTCTTTGTCACTACACTGTATGCCAGTAACACTCAACGGTATGCCACTCTACACAACTCCTCTTTATGCCACTCCACTGTATGCCACTCCACTCTATGCCACTCCATTCTGCGCTATTCCACTGTACGTGACTCCACTCTATGCCACTCCACAGTACACTATTACACTGTACGCCACTACAGTGTACCCCACTGCAATCTACCCCGCCCCATTCTACAACACTCCACTCTACGGTATTCCACTCTGCAACACTCCATTGTACGCCCCTCCACTCTGCGCCACTCCAGTCTACGCTATTCCACTGTATCACACTCCACTCTATGCCACTTCACTCTACTCCACTCCGCGCTATTTCATTGCATCCCAGTCCACTCTATAATACTCCACTGTACACTACTCCACTGTACACTATTCCACTGTATGCCACTCCAGGTTACAACACTCCAGTCTACGCCACTACCCTGTACGCTAATCCACGCTATGCTATTCCACTGTACCGCACTCCACTCTGCTCTACCCTGCTGCACTCTATGCGACTCCACTCTGTGCTACTCCACTCTGTGCTACTCCTCTCTGTGCTACTCCACTCTATGCCACCCCACTCTATGCCACCCCACTCTATGCCACCCCACTCTATGCCACCCCACTCTATGCCACTCCACGCCACTCCACTCTATGCCACTCCACTCTATGCCACTCCACGCCACTCCATGCCACGCCACTCCACTCCACTCCACTCCACTCCACGCCACTCCACTCTACGCCACTCCACGCCACTCCACTCTATGCCACTCCACTCTACGCCACTCCACTCTATGCCACTCCACTCTACGCCACTCCACTCTATGCCACTCCACTCTACGCCACTCCACTCAATTCTACTCCATACTACGCCACTCCACTCTGACACTCCACTCTAAGCCACTCCAGTTTTCACCACTGCACTGTAAGCTAATTCACTCTATGCTACTCCTATGCTATTCCACTGACAGCAGCTCCGCTTTCGCTGCTCCACTCCTCTCTGCTATACGCTATTCCACTGTACGCCACTGCACTGTACGCCACTGAACTGTACACCACTCCCCTGTATGCCATTCCACTGTAAGCTAGTCTACTCTATGCCACTCCACGCCACTGCACTTAATGTTACTCCACTGTATGCTATTGCACTTTACCACATAACATTCTACGCAAGTCCACTTTTCGCCACTCCACTGTACATTATTCTACTGTAGGCCACTCCATTGTACCCCACTCCACGCACTCTATGCCACTCCACTATACGCTATTCCACTGCATGCTACTCCACTCCACTTTACGCTTCTCCATTCTACGCTATTTCAATGTACGTCACTCCACGTTGCGACACTCCAGTGTAAGACACCCCACTGTACGCTTTTTCATTTTATACTTGTCTACTCTACGCTATTCCACTGTATGCCACCCCACACTACTGTAGGCTATTCCACTGTGCGCCACTCCACTCTACGCCACTCCATTCTATGCCAACCCACTCTACGCCACTCCCCTGTACAACACTCAACTTGATGCTATTCCACTGTACGCCACTCCACTCTACCCCACTTCACTCTACACCACTGCACTCTACAGCACTCCGCTCTGCGCTATTCCACTGTACACCACTCCACTCCAGTCAATGCCACACCACTGTTCGCCACTCCCCACTACTGCACTGTAATCTATGCTATTCCACTGTACATAACTCTACCCCACTCCATTCTATGCTATTCCACTCTATGCTACTTCATTATATGCCACTACGCTTTATGCTATTGCACTGTACGCCACTCCACTCTACGCAATTTCACTGTACTTTTCTACATTCTTCGCCACTCCACTCTACCCAACTTCTCTCCATGCCACTCCCTCTGCTCAACAATACTATACTCCACTCAACTTGGTAGCCCCACTACACTAACTATAACTCTCCATTCCACTTACTTTTTTTTTTTTTTTACAAAAGATATGATTTGCGATGCCATAGCTATTATTGTAATCAATATTATTTTAGATGGTATAAGTGAGATAATATAAAAGGGTATAAGCAGTGCATGGAGAAGGCGTGAGTTATAGTTAATGTAGTGTGACTACGGAGTTGAATACACTGTGTATGGAGGTGCACGAGTTATAATAACTTGAAGGTGTTGCGTAAATTATAAATTAAAGGTATAAGCTTACAATTTAAAATTATTGTGTAGTTTAAGTTTGGTTTGTAGCTTAAGAATAAATAAAGGTATACTAATTTAAAGGTGGTGCGTAAATTATAAATGTAATGTATAACTATAACTTAAGAATTTGCAACTTCTGTGTATTTTAAGTTTGGTTTGTACAGAAAGAATATGTAAAGTTTTCCTAACTATGATAAAGGTGTAACCTTTGTTTTTTTTTTTATTGAAAGAAATATATACATACAAAATGTGAAGATTGGTGTTGCTTCCTGTGTTAGGATTCACTCTTGTAAGATCAATGGCTTTAACTATGCAAAATCTAAACTAAAATTGACATAAACAATTGTTTTGGATACTGAATTGTCAAAATGTATTCTCAAGCTTTAAAAAGGTGCGCAGAACAGTTATCACTTGCGTATGAGATGTGGAAGCTTCTCACGTGCAGACCACAAAGAGCAAAGGCCATGTCTCCCAGCATTATAAAGATGAAAAAGACAACATTACTTATTCATTTAGTTCAGTTGTCGTCTCTCGGGGACCAGCCAGCTGCAGGATGTGGTGCTTTTGTCACTGATATGGAGTTTGCTGATATTTTGGTGTGAAATGATTCAAATATTAACTTAAGTGACTACCTTTAACCTCCATACTCGAACACCACTCACACCCTCACCATACAAAATAAAGGGACTGGAAAGTGTAATTGCCCTTTTCCTCCTGTCCCTACCTTGACAGCCCTTTCAGATCATAATGGGTGCGTGGATGGGGTCTTGTTGAATGAAAGAAAACCAAGGAGGATTAAGGGAAGGGCCATCACAGCTGCTCACAGGGAAGTCCAACAGAAAGAAAGGCTGGTGGGTGTTGGCTCTAAAGCAAACACAAGGAGATGATGGACGGAGCACTGAAACTTTTCAGACACTCACCCCCAGTCACAGATCTGGGTTGAATCCATCATCGTTCTTTAGCTCACTTCGCCACCTCAGTTCAGACCCAGCCATATGCAAATCAGTCTTGACCCTGTGCCTCATGGGAACAGTCCAGCCCGAACTGCCAAGCCAGGTCTTCCCTGAACCGGAAACAAGCATCCTGAGACCGGTTTCGGGGTAACACCCCTCTTCAGCCAGGCTAGCTTGAATCCAGTGGCAAAGTGAGCAAGGGATCCACGTCTGGGCATACCCTGCCAACTTAGGGCGAACAAAGCAAACACAAGGAGATGATGGACGGAGCGCTGAAACTTTTCAGACACTCACCCCCAGCTCTAGGCACCCCTCTGTGATCAGGCACTTGGCCGGCTGACCAGCCCGTCCATGCGTAGAGGCAGCGCTGGTTTGGGGGAAGACCACTCCACCCTCACAGCCCCTCTATGTTTCACTGTTAGGTTGTCCTTTGATTTCTGTTCCCCTGGTCACTCTATTACATTGTTCCTGCCTACCTTCTCTGCTTTGATGTGAATTTACTTGACATGAAGTGCTGTACAAATAATCATCATAACATCCTTGCATCGCTAGTGTTGCTGTTAATGAGTGGAAATCAGTAACTTCAGTTTGAAGATGGTGAAGCAGAAATTTGAATTAAAAATCCCCATTAGTTGGGTGTGGCCTGGGGTGGGATGGCATCGGTCACATCAAGACCGAGCTCCCAGCTGATGCCCAGAAGCACTGGAGTCCTGAACCCCGCCCCGTGAGGGCTGCTGATGGAGAGTGGGTGACTGAATGGCCCCGGGCGCCTCTGGACCGCTCAGCGAGCCTTGTACGGGCAACGGGAGGAGGTAGAGGGAAGAATTGCAGCTCCTGGGTGTGACCGAGAGGCTGCTGCTGCCATCTTGCTTTGCCGGCGGGCTACGCTGAATACCGGGGGACGACGAGTGCCGCAGTGCTCCAATTATAAGCGGGCTGAGGAGTGATTTGGGCCCCCCTTGACTTCCTGCTTGGGACCGGACCGCTTGTTTCCCACGGCTCTCCCAACAAGTGAGCACGGACCATGGGGGGCAGCCGCAAGGCTATTGGGCTGCAGCTACCCCGGGTAAGCCCAGTTGACAGTGGGGAACACGGTGCAGCCGCCGGGAGAGCCGCGAGTGCCCTTGTCGTGTAGTTCCTAAAAATACATAGGATCTGCACGTTTGTTGGACAACATAAACTAAGGTATTGGTGTCTAGACTGATTACGAACACCCCCACAGGATATTTCAGCCTATAGACCAGCTAGCTCACAGTGCCACCTTAAGCCCCCTAACCTTACCAAGAAGTGAATAGTTTCTGGCAACCATCGACCATGACAACCCTTGACCCTTCAGGGATCGTGGAAACAGTACAGCACTTTTCGCTCAGTCAATTGTGCTTACTTAGTCTCAGAGAGATGCACAGAATAAATGTCTGGGACGTTTTCTATAAGCATTTATTGAACCAGCGTCATTCTAGTATAAAACATGTTTGCTGCGGCAATCAATAGACCGAAGCTAACCTAAGAGATTGCAAGCACCAATAGAGTAAATAGAAGGTAGAATTCTACCATGGTGCTAAAACAGTGAATATATGCAGGCACATAAACATGACAGTAATCAAGCGTACTCCTACGATGCAGACCCTACCTAAGTGTACCTGAGTGTACGTAGCATGTATGTTGGTGTAAAGCCAAGAATCCCCTAGGAAAGAGCCTACCCCATTACCTGATGGGAGAGAATGAAGGACCCCGTTTTGGTCACGAGTTGGACACCCTGCAAGGGATGTCAGACAACTGCATGTTGAAGCTTCACTGTGCAGGGACCTCCGTGTCTTGTGTCAGCGTGGAAGTGTCTCCACTAATTACCTAGTGAAGGTTCGGTTCTTTTAAACCAAAAAGATAGCCTCCGGAGTTCTACCACAATCAATATGTTGTTAGTACGATTATGTAGATGAGCCTAAATGAATATATAAATATGTAAAGTAGCCCTGTTGCCCTAGGATGAAGATAGCGATGACTCTTGTACAGAGTATGTTAATCCTGTTATGTACGTCATGTGCAGGGGATTTTACTAAGAATCCTCTTGCATAATAAATGAGGCTAGTATCAAGGAAACCAATCGACATTTTTTCAGCACATAACTGGGTAAAAGGTCAGTGCTAGAAACGTTATGCAGAGCAAGGTAGGACAAATGTAGGTAAAAGGTCGCTTTGCTACTTAGGCCTAGGTTGGAGAACATAACACCCTGACGGTCGCAGTTTATCACTGCGGCTCTGCCAGTTGCCAGATAGAGCTGGACGGTGCTGGAGCAGTGGTATCGGCCTGTGCCACACCCTGGGCTGCTGCTGGATTGGCAGACAAGTTGAGATTGAGGGCTCAGGAGAGGCAGCCGGGCGTCTTTTGATGTTTCAGCATGTAGTCCTTAGAGACTTCCAGAATTGTGGCCCTGGTGGCACCACTGGTAAAGAGTTTGGGGGTCTGGGGCCAGAGGCGCGCTTTCCTCCCACTGCTCACTGGGACCTGGCAACGCTTGAGGACAGAGTTACGGAGTGGAGTTGGGGACTGGGGGCCCTTGGCTATCCGGTGACGGAACTAGGGGACGTTGAACCTCCCACCTTCCCCCTCCACAGGTCAAGTGAGGGGATACAGTGATCAGACCTCTCTGAAACTGTGCGGTGTAGTGGTGGGGGTGCTATTGCTGCAAAGTGAGGCTCCCTCCCCGGAGGGCTGTTGTATGCTTTTATACCCTTGTCTGAACGGAGTGGACTGTGGAGACAAGCACTTGACGCCTTCTGGTGGCGGCTCCTGGATCGGCACAACATGCCTTGCACTAAAGTGGTCAAGCCAACAGGGCATGATACAGCCCGCACAAAGGCTCGGAGAGATGAAAGACTGTCCCCACCGACGGACAGCAGCCTTGAGGCGCTTACGTCCACCATTCTCGCTTCCATAAAGAAGACTCAAATGACCTTGGAGGCCAAAATAGACTGTCACACAAGAGGTGAACTTACTCAGGGCTGACCAAAAAAATTGACAGAGTTGCTTAAACTGAGAGCACTGTTGCCCAGGCCTGACCAATGGTGACAGAAAACTGCTCCCACCTCCGGGCCCTGGAGTGGGAGGCGGTCGGGCTTGTGGACAAACTGAATGACTTTGAGGGCTTTGCCCGATGCAATAATGTCCAAGTGGTGGGGGTACTGAAAAATCTGAAGGGGCCCAGTGCTGAGCTCTACGTGGAGGACTGGCTGGCTAAGGTGGTGTTGCAAGGGAAAACTTTGCATTGGTTTATAGTGGAGAGGGCTCATAGGGTGAAGGCCCCTACCCGCTATCGTGTGGATGTGGTATTCCTCGAAGAAATGCACCTGAAGGGATCTAATTGAATCCCCCTGGGAGGGGGTCTTATGTAGTGGGGGGTCACTTGAGTTACACTACAGAGTTTAGGGGGGGTAGCGATATTGGTGAGAAAGTCCCTCCCCTTTCAGGTGACGCAGGCGCAATCAGATGACCGCGGATGCTATACGATGGTCATAGGCACAGGAAAAGGGTAATCCATAGCTCTGATTAATGTGTATGTCCCCCCGGGACTGCAGATGGACTCTCTGCAGCACTTGGGACAACTACTTTGGGACCTCCCACAGAGGCGATCATCGGAGGAGACTTTACTATGGCGATGCATCCACAGTCCGATAGGTCTCCCCCCCCCACAGTCCTATAACCTCCATGCTGGAAACCTGGGGGATTTTGTACAGGCTATGGGGTTGGGAGACATTTGGCGGTCACTGCATGGAGTGGACAGAGGTTACTCTTATTACTCTGGGGCACACAATACCCACTTGCACCTGGACTACTTTTTGATGCCCCTGCATAGGTTTGTAGAGGCTAAGTTTCATGAGGAGGGAATTTCATATAATTCCCTTTTGAGCATTACAGTGGCGACGAATAAGCCGAAAGGTAGGACGGAATGGAGAATGTCGTAGTGGCGCATGATGAACGAGGAAGTAGTAGACCACCTAGGCAAAGCCACAGAGCTGTGTTTTAAGGAAAATGCTGCGGCGCAGACAGATGTGTTGGTCCGATGGGGGGCTTATAAGGCCACTCTTCGGAATGTCGTCATCGCGAGTGCAAAAGAGGGAGCTCTCTCGCCGGCGGTTAGATTTGGAACAGGAGATTATGGACCTAGAGGCAGACTATCACCTGGCACCGTCTGACACTAAAAGGGTGGGCATCCTGACCAAAATGGAGGAATACCTTATCTTTGTCACAGAAGAGGTTAAACGGGTGCACATTGTCAAGCAGACGTGCATCTATGAGATGGGGGATAAGGCGGGTAAACTTCTGGCATGGCTAATTGAGGGAGACCAGCAGCTGACTCATATTGGGGGCATTCTCGCATTGGATGATGAGTTGTTGACCAGCAGTGAGGACATTGTGGATACAATGGCCAACTACATGGAAACATTCTATGAGGGAAAGTTTGAGGTGTCTGAGTCAGAAGTGGTACAATTCGCACTGGAATGCCCTTGTAGGAAGCTGGAGGAAGCTGCAGCTTTAGAATTAGTGACTAACCCCATGCAGGAGGAACTTCTGGTGCTTAGGCAGCTACAAGCAGGAAGGATTCTGGGTCGGAACGTCCTTCCAGCAGAGTTCTTTAAAAGGATGGCAGGGATGATTACCGGACTCTTGCACGAGACCTCCGCACAGCTACTGTAGTCTCGATCCCCAAAGCGGGTAAGCCCCGGGAGCGGTGGGACTCATATAGAGCCATCTCGCTTTTGAATGCGGATGCCGAGGTTTTGGCAAAAGCACTAGCAAACAGACTGCTTGGTCAGATCTCGGCCTTGATTCACCCGGACCAAAATGGGTATATCCCTCATTGGTCGACTAAATTGAATCTACGCTGTCTCTACAATGGGATGGCGGCGGTAGAGCAATTGGGGATCCCCTTGACTGTGGTATCTTTGGATGTGTGCAAGTCCTTTGATTCCATCCACTGGCCCTTTTTGTTTGCTATCATGGCAAAAATGGGCTTTGGACCTCGATATTTTAAATGGGTCTGCATCCTGTATACGTGACCTCAGGCCTGGGTGAAGGTGAACGGGGTCCTCTCTTGAGACCTCCCCATCGGGCAGGGTACACAGGGGGGCTGCCCCCTCTCACCAATGTTGTTTGCCATTGCAATAGAGGCGCTGGTGGTGTGGATCAGACCCTCACCAGCTCCACCTTGCTGTTTGTCAGCTGCCTCCTTCCTCCGTTTGCCTCCTCCCACCGGACAGCTTCTAGACTGCGCCTCCCCTGGGCGATTTAGCTCTTGGTAGCCAACCAGGTCAGCCATTTTTTTTAGCTTATTCTATTCTCATTTAATTTAGTTTCTGCCCATTTAGGTTCAGTTTTTAGTCCTGTTCTACCTTCCTGTGCTCACTCGGCACCGTTTTTATCCCGCCAGCCCCTTCCTGCCACTTGCTTACGATGCCTGTCTCCCCAGCACCTCTTCCCCCCTCCCAGGACCTACTTAATGGTGGCCGCAGTGTGATCGAGCAGCGAAGCTGGCACACCAAAGGCAAGCTCGACCGTGCCTGGTCCTCGCCAAGCACCAGGAACCCTGGCCCTCCAAGCACCCACAGGTACTCCATCGCAGATCTCTGAGCCCTGTACCCTGAACTGCGCAACAAGTGCTGCCTCATCTCCTCAGTCCATGGCAGGACCGTTCACCTGCCAACGCTGTCACTTCAACTGCAACATAGGACCTCCTGCCCTCACAAAAAGCCGTGCCACACCTACTCTGCTGACCGAGACCACCTCGGAACCACTCCGATGCCTGATCACTCTGCAAACATGCCACCGAAGTCTGGGACATCATCTCCATCCTCACCCCGGCGGTGACCTTCATCACAAAGATCTGGCTCGACCCCCCCCCCCCTCCATCCCCTCCACCACCACCACAACACCCAGCGGCTACAAGATAACACACCGCACCAACAAACACGGAGGGGGCATCGCCATCATCCACAAAGAATCAATCAGATGCACAACCACCGAAGACAACACCACACCGATGATGGAACACCTTAACTTCAAACTTCACACTGACGACAAGACAGCCATCAAAGGCACCCTCGTCTACAGACCCCCAGGACCATGCACCCGCCTCTGCGATGCCATCACAGACTTCATCACCCCACTTGCCATCGAATCCAAGCACTACAACCTCCTCAGAGACTTCTACTTTCCCCTGGCTGACCTTAGACACTAACCCGGCCAACCTTCTGGAATGAATCGACAACATAGGCTTCACCCAATTGGTTACAGACCCCACTCACAAAGCAGGACACATACTGGACCCTATCTTCACGTCCAGCAACATAGTCAAATACAGCCATGTCACAGAACTCCCCTGGACCAAGCACTCCATCGTCCACTTCACCATCACAGGATCACCCTGCACCACATCCAACCCTTCCAGCATCTCCTTCCACAGCTGGAGCAAAGTTACACAGACTCAATAGATGGACGCCCTCAACACCACCCAACCCGACGCCACCAACATGGAGCAAGCAGTCGAGAACTTCAACGCCTTGATCTCCTACGCCGCCGACCGAGTCACCCCCATCAAACCAGCCAAAACCTGCAGAGCCACCAAACAAGCCAGCTGGGACACACCGGAACTCAGCACACTGAATCGTACCTGCAAATAACTGGAGTGAAGATGGCGCACCAGCAGAGACGATACAGACCCGGCCACCTTCAAGTCAGCCCTCAACAATGACTCAAAGTGGCGAAAAAGGACGCCCTTACAGACCGCATCTAGGCAAGCGCCAACCGCACCAAGGAACTCTTCACCATCGCAGTGAGTTCTCTTGCCCAACAGCCACTTAGAACATAATTCCTCCCTTACAGAAACTCTGCAGCACTCTAGCGAATCACTTCCACAACAAGATATCCACCATCTACAGGAACTTTGAGCCCCAGTCAACCGGCCTCCTCAGCTCCCTCACTCCATCGGAAACCTCCCCTGACCAACATCTCACCGCATGGGAACAGCTCACCACACCGGCCATCATGAACGCCATCCACTCTGGAGCACCCACTGACCCCTGCCCCCACCACCTCTTCAACCTAGGAAGCAACGAGATCAGCCACCAACTCCCCACCATCCTCAACGCATCCATCGCCACAGCCACCTTTCCTGACGCATGGAAACACGCAGAAGTCAAACCTCTCAAGAAACCCTCAACGAACTGCAGAAATAACGCCCCATCTCACTGTTCCCTTTTCACATCAGTCATGGAGAAGGCCATCAACCCAAAACAACAAAGAGGGGGGGACTGGAAGCCAATAAAGGTCCAGTACCTAGGCCCGAAAGTGCTAATGTCAAAAGCAGTGGAGATACTGTTCATATCAGAAAGCAAAGAAGAAAGAAAGGCGGATGAAAAAGGAGGAATCCTAAGGATTATCTATTGGTGCCCTCCCACATCCATGAGGATGTCACGTTCCATCATCGGGCATGCTCCTTGGAGGGCCGGCGCTGCAACGCCCTACGGACCCCACAAAGGGTCACTTTAGCAGAGATCTTTTTATTTTTGCAGTCTGATGAGAAGTGCCTGTGTGAGGGCATTTCGAATGTGTGGGGTGGAGTGAATGTGTATAGTGAAGGGAGACTAAAACTGTCTAAGAGATACTGAACTGGACTTTAATGTGATGGTTCCCTTGGCAGGATTTAAACAACACAATTTGTTTGGGGGGGGGGGCTACTACAGAGGCATGATGTACCCAAATAGCCTAAATCTGTGAGTGTGGTCAGGTCAACATGTTTTGCACCTGGTGGCCCAAAAAATATCTGCGTCGCTTCTTCAGGTCCTAAAATGGGGGGATAACCCTACTCCACACCTAAGATGTGAGATGCCGTGTAGGTATTCCCCTAGAAGAAAATACCTGGTTCAAGAAGTTTAAAATTCATCTTCCAACCCTTTGAATCAATCAATTATGCCCCATACATCAACAGTGGAGGGTAGCGCTCAGCTGCTAAGTGGTTTCTGCGCGGAGAGCACAAGAGACCTACCCTACTCTGCTCATCTGGATTAATAGATAGAGAAATGATTCTTAGGATTCCCCCTTCTTCGGCCGCCTTTCTTTCTTCTTTGCTTTCTGATAGGAAGGCCATCAACCGACAGCTCACTGAACACCTGGAGAGAAACAACCTGCTAGACGCCTCCCAATACGGTTTCCGTGCCAACCACAGCACCGAGACCGCCCTGATTGCTGCCACTGATGACATCTGCACCCTACTCGACAGAGGAGAATCTGCAGTCCTGATCCTCCTCGACCTCGTCGCAGTTTTCAACACCGTATCCCACCACACACTCATCAAAAGACTGTTCCAGATCGGGATCAAGGGAGACGCACTCAGATGAATTGCATCATTCCTCACGGGACGTACGCAGAGAATCCGCCTTCTTCCTCCCTTCACCTATAAGCCCACAAGCACCATCTGCGGCCTCCAACAAGGTTTATCCCTCGGGCTTCGTCCCGAACATATTTGGGTTTAAGAAATGAGATATGATTGGCATCTCCTCTCTCGAGGTTGTGTGGGATGCAAATGGTATGGTCCCTTTTACATATTTGCAGATGGAATATGATATTGCCGTTTTGCAAATCTTTAAATACGTACAATTAAGTCATGCATTACCGGTCAGGATTCCTAGGAACGAAGAAAGTAAGGAGGATTCCCCATTAGAACTCCGGTTGCTGAACGGCTATTTGGACAGCAAGGCCATCTCCCTTACGTATAGGACACAGATGAGAAATACGCAGGGGGACTTAACACGGCTAAGGGAATGAGGGCAGGCCGAGGTGGGAGAGCTTGAGGATGAGGACTGGGGAGAAGTGTTACAATTCTCATGGATAGTGGCCATTTGGGCCTATTTCCATCTCATACAACGTAAAGTCCTACACAGAACATACTACACTCGATTTGTGCTACACAAAATAGGCCGGGCTATGGATGAACGTTGGCTCTAGCAGTGTGACCAAGAGGTACCTACCTCCACACGCTGTGGGACTGCGTGAACCTTAATCCCTTTTGGGAAGAGTGACGGGTCACTTGGAGGTCGCTGGGGTACTTCTGTCGTTGACTGCACTGCGGGTGCTGCTGGGGATTTGGACAGACTCTGAGGTCTCTTCCTACACCAAGCACTAGATTAACCTGGGCTACACGTTGGCAAAGAGAGACATTGCTAGACACTGGGGTAGTCCGCTCTGCCTGAGGTTGATAAAGTGGTGGGAAGGGAAAGAACTGTGCAGGGTGAAGGAAGAATGGTGTACGAGGGGCAGGGATGCATGCGCAAATACGAGAAAATATGGGGGATTTGGATGGAGGGGGAACCAGGCTTTGATCCTGGAGTGGGAGAGGATGGGGGCAGCTGAGTTGCTGGTAGGTCTGGGGTATTGAAGGGGCAAGCGATGCAAAGTGTGGTCATTACTTTTCTGAGTTGTAGGGGGAGGGGTGTGGTCAAAGACTGGGCGGGAGTTGCATTATTGATGGCTGCTGGGTTTTCATTAGCTTGATATGTTTTGGTTTGTTAAAATCAATAAAACCTCAATAAAATATATAATAATAAAACATTTAAAAAATACTCCTTCGTAGCCTACGCCAGCGTGCAGTGTACCATGCTTGCAAAAAATCACCGGAAACAGTCTCTGGACTAGTGAGAATGAATGAGTGTGTCCTGTTTTAGGGCTAACTAACTTGTAAGACAGCTGCTGTAGTTCCTCCCTAGTGGAGCTCAAGCAGGTGAGCGTTACTGGCCATATGAATGATACCTGTCCCATAGACAGCGCAGGCCACGCCTATCAACTACTGCATTGGCATTTTTACACAAGTGATTCGAACGATCCTCTGCACAAGGGCCTCTCTGCTCTGAGAACAAGGTGGGAAACTACTGCGCAGGTGCGCTCTGCCTTGTTGGGATAGATTTTTATTAAAGCAAATTGCGTTGGGTAGTTCCTCCTTGTGACAGGATAAAGCGCGGATTTCCCTAGAATAGGCCGAAAGCGCAGCCAATGTAGTCGAACTGCCAAGTTCCTCTTTGCGCACGGGTGCGTGCGTGCCTTTGTGTATTTACAGAGTCCCACCTCTTGCAAACTTGGCAACACAGCCTTACAGCCTTCCGTATGAGCGGAAAGAAAGGCCTTCTGTGCGAGGCGAGCCATTTATGTAGAAGATGTTTCATCAAGAACTATTTTTAGTAGCGATACAGGACGATTCTTGTTCCTGGCCTGGGGCTTTTTTCGAGGAGTGTAACATGGAGGTCACAAAGTGCGCGAAAAATACGCTCCTTCATGCTATGGGAAGACACATTTTACAGTAGTTGGACAAAAACACTATTCTGTTTTTGCTGTGTCATAGGAATCCGTTTACTGAGGTAACGTGTTGGTGCAACTTTGATATAAAATTGAAATCAGCAAGAAAACGAAGATGAATAATTATGCCAAAAATGTGATAAATGTCAGTACTTTGATGAGATGAACATGCTCTGATGATGCACAGATTAAAAAATTAAAACTTTTAAAAAAAAATTTTGGTGATTATTTTAATATTAACCAGTAGTATGAAATAAAAGTAAAAGTAGCCTGCGGAAATGTAAATTATGCTGGTGTAAGACACGTCATTTCGGGAATGTTGCCATGTGCTTGTTACACGAAATTCCCAAAATACCATCATTATATGACATCACGTAATTACCCCCGTGTTCGTGGCATAATTATAACACAGGAGTGCGGGAACAACGCAAAGCACAGTACGAGCGACTATTGTTCCTGACAGTTAGTTTTTCAAGCTATTTTTAGGTGTAAAATGCATCTTCGCTTCAAAAATGGAAACAAGGACGCATCTCGTGCTCAAATATAGCACTGAAAGATGGACTTGCATTTCACATAATTCTGTGTAATTTTGCACACATTTTTCATAATTACAGAACTTTGCAACACTCCTAGTCCTAAATGCATTTCAGTCATAGCCCTGTGCGACCCACCTC